>NEWO01000048.1:1104121-1136174 GCA_003013225.1 Phalaenopsis aphrodite
AACTTAACATCCAAATTCTCATTCTAACATGTCTTGGTCACTAAATAAAGTCTTAAAATCTTTACTAACACATAATAGTTTCAAAAATACTACCCTAATTTTCTTAATCACACACAAAACAAAAATCAAAATAAAAACACTCTGATAACTATGGGTTGCCTCTCACAAAGTGCTTGATTTTACGTCGTCAGCCCGACGTAACCAGTGTTTATTCTGGTTGACCCAACATCATTCCATCATTAAGTGTATGTCAATCCCCATTAAATAAGGTTTTAGTCTATGTCCATTAACTTTAAATATTTTCTCAGACTTAGAATCTTTAATATCCACAGCTCCATAAGATAAACTTTTATCACAAAAAATGGGTTCATCCACTTAGACTTAAGTTTGCCTGGAAATATTCTTAACCTTGCATTATATAGCAAAACTTGTTGCCCTAGCTGAAAATTTTTAGTAAGAATCCTTCGATCATGCCACATCTTTATCTTTTCATTATAAATCTTGGCTCACTGATAAGATTCATTCCTTATCTCTTCAAGCTCGTTTAATTGCAATAATCTTTTCTCACTAGCATCTTTCAAATTATAATTGAACTCTTTAATCACCCAAGATGGTTTATGCTCAAGTTTAACTGATAAGTGACAAGCTTTCCCAAATATTAGCCTATATAGGGACATTTTTATAGGAGTTATGTATGCAATCCTATAAGCCCGCAAAACATAGTCAAGTTTGACTGATCAATCCATTTTTGTTGGATTCACAGATTTTTCCAAAATTTTTTTATTTCCCGATTGGATAATTCAGCCAAACCACTTGTCTGAGGATGATAAGAAGTATCAATCCTATGATTTATATGATATTTCTTTAATAACTTCTCCATTATGGCATTTTTAAAATGACTTCCCCTATAAGTAATGATAACTCTCGGCATCCTAAATCTACAAAATATGTTTGTTTTAAAAAATTTTGCAACACTTTGAGCATCACATCGAGGTAAAGCACACCTTCTACTCATCTGGATACATAGTCCACTGCTAAAAAAATATATAAATTTCTGAAAGATGATATAAATGGTCTCATGAAATCTAATCCCCAAACATCAAATATTTCAACTTCTAGCATTTAATTATGGAGCATCTTATTTCTTCTAGAAATATTGTCTACTCATTGACATCTATTACAAGTTTTGATATAAGCATTAACATCTGTAAAAATAGTAGACCAATAGAATCTAGATAGTAAAATTTTGTATGTTATTTTATCAACACCAAAATGTCCCCCAAAATTAGAATTATTAAATTTTTGGATAATTTCATATGTTTCTTCTAATGGTACACATCTTCGAATAATTAGATCCTTTCGTTGTTTATATAAAAATGGGTAAGTCTTAGCTTCAGAAATAAATTTCCTCTTTTGTTGACATGTCATTCCATAGAGTATAATATTGCTAACAATAAAGTTCATAATGTCGACAAACCACGGAACACACCACTCATTAATAGTGAATAATTTTTTATCTAGAAACTATTCACTAATTTCTTTTTCAAAACAGAGTGGTTTTTCTAACTCAAGCCAGGACAAATGATCAGTAATTTGATTTTCAGTCCCCTTTCGATCTACTATTTCAAAATTAAATTCTTACAAAAGAAGAATCCATCTTATAGTCTAGGTTTAGCATCCTTCTTTTTCATTAAGTACTTAATAGCAGAATGGTATGTATGCACTACACAATGAGTTCTAATTAAATAAGATCTAAATTTATCAAAAACATATACTATTACTAATAACTCTTTTTCAGTTGTTGTATAGTTGATTTGAGTCTCATTAAGAGTTTTACTAGCATAGTAAATTACTTTAAAAATTTTATCATATCTTTGTCCTAAAATAGCTTATATAGCATAATTACTAGCATCACACATCAATTTAAAAAGTTTTCCCTAGTTTGGTGATACTATAATTGGTGCAGTGATTAATTTTTCTTTTAATAAATTAAAAACTTTTAGGCATTCTTCATCAAAATTGAAAATTGCATCTTTCTCAAGTAAATGGCATAAAGGCTTTGCAATCTTTGAAAAGTCTTTAGTATATTGCTTGTAGAATCCAACATGTCCTAAAAAAACTCCTAATTTCTTTTAAATTTGTTGGATAAGGTAACATAGTGATCACTTGAATTTTAGCAAGAACTACTTCCATACCATTTTCTGATATTTGATGATCTAATACAATTCCTCCTGCTACCATAACTTGGTATTTTTCCCAATTAAGGACTAAATTTGTTTCTTCACAGTGCTTAAAAACTTTAGATAAATGTTCTAAACATGAGTTAAATGAAGTTCCAAACACTGAAAAATCATCCATGAATACTTCAATCCTTTTTTCAATTAAATCACAAAAAATTAACATCATTCATCATTGAAATGTAGGAGGGGCATTACAAAAATCAAAAGGCATTCTTCTAAAACCAAAAGTACCATAAGGACAGGAAAAAGATGTTTTCACTTGATCCTCAGGAGATATTTGTATTTGGTGATAACCAATATATCCATCCAGAAAATAAAAGTATTTATGCCCAGCTAGTCTATCCAGCATTTGATCTAGAAAGGGTAATGGAAAATGATCTTTCCTAGTGACAAGATTTAATTTTCTATAATTAATGCATATTCACCATCCTGTAACTTGTCTAGTAGGTATTAATTCATTATGTTCATTCACAGTTACAGTTACTCCTCCTTTCTTAAGAACGTGGTGAATTGGACTAACCCATGCACTATGTGAAATCAGACAGATAATTCCAGCATCTAACTTTTTTAAAATTTCTTTCTTAACAACTTCTTTCATAACAAGATTCAGTCTCCTTTGAAGATCAGCCCTGGGTTTGCAGTTCTCTTCCATATGAATTATATGCATACAAATTGAAGGACTCATTTCTTTAATATCAGCAATTGTCCATCCAAAGGCTTTCTTAAAAATTTTCAGAATTTATATCAATCTTTCTTCTTCTTCCATCATTAATTATGAGGAAATTATAATTGGTAAAGTAGAGGACTCTCCTAAAAAGGCATATTTTAAATGTTCAGGAAGTAACTTCAACTCAAGTTTTGGAGGTTTTTTAATTGATAGACAAAATGATTTATCATAGTTTGAATCTTCCTTAAAAAGTTCTTCACATCGATCTAATTCCTCTTCTTGCTCATGTTCCAAATCTTTTTTTTAGATTTTTCTTCATAATTTGTTTTAAAATGGCATTCACTTAGATATCTTATAACATTCATCATCTTTACCTTTTGTAGGATATTTCATTGATCTTGAAATTTTGAAAGTAACAGTTTGATCATTGACATGCATTGTTAATTCCCCTTTCTGCACATCTATCATTGCTCTTTCTGTGGCTAGAAAAGGTCTCCCCAAAATGATAGGTATCTCTTTATCTTCCTCCATATTTAGCAAAAGGAAATCAACAGGAAAGCTAAATTGATCCACTTGCACAAGGACATCTTCTATAACTTCTTTAGGGTATGTTATCGAACGATCTGCTAACTGCAGAGTTACAGTAGTAGGGGTTACTTCTTCTAATCCCAATCTTTTGTATATTGATAATGACATAAGGTTAATGATTGCACCTAAATCACATAAAGCTTTCTCATAAAATTTGTCTTCTATTGCACATGAAATTATAAATTTACCAGGATCTTTAAGCTTTTCAGAAAACTTTCTCTGAATTATAGCACTGCGCTCATCACTAAGTGCAACAATCTCACATCTTCAAACTTCCTTTTCCTGTTGAAAATGCCCTTCATAAACTATATATAGCTTGAAATTTATTCTAAAGTTTCAGCAAATGGAATATTAATTGTAAGCTTCTTAAATATTTCCATAAATTTTGAAAATTGTTTATCCAACTTCTGCTGACGAAGTATCTGAGGAAATGGAGGTAGTGGCTTTTCCAAATCAATTTTTAGGGGAGAAATAGGTCTTTCAAAATTTTTTGGAGCGTCCTCTTTTGATTCTTCAATTTCTTCTCTTTACTTCAATTTTTTTTTGAACCTTACATTCCAACTCTCTTCCGCTTCTAAGTTGAACGATTTTTACTTGTTCTTTATTCTGATCTTTTGGATTTGATTTAGTATAACTAGGAAGTGTTCCTTGGGATCTATTACTTAATGAATCTGCTATTTGCTCAAGTTGATTCTCAGTATTTCTAATTGTAGCTTCTTGACTTTGTAATTGATTTCTCATTTGTAACACCATTTCTTTTATAGACAACTTCTTCTCCTTAAATTGTGTATTACTGTTGAAACCTGAAGGATAAGTAGATCTATAATTATTATTTCCTAGATTGTTCCAGTTTCCTAAAGGGTTTACTTAGTTTTTCCCTCATTGCTGATTATTACCACCCGAATTCTTATTCCAGTTAAAGTTGAGATGGTTTTTCCAACCTGGGTTATAATAATCTGAATATGGGTTATTCTGCTTGTTATTTAAGGCATTCAAAGTTTCTAATGATGCTTAAGAATCTACCATTTGGCCTAATGAATTCTCTTCAATCATGGAAATTAGTTGAGAAAAATTCATTACAAATTTGTCTAACTTCCTTAAAATTGCAGCAACTTGATTTGCTAACATAGTAAATGCATCAATTTCATAAATATTGGCCACTTTCTTACGATTCACCCTCTCAGAAGGCCATTGAAAATTATTGGTAGTCATTACTTCAATTAAATCATAAGTATCATGAAATGGTTTTGACATCAATGAACCACTAACAACAACATCGATAATTGATCTAAGAGACCCAACTAATCCATTATAAAAAGTTTGAATATTTAACCAATCTGGTATAGTATGGTGTGGACACTTTCTTAAGAGTTCTTTAAATCTTTCTCATGCTTCATAAAAAGATTTCCCTTCAAACTGACTAAAGGATGTAATATCATTTCTAAGCTTCACAGTTTTTTATGGTGAAAAATATTTAGCAAGGAATTTTTGTGCTAAATCACCCCAAGTTCTGATAGATCCAGGTGCTAACAAATTCAACCACATCTTAACTTTATCCCTAAGTGAGAAAGAAAATAACCTAAGTCTTATGGCATCATCTGATACATCATCGTATTTAAATTTAGCGCACAATTCTAGAAAATTGACAAGATGCAAATTTGGATCTTCAGTTGGTGATCTCCCAAACTGATTATTTGATATCAATTTGGATAATAGCAGGTTTAAGCTCAAATGAATTAGCCACTATAGTAGGTTTTTGAATACTACAATGAAGTTCATCTACAATAAGGTTGACATAATCTCTTAAAGGTCTAAACTCTTGATGAATTTCAACATTTTGATCATTTTGATTTATCATTTCTATAATTTTTTTAGATTTTTCAAGATTTTTTATTTTTTTGGTTTTTCTGATTTTTCTAACGGTTCTCTCTAATTCAGAATCATATGGCACTAGTCCTTCAGAACCTGAACTACGCATACAGTAACATAAAATAAAATAAAACTAAACACACACAAAATAAAATACAATAACTTAAAGTTTAAATAAGACTTTCTAAAATAGAAATTTGCTTTTAAATAAGCCTCTCTCAGACTCTATAAATAGATTCTTGCCCTCTTTTAATAGGGGGCCTAAACGTTGAACTGGAGGAAGCTCGAGAGTTCGTGTTCCACATCAAAATTCTAATAAATATCACCCGCTCTTGAAACTGCCAACCATCGTCGATCACCACTGACCGGTCATTATCGACCACCATTAGCCCCTTACAGATTCACGTGTGTTATGTAATCCTTGTGTACATTGCATAGTAACTAAGCATCGTGTGAAGTAACAAATCACCTCTAAGATGGTGTAAGAATGCATCCCGAATAAGGTGGAATGATGTGCCTTGCAAAAGATGTTTTAATGCTTTTCGAAGAAGATATGGAAGCACACCTTGCAACAACTTCTTACAATCATCGTGCTTAGGATAAAATGACTTTCTCCAAACTCTTAAACTCTCTCATTATAACCCACCAACTATGACCCATGTGATCCATAACTCATGCATCTCCCAACTCTAGCCTCTACGGCTTACAAAAGTTATCAAAGCACGTTCAACTCCCAACTCTAGCCTTTGTAGCTTATAGATGTCATCACAACTAATGTAGCTCCCAATTCCAACCTTTATGACCTACATGCATCATCACAACTCGTGTAGCTCTCAACTCCGATCTCTAAGGATTATAGATGTCATCACATCTTATTCAGCTCTCAACTCCAATATTTTTTGCCTACATATGTCATCATAGCTCAAGCAACTCACCACTATGACTTAAGTGACCAACTACAGCTTACGTGGTCCACAACTTATAAAGCTCCCAACTCCTACCTCTACGAACTACGAATGTTATCATAGCTCATCAGCTCCTAACTCCAGCCTATACATACTATAGACATCATGAGCTGATTCATCTCCAAAACTGGTTTTTGTAACCAATGAACATTATCACAAATTTTACAGCTTCCAACTCTGACCTTACGACCAAAGGATGTTATCACAGCCCATGGAGCTCACAACTTCGGCCTCCGTAGTCTACAAACATTATTATAGCTCATACATCTCCCAAATCTAACCTCTATAACCTAAAAATGGTATTACAGCTACTCTCAATAACCTATGTGACCAACTAGGTCCTTCATAGCTCATAGCTCACATACCACCCAACTCCAACTGCAGCATAAGGATGTTTTTGCAGCTCACCAATACGGCCTACATGGTCCATAATTCATGCAGCTCCCAACTCCAACCTTCAGGTTCTACGGGCATTATCACAACTCAACACTACATCCTATGTGACCAACTACAACCTATGTAGCTCACAACTTATGTAGCTTCCTACTATAACCTCAGTGGCCAATCAAGGCTCCTAAAGAAACCATCTACAACACACATGACCAACCATTACCATAGCTTTTAACCACAACATCTATGACAAGATGGCGTTATAGCCACCATCTACAACATTCACAACTGACTACTACCTCAATGATAATTAACTACGACCTTAACAACCCGTTATGACTATTATTGCTAAAATATTATTGTAGAACAATTGTATAACTTCATCTTCCCTATTCAAGAGAATATTTGACTTATAAAATTACAATTACATGGTGGTTTGTATTAACTAGGTTAGATCACATAGTTTTTTCCCCTTTCTGTGATTTTCCTTGTAAAAACTCAAGGTGTCTCCTCTTGCATACTTCTCTTTACCTAAGTGTGTGTTGGTTTTTCATGCAATACGATGACGCAAAATTATTTCTCTATTAGTGCAAATCTTCTAGCGCTCATCCATTTAAATTGATGCGTGCTAGAAGAGTTACGATGTTATAGTGGTAAATTATCATCTTGGCATTGTACAAAAATCTTACATACACTCGAATAAAAGTAAACAACCAGTAGAGGTGTCAGAAGTTTTTACATGGAAAGCATAAAAAAGTTAAAAAACCATAGAGTTTGGTTCAGCCATAATAATTGACTATGAATTGATGATTATATGCACATGTCTTTATCCCACAAGAGGGAGAGGACTACACTGTTTTTAAAAATATAATATATATTGCACAGTGGTTGAAGGTGATTGTGGTTGCTAATAGTTTTGGTTGGTAACAGTTGTCTTTGAGACGTGTTGATGCTTGGTGTTTTGGATGACGTGTTGCTCCATCGCGTGTTTCTTTGTTCCATAACATATGTCAGGATTTTGCAATGCACGTTGTGAATTCTTAAGGGGTTTCAGTGCAAGGAGCATGTGGTGACCAATGGTGGTTAGCAACAACTGACAAGTGATAGTTAATGGCGGTCGATGGCTGCAGGACTGAGTGGTGTTCACTGGACCTTCAATGTAGAAAATGATGGTTCCACTTCTTCTCCTTCATTCTTCGGTCTTCTTCTAGCTTAGGGTTTAGACCCCCACTCAAAAGGGTAGGAAACTACGTTGCATTATTCGTGAAGGAAAATAACTTGAAAGTGAAAAGTGCAACATGTCTTCTACGTGGAAAGATGATTCAGAAACATCCTCATCTTAGAGATCAAATTTTTCAATCCTTAGAGCTATTATGAGAGTGATTGGGCTTGCTGATATAGCATGATTGCATTATTTGTTGATCTCTATGCATAACACTAATCCTGGCTAGGGTTGAGAACTTCAACCTGAGTTATGGCATAGAAAAGATGATGCCAAAGATGGACTAGATAAGCCTCCAAAAAATGGTGTTATACGTTGATTTTGACTTGACGATAATGAATTGAATCAATAAAGTCGTTCATCGAGAAAATTCTCCCATTATAATGAAAAAAATTATTATTCCTTTGACCCTTACTAATCAATTGTCGAACCCAAATAATGGCTAAAAAGAGAGTTGAATCTTTTCTTTTATCAGCACCAAAGTGAGGAAGATTGATTACAACAAAACATCAATAGAGCTATCATTGTCAATCAAAATACTCTTCATATTTTAGCAGGGTTCACCAATTCTTGTGTTGATGATGAGAGTGATCTAGTGGGGGACTTTGTTAGAGATTAATGGACCTCCAAATATTGCTTGAATTTTGCCAACAATTTGGTGACTTCTATATTATTGTTGTTACATTTTTTACCTCAGTAAAGTGTGATCAAAACCAGTTGATTTATTTTGTACAAACAGACCCAGTTACTCCTCTCAAGTCGGTCTTTTAATTTCTACTTTAAGTTGTTTACATGCTTTAGTGGTGTGACCACCACTCTAGTGAAAATGAGTATTCACACTAATTCCCTGGGTTTAGTTTTAGGATGTAAAACCACTTAACAAATTTCTCATCATTGATGTTCATTTGAACGTTCACACGTGATGTTTTATGTGATGTATAATTCTTCTATGATCAAGGTCCACGTCACTAGTTTGCAGGCCAATGAGAGAGATCACACTTCCTCTATTTTTTGGAATTCCTTCATTGTGAGGTTTGATTGGCATCCCTGACATAAATCTTGTGAATTCCTTCAAATCGCTCAAATTTCTTCGTATGCTTGCTAATGACCTCATCTATAATGATTTGAGCTTCGATATGATGAACAAGATGAGCATAAGAGTGGAACATCTTTGAAATCAATTATGAGAAAAACATTCTGGTCAGGGCCTTGATGGCCTAAAAGTTGTCATAATGCAAGTGTCCAAGCACGCAAGATTATGTGTCAAGTAATATGCAGTTTAATGAGTCCACGAATAGATCTCACAAGGAAAGGGCAAACAGTGCTTCTGACAGATGAGTCTCTAGTTTACTAACTTAAGGAACCTAGCTTATTGTGATAACAAAAACATAACTAGAATCCTACATTTTTAAGCAACAAAATAGAAAATAAGAGCACGATCTCAGAAACTGAAAGCAAGGATTTTATTCTTTTCAGGATAAATGAGGCTCATGCCTCTGTGACTTGGGAATAGTGTATGGTCGTGGTTTTCTTTAAGTGTTCCTCTGCATGATAGTTGTCAAAAAGAGATAAAATTTTCTCCTTATCATATGTCTAGTTCATAAGAAGAGTGAAAACTTTTGTATAGTTATGAGGCACATAACCATGAAAAGTTCCCCAAGACTCATCAGATCCCCTATCTAGGTTGTGATGAGAATATTCCTATTGCACTAAAATATTTTTATTAAACTTATTTGTTCCACTATGCAATGAGCGTGAGTCATAATAGTTCATGAAAATTTTTAACAGCTTAATTAGTCAGATCATGAGTAAAAGAAGATTGGAAGGTTAACTCAACATCTTGAATGAATACATGAAAGCTAAAAAAATGTTATTGTGAGCACATGCAAAGAAAATCTCAAGAAACCAGCCATCCTGAGAAAACCACCATTCCAACATCACATAGGCACAAAAGAGAATTAGCTACTCAACATAGGAAGAAAAAAGAAAATAAATCCATTGAAACCATTGATGTAAGACAAACCATAAAGTAAAACAAACAACCAAAGCTTTTCCTCTCCACAATAACACAACTAATCCCTCTTTCATATAAGATTCTCTCAAAGGAAAAAAAATAAAAATTGTCTTAAAAGCCTTCTTCATCAAGGAACAAAAGGAACCTCTAGGGCATTCACAAGAACTCCTCTCTGTAGCAAACCATAGCCTTCAACCATCCAAACATCTTTTTAATTGTTCCAAAAGATATATTTAAAGAGGAGGCACTCTAAAGGCAAGAATAATACTTCTAAAATTAAATTATGTGTTGGTCATGGGTGTGTCATTGATGGGAGCAGGTGCATTGTTCATATAGGAGTAGAGTGTGGGAGAGCCACAAGGTGGCTGCGGGGGTGCTGATCATTGGCATTGATGATAGTGCGAGTGTGCTTCCTTTCTAACTCAGATGCGTCGTAATCAGGTGCAGGTGTGTCATGAGTGTCGTGTAGGTATTTTGTGTGCTTTATCTCATGTGATAGTCAAATCAAGATGCAGCACAGGTGCGCTCGATTTGGGCATAGTTGCATTCTTTAGGGTAACCTAGTGCCAGTGCGCTCTGATCCCCTTTTCCTTTATATACAATGATAAGAATGAAAGTTCGATTCTTTTTGGTAATTTTGATAATTAAAAATAAAGTAAACAACTAACTAAATTTAACTAAATTTTTGAAATATGAAAGCAATATAAATAAAATAACTTATTTATTATCATGAATCAGTAACAAGTATAGGAACTATATTGTGAAAGTATTTATATTGTATATGTTAAATATGAGTAATATTATTCTTTACTCTTACTAGAGATGTTATAAAGAACATTGAGTAATCTAATATTTGAATAATCCTGAAGATGGGCTAGGTAGGGAAGATACTAGCTCACTTTAGAGTTTCATCTTTCCCTCTACCTGGGGGTTAACCTCTCATACCAATACCTAAAACAATAGACCGAATTGATTTCTCTATTTTTTTGCACTCAACCATATGAATTACATTCTCATCCATACATGAGAGTTGACTGAGACAATACCATCACGGATCTTACATGTTCTTGTAACAAATATTAACATCTTAATTTGTCAAATCAAGAAGTAAATGAAGTACAATGATTAAATCATCACAACTTATTACATCATTATAGATCAATACTTTACACAAGTTTCATCCAACACTTTATTACTTATCAATTTAAGAAAAGAAAAGATTAAAAAACTACTTAGAATTTATGGAAAAAACACAAAAACAATTAAGTTTAAAAGTAGAAATCATGCAAAAGCACAAGAAGTCTAAATTACAATCAAATGTAGTCACAAAGATAAAAACTTATCTCTAATTCCTCTCCAGCAAACTCTTAAAGTTCCTTTGAATCTCCTACGTTCTTTTACAATCCTCCCTAGGTTTGGTCGCCCAACCCTAAAGGGTTAAAATCTCCCTATCTCACTAATAAACAACAATGGATACATATTTACAACTATCTACACACTTTCTCCATCACTAGGAATGAGAAGAGTGAGAAAAAAGCCCTAAATAAAATCCTACAACTCCTTACTTTCTACTATCTAAAAGTATCCTAAGTATTCCATATCTATCTCTCCTCTATCTCTTTCAATTCAATCCAAGTCTTTCAATTCAATCCAAGTCCTCCTTTTTATAGTTTTCCAAAAGGTGTTTTAGTGTCTCTTCAAAATGTGTCCACATTTAATGAATTTCCAAAAGAAGCCTCTTTTCAAGAGGCATTTTTCAAGAGGCATTTCAATGTATTTTTTTGCCCATTAACTGTAATCCACGTTTTCACCAAGAGTTGCTTCAAACACCGCTTCGAAATTCATCCAAAATTCCTTAATTTTTCATCATTAACTACCTCACGCATAAGCGCTAGGTCTTCTGTGCTTAAGCGCGACTTTCTCTATCTCCTGATGCTTAAGCGTCAGTAATGGGCTCTTAGGCACCACAGTTCATTTTCACACATTCATTTTTGCTCCAAATTTGATCATTTTTCACTCATTTCACCATATTTCATCCATTTAATTGTACCTGAAAAAAACACACAAATATCTTCAATCAAAAATAAGTATAAAAATGTATACATAAATGCTATATATTATAGGTGTATCAAAATCCCCCAAACTTAAAACATTACTTGTTCTCAAGTAACACTTCAATCTTTCAAAACCAAAATAAGCAGATTATGCAAATGATTTTCTTTAGGATTTTCTAAAATTTTGTTTTAGAAATATAGCAATCAAATTTAGAAAAAAATTTAGTAAATGAGACCAACTTAGAGTTTAGAAATTTTTAATGTGAAGAAGTATGAGTTCCTATCTAGTTTAGAGATACTTGTAGATTACCAAATATAAGGCTTAGGAATTTTATCTCCCCAACTTAAAATTTTTTATTAAGAATAATTATATTTACAATATTATATCCTTAAGCTTAAAAGTTTCTTAAGTTTTACACTTTAATAAGATCGGATGTGGAACCAATTTTTTATTAAACATTAATCCTCAAGCTTCTCCTTCCTTTTTCAACTTTACTTTTCTTTTCTTTTTCTTTTTCTTTCCTTTTTTTCTTTCCTTTTTCTTTTTCTTTCCTTTTTCTTTTTCTTTAATGATCTTTTTAATCCTTATTTTAGGTGAGGATTACTATATCTGGATAAGTCTTTAATGGTTTTGAATTCCACTCTTACTTTCCTAAAGCAAAGGTTTGATATATCATTTACTTTAAAATATAATAATAATTTTAAAAATTATTTTTAATAAAAGAAAGTTAAGTATTGAAAATAAAAGTCTAATCCTTCTACATTTTTCAAAAATACTACTCCTACCAAAGATTGTTACACAATCTTTATCATTTCTACACTAAAAATTTTTAACTTTATATTTTTCTTCATGACTATAGATTTCAACTAAATTTTCTTACTCATTTCTATATTCAAAATTTTACTTCCCTAATATAATTTTATACACATAATCATTTTTTTTCCAAAGAAAATCAATTTTATTTGTAGCCCATTTGAGAACAAATAAAATTCAAGTTTTAAAAATTATTGTTCATCCCCCCAAATTTAAATTTTTAACAAGATAAAACATTTTAGCATAATATATATAAGCAGAAATGAAAACTAAAATTAACATGCTTACAGGAATTTTCATATCCTAATTATACAAGTACAAATATTAAAAATAGGAGCAAAAATAAATTGATCAAAATTTAGCTTAGTTTTAATATATATGAGATTCAACAGACTTCTATGCAATGAAGGATAACATAAAAGCAAATAAACACAAACAAATAGAAATTTATAACTACAACATAAATAGAATATATGGTAGTAAATTGAAAATTTAAACATGAAATTCTTCAAGTGAAAGTTAGCAATATTGTAGACCTTCATAATACTCTGGAATAAGTTCTTCACAAACCAACAAAATACAATTAAACAACAATGTTCACACAATTACTGCCATAAAAAAAAACATAACTACCCACAACAACACAAATGCATTTTTAAACATGACAACAATATCCAACACAAAAAACAACAACAATCCAAACAACTACAACAAACAATAACATATAAAAGTGTTGCATTCCAAAAAACTATAGCACATAAAGCTCATACAATTTAAAAATAAAATATTCAAATCAATCCTCTTCCTTCTCATCACCATCACCATCATCATCATCATCATCCCAAAAATTTGTAGGCTCATAGTGAGGGTAGTGTGGATATGAAGGAAATAACACACTTTGGTCACCTTTGATAAGTCTTTCCAAAGATGCATGATATTTTTCTTCATAATCACTATCTCATCATATAAGTATCAATATGTCCTACATAGTTCTCTAAATTCAGTACCTTATCCGCAGTGTAGTTGATGTTATCTAACATTCTCTGCAATAATTGTGACGGCGAATCAGGACTAGTCAACTGGCCTTGTGATGTAGATGCTCATGAGACATAGAAGCAACGAAAACTCTTGAAAATCTTCCTCTCTAGTCAAATATAAAATGCTCTGAATATGATTTCACATTAACACTTGTAATAGGCTTTAGTGACTGCAAAATCTCCTCCCAACTATCAAATCTCACACCAGCCTACTCACATAAAGAAAAGATCCCAAACCTGCAGTAGTGGCTGCTCTGGCAAAACCAGTGATCGCCTGATAGATTAACGATCCATTATCAATTAGCTTTGACTGTTGAATACAATGGTTAAGAATGGTTCTCTCTCCTGTAACTTCATTAAGATGATTTTTAGGGAGTAGATGATGCGGTGGTGTGTGTGTATGCGTTGTAAATATCTTTCAATACTACAACACAATTAGTAAATATGCAGATCAATCACAATAAAAACTACTTCAGTATAAATAGTCTTATATTTTAACATCTTTAAGTTGTCAAACCTTAATAATTACGCAAGTATATGTATCGCTCAATTAATAAAGGGTTCTAATGGAGTCCTAAGTATCGATCCCACAGGGAGTTCGAAATACTTATGGTTATAATGTAAACACAACATTCAAACTATAAAAAATTAAGCAAGAAAAATAAACCTAAAGTAAATTTAATGTATGCTACATGAAATGCAATTAAAAGAACCAAGTTAACTAAGCTATATTCTAAACTTCAAAACTAAACTTACTAAGATTAAACAAANTAATACTCTGGAATAAGTTCTTCACAAACCAACAAAATACAATTAAACAACAATGTTCACACAATTACTGCCATTAAAAAAACATAACTACTCACAACAACACATGCATTTTTAAACATGAAAACAATATCCAACACATAAAACAACAACAATCCAAACAACTACAACAAACAATAACATATAAAAGCATTGCATTCCAAACAATTATAACACATAAAAGTTCATACAATTTAAAAATAAAATATTCAAATCAATCCTCTTCCTTCTCATCATCATCACCATCATCATCACCATCATCATCAGCATCCCAAAAATTTGTAGGCTCATAGTGAGGGTAATGTGGATATGAAGGAAATACCACACTTTGGTCACCTTTGATAAGGCTTTCCACAGATGTGTGATATTTTTCTTCATAATCACTATGTCTAATCATATAAGTATCAATATGTCCTACATAGTTCTCTAAATTCAGTAACTTATCTGCAGTGTAGTTGATGTTATCTAACATCCTCTGCAATAATTGTGACGGCGAATCAGGACTAGTCGATTGGCCTTGTGATGTAGATGCTCATGAGACAAGAAGCAACGGAAACTCTTGAAAATCCTCCTCTCTAGCAAAATATAAAATGCTCTGAATATGATTTCACATTGACACTTGTAATAGGCTTTAGTGACTGCAGAATCTCCTCCCAACTATCAGAGACACCAACCTACTCACATAAAGAAAAGATTAAGAATGTGAATCTCAAACCTGCAGTAGTGGCAACTCTGGCAAAACCATTGATCGCCTGATAGATTAAGGATCCATTATCAATTAGCTTTAATTGTTGAATACAATGGTTAAGAATGGTTCTCTCTCCTGTAACTTCATTAAGATGATTTGTAGGGAGTAGATGATGCGGTGGTTTGTGTGTATGTGTTATAAATATCTTTCAATACTACAACACACTCAGGACAACACAATTAGTAAATATGCAAATCAATCACAATAAAAATTACTTCAGTATAAATAGTCTTATATTTTAAAATCTTTAAGCTGTCAAACCTTAAATATTTACGCAAGTATATGTATCGCTCAATTAAAAAAGGGCTCTAATGGAGTCTTAAGTATCAATCCCACAGGGAGTTGGAAATACTTATGGTTATAATGTAAAACACAATATTCAAACTACAAAAAATTAAGCAAGAAAAACAAACCTAAAGTAAATTTAATGTATGCTACATGAAATGCAGTTAAAAGAACTAAGTTAACTAAGCTATATTCTAAACTTCAAAACTAAACTTACTATGACTAAACAAAATTTTTTAATGAAGAGATCAAATTTAAAAAAAAGCATCATTCCCCTTTATAATGAGTTTATGGTTTGTGAAGAAATAAAAATCATTTAAAAATATATATATTGTATAGTGTCAAATAAAAGCAATCATATTCATTACGCCCTGAGAGTGCATAAAGAACATCGACTAATCCAGAGTTTTGTCCCAAAATTCATGGTTAGATTGAGAGGATATTGGCTCCCACTTCTCCCTCCCGTGAGGGTTAACAATCTTGGTTTAGTTTCCATGCGACGGTACCAAATTGGGGATTTTAGTCTACCCTAAAATCTCCAATTCAGCGTCCATCAAAATATATTTCTCTATTTATTTGCACTCAACCCCATTGACTACATTCTCACCCATGAAATAGAATGTGACTCTTACCTTATTGTAGAAAGCATAGCCCTTTCAGATCTTATGTTACTCAACAAATTTTAACATTTCAATTGGCAAAATTAAAAAGTAAATGAAGATCAGAGTTCAAATCATCACAATTTATTGACATTTAAAACCTTACATAACAAAATTAATTCTTCACAAAACCATATCTCATTGTATGGAGAAAAATAAAAAAGACTACTCAAAATTCATAAGAAGGATATGCAAAACATTAATTTTATATATAAAAGCAAGTTTACAAAATAAAGAAAGGAAAGAATACAACTTATCTCACACTCATTCTCAAGGAAATCTCTTGAAGTTTCATTTAAGCAATTTCTCTTTTTACAATCCTACTCAATTCTCTCTTAGAAATATAATGAGGAAGAAATCTCTCACATTTCCTCTCCTCTTACAACTATAGAAGATAAACCTAACTCTCCCTCCAAGACTTCTCACAACTCTCTCTCACGCACGCCACTCTCTTACACACGCCACACCCACACACTAGACTCCTCTTTTTAATTGGGGCGTCAGCCCTCTCTTCAAAGAATTTAAACCCCCCCTTTTCTTAAGAGGCACACCCTTTCACATCAAGAGACAAATCCATTCATTCAAGAGATATCTTTTCATTTAAGAGTCTTTCCAAAGTGTTTAGATGCATTGAACCGCATCATGAGGCATTTAAATTGCTTGGACCCTTATAGAACCTCTCAAAAAGAGTCAACCGCCACAATCTGTCTTAATTCGTCATTGGCATTCTAACGCCTGTTCTGGCTCCTCTAGCACCAATTTATTGGGTTTCTGCACTGTTCTCTGGATTTTGGCGCTCTTCTCCGTAAAATGGTGCCTTTGGAGCAAATTTTGGTGCCCTCTGGTGGCCAACTCTGTGTAAAACGGTGCCTCTGGCGCCTGAATGCTGAAAAATTACATTTTGATTCCAAATTTTTTTCTTTTTGCTCATTTTTGCTCTAAATTCCTAAAATCAATATACCTGCAACAAAATATAAAAATAACATTCTTTAAAGTGCAATATCACCAAATTTAAGCATAAAATGCATACATAAAATTGCACACTTTTTGTGTATCAAAACCCTCCAAACTTAAATGTTAGTTGTACTCAGGTGAATCTTTTATTATAAAAAAATATGACTTATGAGAGAGTATCTTATAAATTTCTATAATTTGATTTAATAAATATAATAGTATAATAACAAAAACTTTAATAACTTAGATTAAAACTAAAAGTATACAAATACCAGTAATCAAGTCTAAAATTTCTGAATCTCTATTCATTTCAAGAAGAATTGTAGTTTGTCATATAAGAGATACTTAGAATGTCAATATCAAAAAGAATTTCATGAAAACTTTATCAGTAAGGACGCTACTACTCAGATACAAGTTTAGAAAATGTAATAAAGTCTTTTTCCTCGAGTTGATTCAAGTGAAGCCAATATTTTATTAAGCATCTCCTCAAGCTTCTCCTCACATATTTTTCTTTTCTTTAGGATCATTTTTAATCATTTCTTTTCTTTTCTTTTTCATGTGAGAATTACTATATCTAGATAGTTCTTAATAATTTTGAACTTCACTATCCCCTTCTTGAAGCTAAAACTTCTAACATTCCTTCACTTTATAAATTCATATGAGCTTCGAAGATTTTCCATAGAGTCTCATTCTTTTCTTCTTAAATAAAACTCTAAGATTCTTAATACTTCAAAAATATAATTTCCTTTAATTTAAAAAGAAAAAAACATAGTCTTATCCTTTCATACTAAATATCTTAACTCTGAAATTGGCCTTCATTATTAAAGATTTTTGCTTAAATTTACTATAATATTTAAAAACAAAAATATAGTTATCTAAAATTAGACTCTAATACCCAAGGTCATGTTAAATTAATTTTAAAAATATAGTTAATTAAGGGAAAATAAAATTTAGTTTGCTTCTTTTAAAGAAATTTTTTTTCGCTCAAACTTAGATTTTTTTAATAATAATAAGTAAAGTATTCAGTACAAAAAATTGTGGGGTGAAAGAAAATAGTAAATGCATAAAAATAAAACTAACCTGTAGATGGTTCTGAATATGAAACATGGCTCTGACACATTGCAGGTACAAATTTAAACAGTATGGGCTTTAAAGCATCAAATGAAACATAATATATCACATGATTTGCTAAGAAAAGGTAAATTAAAAACAAAAGTAGTAAATTAAAGAAATAAACAAAACTGAAATAAAGGTCTACAATTACATCTTTAAAAACAAGTTTAATCATACCATAAAGAAAATACATAAATTATCCAAATCATACCAACAACAACAAATGAAAACAGATAAAACCCAACATTAAAAAATCATTCATAAAAACTTCAAAAAACAATTTCAATTAAATCACAGAAAATAGTCATCATACTTCTTTGAAATATAGTAGGAGCATTACATAAACCAAAAGAAATTCTTCTAACAGAAAATGTACCATAAAGACTGGTAAAAGTTGTTTTCTCTTGATCCTCAGAAGTTATTTGTATCTAGTGATAACCAGTATATCAATCTAGAAAATAAAAGTATTTGTGCCCAGCTAGTCTATCCAATATTTAATCTAGAAAGGGTAGTGAAAAATGATGTTTTCTAGTGGCGAGATTTAGTTTTCTATACTCAATACATATTCGCCACCATCTGACTTGTCTTATTAACTCATTGTGTTCATTAATAGTCACAGTCACTACTCCTTTCTTAGGAACACAGTGAATTAGACTAACATATACACTATCTGAAATATGATATATAATTTCAGCATCTAACTACTTTAAAATTTCTTTCTTAACAATTTTTTTTATAATAGGATTTAATCTTATTTAAAGATCAGTCCTAGGTTTACAGTTTTCTTCCATAAGAATTCTAAGCATACTAATTGAAGGACTGATTCCTTTTATATCAGCAATTGTCCATCCAAAGGCTTTCTTATAATTCTTCAAAGTTTTCATTAAACTCTCTTCTTTTTCTAAACTTAAATTTGAGGAAATTATAATCGGTAATGTTGAGGAATCACCTAAAAATGTATATTTTAAATGTTTAGGAAGTAACCTCAATTCAAGTTCAGAAGATTTTTCACTCGATGGATAATTTTATCTTTTTCTATCGTGTCTAAAACATCAAAACTTTCTCGAACATAATTTGAAACTTACTCATAAAAATCATCAAATTACTTTAATTCCTCTTCTTGCTCGTGTTCCAACTCTTTCATCTCAAATTTCTTTTAATAAGTTGCTTTGAAATGACATTCACTCATATATCTATTGCATTCATCCTATAACATTTATCATCTTTACCTTTTACAGGATAGTTTATCGATTTTGAAATATTAAAAGTAATTATTTGATCATTGACATGTGTAGTTAATTCCCATTTCTGCACATCTATCATTACTCTTCTCGTGGCTAGGAAAGGTCTCCCCAAAATGACAATGAAATCAACATCAAAGATAAATTGATTTACTTTCACTAAAGCATCTTCTATAATTCTCTTAGGATATATTATTGAATTATCTACTAACTGCAAAGTACTAACTGTAAAGTAACATTAGTATAAGATATTTCTTATAATCCCAGTCTTTTAAAAATTGACAATAACATAAGGTTAATGCTTGCACCTAAATCACATGAAGCTTTTCCATAAATATGTCTTCTATTGCACATGGAATTGTGAAGCTACCAGGATCTTTGAGCTTTTCAGGAAGTTATTTTCTGAATTATAACACTGCACTCCTCACTAAGTGCAACAGTCTCGTTATTTTTTAACTTTTTTTTTCAATCAAAAATATTGTTCATAAACTTCACATAGCTTGGCATTTGTTCAAAGACTTCAGCAAATGAAATATTAATCGTAAGCTTTTTAAAGATTTCCATAAATTTTAAAAATTGTTTATCCAACTTTTGTAGATGTAAGTCTCTGAGGAAATGGTGGTGGTAGTTTTTCCAAGTCAATTTTTAGTGGATAAATAGGTCTCTCTAAACCTTTTGAAGCGTCCTTTTTAGGCACTTCAATTTCTTCTCTCTCTACTTCAATCTTTTTTTGAACTCTACATTCTAACTCTTCCAATTCTAAGTTGAACAGCTTTTACTTGCTCTTTATTTTGGTCTTTTGGATTTATCTCTATATTACTAAGAAGTGTTCCTCGAGATCTATTACTTAATGAATTTTTTATTTATTCTAGTTGATTCTCAATATTTCTGATTGGAGCTCTTTGACTTTGTAACTGATTTCCCATTTATAAAACCACTTCTTCTATAGACAACTTTCTTCCTTAAATTGTGAATTAATGTTAAAACCTGGAGGATAAGTAGGTCTATAATTATTATTACCTTGATTGTTCTAGTTTCTCAATGGGTTTAGTTGGTTGTTCCCCCATTACTGATTATTTTCACCCGAATTATTATTATTTCAATTAAAATTAGGATGGTTTTTCCAACTTGTGTTACAGTAGTTTGAATATGAGTTATTTGGCTTATTATTTATGACATTCAAAGTTTATAATGATGTTTGAGAATCTATCATTTGGCTTAATGAATTCTCTTCAATCATTGAAATTGGTTGAGAAAACTTCATTCCAAATCGATCTAACTTCCTTAAAATTGTAACAATTTGATTTGCTAACATTCTAAAAGCATTAGATTCATGAATATTGACTACTTTTTTGGGATTTACCCTCTCAGAAGGCCATTAAAAATTATTAGTTGTCATCTCTTCAATTAAAGCATATGCATCATGAAATGGTTTTGACATTAATGAACCACCACCAGCGGCATCGATGATAGATCTAAGAGATCCATCTAATCCATTGTTAAGGGTTTGAATTATTAACCAATCTGGTACAATGTGGTGTGCACACTTTCTCAGAAGTTCTTTAAATCGTTCACACGCTTCATTAATAGATTCCCCTTCAAACTGACAAAAAGATGTAATATCATTTCTAAGTTTCACAATTTTTTGTCGTGAAAAATATTTTGCAAGAAATTTCTGCGCTAAATCACCCTAAGTTCTGATACATCCAAGTGCTAACGAATTTAACCATATCTTAGCCTTATTCATCAGTGAGAATGAAAAAAATCTAAGTCTAATAACATAATCTGAAATACCATCATATTTAAATGTAGCACACAATTCTAGAAAATTGGCAAGATGTAAATTTGGATCTTCATTTGGTGCTCCCCCAAACTGATTATTTGATACAATTTGAAAACATATTAAGTTCAAATGAATTAGCCACTACAGCAGGTTTTTAAATACTACAATGAAGTTCATTTATCATAGGGTTTGCATAATCTCTTAAATGTCTAAATCTTTTATGAATTTCAGCATTTTGATTATTTTAATTTGTCATTTCTTAAAATTTTTTTAGTTTTCCTATATATATATATATATAGATATATATATATATATTCTAATAATTCTTTTTAATTCAGAATCGCAGGACACTAGACCTTTAGAACGTGAACTACACAAACATTACTACAAAATATAATAAAATCACATAAACAAGAACTTGAATGAAAACAACATTAAGATATTCCTATAATAAATCTAAAAGCTTAAATAAGGCTTTCTAAATATAAAATTTTGTTTTCCTAAAAATTCCTTCAAATTTTACTAAATTTTTTCTTTCTCCCCGGTAACGGTGCTAAAAACTTGATCCCTTTTCCTTTATATACTTTTGCTTCTGACTCCACTGCTAAGAACTAGATGTGAGTTTCATGATAACGAAGCCAAAAACTTGATCTCTATCTAATACAATAGTAATATGATGTATGTAGTTAGACTCTTGATTCTCTTTATTTTAATTTCTTTCTTTACAACAAAGTTAAAAACTTGGTGAGTTGTTCTTTTATAATTAAATTTTGGGATACAATGCAAGTAAACATATCGTTAAAGTAATATATGACTTTTTGATTAAGCCCCATAATATCAAACCCATAGGGAGAACTACAAACTCTTAAGAATAAATTAGATAACAAACTCTACTTTAAAAAAAAAGTCTTACTCAAATATATATATTATGATAGGCATGAAAGTTCAATTCTTTTTTGTAATTTTAATGATTGAAAATAAAGTAAACAACTAACTCAATTTAACTATATTTTTGTAAGATGAAAGCAATACAAATAAAATATTATTTTCCTTATCATGAATCAATAACAAGTAAAAGAATTCTGCTGTGAAAGTATTTAAATTGTATTGTGTCAAAATGGAGCAATATTATTTTTTATCCTTACTAGAGATGTTATAAAGAGCATTGTTAATCTAAAGTTTGAATAATCGTAAAGACTGGCTAGGTAGGGAAGATACTAGCTCTCACTCTAGAGTTCCCTCTTCTCCCTCCACCTTGAGAGCTAACCTCTCGTATCAAGACCTAAAGCAATAGACCGAATTAGGGGCTTTAGTCTATCACTCTAAAGTCCTCTAACTTTACACCCTTCAAATTTTATTTCCCTATTTATTTGCACTCAACCACATGAATTACATTCTCGTCCATACAATCTCATGTGATTCTACCATTAGTGATTGAGACAATACCATCACGGATCTTAGATGTTCTCACAATAAGTGCTAAATCATAGTTGGCCAAAACAATAAGTAAATTAAGTACAAGGATTAAATAATCACAACTTATTCCAGTATTATAAATCAATATTTCACACAACATCAATCCAACACTTAATTTCTTATCATTTTAATGAAAAAGATAAAAAAAAACTACTCATAATTCATGGAGAAAACATAACAACAATTAAGTTTAAAAGTAAAAATCATGTAAAAACACAAGAACTCTAACCTAAAACCAAATGAGTCACAAAGATGAAAAGTTATCACAAATTCCTCTCCACCAAACTTTTGAATTTCTCTTCAATCTCTTCATTTCTCTTACAATCATTCCTTGGTCTGGTCTCCCAACCCTGTAGGGTTAAAATCTCTCTATCTCAATAACAAACTACAATGGATTCTTATTTAGAACTATCTAATCACTTTCTCTTCATTAGGAATGAGAAAAGTGAGAAGCCCTAAATAATATCCTACAACTCTTTACTTTCTACTCTGTAAAAGTGTCCTAAGTATTTATATCTCTCTCTTTCAATTTAATCCAAGTCATATTTTTTATAATTTTCCAAAAGATGTTTTAGTGTCTCTTCAAAATGTGTCCACATTTAATGAATCTTCTAAGAATTGCCTCTTTTCAAGTGTCATTTGAATGTCTTTCGTGCCCATTAATTGTAATTCACATTTCACCAAGAGTTGCTTCAAACACTCATTTGAAATTCATCCAAAATTCCTTGAATTTTCAACATTAACTACCTGACACGTAAGCGCAAGGCCTCGGATTGCGCTTAAGGGTGACCTTCTTTGTCTCCTAGCGCTTAAGCGTCATTCCTAGGCGCTTAAGCACCACAGTTAATTTTTACAACTTCATTTTTGCTCCAAATTTGATCTTTTTTCACTCCATTCATCATATTTCATCCATTTAATTGTACCTGAAAGAAAAACACAAATACATTCCATTAAGGCGTAGTATCCTCAAAAATATGTATAAAAATATGTACAAAAATGCTATATATTTTAGATGTGTCACGCCCCACCTTGGGCACAAGTGTGTTTGATTAGCTCTCTTATTTGCTCCAAATGCTCTCATTTTAGCTCCAAAGTAACTTATTTTTATTCTTTTTCTCTTTTTTAGTTTCGAAGGAGCCTTCAGTATTGTCGTATACTTCTATTTTCCAAGTAAATATCTCTTCCGGATCATATAGATGATCTAGCAAGAGCGGAATAAAAAAGATAAGGATATATAATGAAAGAGACAAATAAGAGAAAGAAAACTATGAGCATATATGTAATATGTCAAGTGTGTTCACCCAAATAAGATCGAGTGGGAACAAATTGAATCGAATATCCATGAAAGAATACTAACATAGACTACTCACAACCATAAATTCACGTGTATTTGTTTGTTGTGGATTAGAAGCACTTCCACGGGGATGCCCAAGAAAAATCTTGATCAAAGGGTTGTGTTTGCATTTAAAGTAATGACTATCAAGGACTGTCAAAAAAGATGCTTATCTCACAAGAACATCTGGATGCCTTCTGAGCTCTCGTTGAGCCATAGGTTAGAGAGTGAATCTCTCACAGTCCCAAATGGGTAGTGGCTCATCGACGACCGGGGTCTATGAAATAACCAGGTTGCATGGTAGGAAACATTGCACCTCTATAAGGCCAAATTGAGTCATATGGGCAGAGGACAAACCATTGTATCCCAAACGAGTAGTGACCTGTCAGCTAAGTGAGGCATGTCAAATGACATCAACTAAAGGGGAAAAGAAGCAACAGGGCTTCACGAGGGTAGACAAACGAAGAGACGAGTAATCCCTAAACAAGTAGAGGTAATCGGATCAGGATATCACAAACCCGTCATCCCCAGCTACTAAAACCCTAAGTTTACTCGGTCCAGATATCCGCGATCAGCAATCTATTATTGCATCGTCATAGGAGACCTCAATAGCCCTAAGATCAAAAGAACAAAATTTTAACTTATGACTATCAGGCGGAGCTCAAAGAGGTGGGACTTATACCCACCAAAGTAGCGAGGATGTCACTGGAAAAGAAGAGAAAGAGAGATTTAACTACAATGTTGGAACACTCACAGCAAAGGACTTACACCTTATCTGGGTCGGGAAGCCTCTGGCACCCTAAACGTGCTAGATAACCACCAAAGTATAAAAACTTATGTTAGGCTAACCAGGTTGGAGAAGTATGGATACCTCTCTTTGAGACATGCAAAATGAGGCAGTTACATATTCAAGTCCTAACCGTGCAGACCCTATTAGAATGACTTGGTGATATTCATGTTATGCATCACATTTAAAATCCTACAGGAAGGTCATGCAAGAAACTAATATCACATATTGAAAATCCTGAATATTTTAAATCAAAATTTTATTTTAGTTTGAGTTTTATTATTAACTTTTTATAGAAAGTTTAGATTTTTAAGTCCTCAGAGAGTATATGTGATCACACGATTCCCTTACAAAATCACAAGGCAAAAAGGGTGAAACAAATTTCAAGCACACAAGAATGCAAGAAAGCCAGCAAAGCTAGCCAAATACATAATAATGAAAGGTCGTGTGTCGCTGGAACGACAACATATCTTAGAAAAAAGAAGGCAGCAAGGCACCTCACAAATATACACTTGCTCCTAATTCAAAACTGAAATGAGATATAGAATTAAAGGTATAGGACACGAGCAAGCAGCTCTTATCTTCGTCACATGGCTCCGCCGGCTTGGTGCCTCGAAACTCATGCTCATACATTTGTTTATAATACAAAACTCTCTTAGGACTCTAAAAGGAACATAAGAAAAGTTTATAAATAAAAACTCGACCGGCATGAAAATAAGCTAAGCAGCAAAAGCTACCTACATGTAACACATATGAGTCATGCCTAACGAAAGGAGCTTAGCAACGCCTTCAAAAAAGAGTTAGTCATAATCATTACTTGCTCCTCTCTGTTACACGGGTGTATGTATTTAGCCATCGCTCTTCGCAAGAAGTTCAACCAAATATACTACTGCATAAATCTCAAAATTGGTAAACATGCAAGCAAGAAAAAAGTATAAAAGGTGATGTCTGGTTTGGGAAATCAAATCAGCAAAGAATTATGATTAGAACATCAAAAAAGACTACCTAGCATCCTAGTCCTAAGTCTAGCACACCATCTAACATAGTGTCTTAATACAACATCTATGTGAGTGCAGGGTTATGTCAGAAGACTAACAAATGTTTTGACGGGGTCACTGTCTCCTGCTCCAACCTAAGGATCCAAGCATGCTAAGATATGCCACTAGATTCAAGGTTTATAGAAAACTTAAAAAAAAATGGTTGACCTCACGTATGGCCTAAAGTAGGGATGCAAATAGTTTCAAAATATATATTTAAGAAAATTTATACATAAATAATAATAATAATAATATATTTTTATACTTTTAAAATAGTTCCTAAGAAACAGAGAGCCTAAGTGGCGTCAATTAAACCCCTTGGAACCTTAAGACAACATACGCATGCTGGTCTACGACATGATAGCTAGTATTACCCACCGAGACATCCTCGCAGGCAATACTAGCACCGCCTCGTGACCAACGGAGGTCACTTAGCTAACGAGCCAGCTTCGCCATTAAGACGATTGGGGACACACATGAAAATACCACATCATCTAATGTGACGTGACCGTACTGGAATAGGAGCAGTCAAAATATGGCAAATATTTGTAACTATTCTATAGAGCATATACTAATGGTGAATGGGTCGGTTGTGGAATGGTGCATGCAAACTATACAACACAAGTGGAAATGTGCAAGTCAAATGGAAATGAGTACGTAGTGGACAGACCTAGAGAGCGAGTGTGTCGTGTAGGCAGTTACCTGGAAGGTGGCTATGTCGTGGAAGCAGTGACCCAAAGAGTGGGTGTGTCGTGGAGGCAGTGACCCATAAGATTACACATCGGGTATGCATGATGTGCAAGCTATCCCCGAATAGGACAAGTAGATGTCCAGAATGAGTGTGTGTGTAGATAGTGACTCGAGCAAAACACAAACATGTACGTCACGATCATGGAGGATGCCATGCAAAGCAAACAGGTGAAGAGATACTAGTGTGAGTGCAAACACTAGTGACAGGAGGCATTGTGTTGCGAAGATGTCACGGAGCAAGTTTTTAAAGTAATATACCTGTGGGAGGCACGAATGCTCTTCAAGAGCGTATGAGGGCATATGCTCATAAATGCACAATAAGGTGCAAGTGTGAATTTGCTAACGCATGCAACATGAGCCAAACATTTGATGTTCCAACATTTAATAGAAACAGTTGGTCAAACTGACCGGGCCTGTGGGGCTGAGCAGAGGAGCTGACGAAAGATATTGATCGATCTGATCAGGCTGGTGCAGCCGATCTGATCAGGCTGGTGCAGCCAATCTGATTAGTCAACAAAAGATTGTCGGCCGCGCCAATCGAGTCGGATGTGTAGATCGGGTGAGCCGATTGTTGCCTCACTTTTGGTTGAGGTTTAGTTTTTCCCTTTTAGTAGCCTAAGGTCTAGCCAAAAGATTTTCCTATTGACCATTCTTAGAAAACTAGACATGGAACCCTCACCATTATAAATTCTACCCTCTTCTTTACTCAACTTGAAGTTTCACATATTGGTCCTAACCTCTAGCATTTAATAGGTGGGATCACTATGGGGGAAACTCGAGATGAGTCACTCTTAGGACTGTTGGACCTTAAGGCCTGGGTGTTGGTCTGGAGCTAAGGCATTCACTACAATCACTACACTTACATACACTCACATTCACTCACAACCCTAAACTCAAATTTCTAGCCTAGATCCCTTGATCTTTTGGGATACTCATGTAGATAGTCCCCTAAACCTACTAGCCCTATGGCTATGGTTTGGCTAAGACCACTATGTAGAGGACCCAAAATGGGGTTTTCATTGGTCCATGACTTGTTGGTGATGATTAGTACATCAACTCTACCAAAATACCCATCTTGGCCTTTTACCCTAAGACACCCCCAAATTACCAAAATACCCCCTTGGACCCAAAATTCTAAAAATTCCAAAAATTCCCACAAAATCCCAATAAATCCCAAATATTCCCAATTTCATTTCTTTCAACTACCACATGACCCAATTTGGTCAATTTGACCATATTTAACCAAAATCCCCAAATTTACCTTTAAAGACCCAAATTTCCCCAAATTCAACTCAAATGTTCATCAATTTGAACTCAATTGACCTCAATTCCAATCCTAAACTCAAATTTACTTTTGATATGAGCAAATTAAACCAAATCCAACATCAACTGGCTCATGATTTGAGCCCAATTTTGATTTGGGTCAAAACCCCAATTTTGACCATATGAGCTAATCTTACCAAATTAAACATATAGCCTAGTCAATTGGCCGCAATTAATGCTAAAAAATCTTGATAACATTCCTATACATTAAAATCAACCATCAATTGGCCTTGGTGAAGCCTCATATCCATTTGATTTTGGCTTAAATCCAAAATTCCCAAATTTAGCCCCAACTTGGCTAAGTCCTCAAATTTCACCCAATTGATTGTCTTAACCTCCAAATTGGCATCCAATTCATGTTGAAAACTCTTCATGAGGTCTCTATTGACCATTTACAACAAACAATTTGGACTTAGCCCAAGCTAGACCCAAACCTAGCCCAACATAACCAAAATGATTAAGGTTCAAAATTCCCTCAAATTGACCCTTCAATTGAACTCAAAACTATTTCCATTCTTCACCAAAGTTGTTTCTTATGATCATCTACACCAAATGCAACATTTATTTGGCCCAATTGACATGGCTAGCCTAGACCAAACCCAAGTTTTGGTCATTTGCACCCACTTGGACCCATGCACTAAATGTGACCTAACCACCCTAAAGTCACCAAATTAACTCCATCACAGTCATTAGTTGGACTTAGTGACCAGTCCAAACACCATGAAGCCACCTAAATCAAGCCATGGACCAAATGTCTCCTAAATTAAGGGATATTATTTCTAAAACTACACATGCTTAAGATCTCCTAAATTGTTGTGATGGATTCCTTTGGATGCCCTGAGCACCTAGCCACCTCCCCCTGGCCGGTCGGCCAGCCTAGTGGCCGAAAAATGCTCAAAACTGAGAGCCACCCCCATGGCACCTAACCCAAATCAAACCTAGAGGTCAGCTCATCCAAATCAAATTGAAGAGCTCCTTTGCCCTCCACTTAAGCACCACAATGCACCCAAACTTGTGCCCTGAGAGCCACCCAATGGCCATTTTTATAAAAACTCACCTCCCACGGCCATGGGAGGTGTACTAAAATTTTCCTAGAGAGGCCTCTCCAAACTTCACACAGAGCTTCCCTAAGATCCCCTCAGTGCATTCCGACCATTTTCCCTCACCAATTCCCATTGCCTGAGCTCAATTTTAAGCTTGAAACCTTGCCGGAAACCAGGACAGAACCCAACACACCTCCACAATCCACCAAACTGAAACTAACTTCACCCACACCATCACAATAGTGAAAGAAGCCAAAACCCCATAAAATTCCCCTCCCACAGAGCATCTACCATAGCTCTAGACCAACACCCAAATTTGGTCGTGATCGAATTCATAATTAGGCCTTACACCACAGCAAGGGGCTCAATCCCTAGCCTCCTTGGACACCAACGAACGTGTCGAACCCCTCTGATCGAAGCTTCACTTCTCAGAGCAAAGGTATAAAACCTCACCTCATCCCGAGCCTATTTTGATTCTCCATTTAATTAGGCTTAATTTAATTGCATGATTGTCGTATGGATGTGTTCGTCTCACTTAGACGAGTACATAAGATCAAACCCGATGTGACTTGGTTTAGTCTAGGCTGAGATCTCAAGGTTTTAGTGTGGACGGTCACGGGATCATTCTATCGGGGACGATGACGGGGAGTCGTCCGATCACGTGTGTATCACATGGATGGCCAAGATTGAGCCGGATGACGCTTCGGGACATAAACAGCGGGTTGAGTCAGCAAGCTACGTGGAAAGCGGCGTCCAACCAGAGCGCGCCACGCATGCCTTTGGAGCCGTCGTAGGATGAGGTGGCACGTGCGGTTTAAATAGATAAATAGGGCTTTTCTTATTTATTTAAATACCCTTAACTTACAAAATTCATAACTTTGTGTAGAAAAATCACAAAAATAAAATAAAAATATCCTCTTGCTCAGTGAACAGAGGAGAACAATGTGGAATAAATTTCAAGACCATTTTATGTATATTTTATTTTTAATTAATTAAACACTGTTTTGAATCATTTGATTCTTCATGCATATCGGCACATCACATTGGCTTGAAATTTTGACATGTTGTAGCCTCTGTCAAGGAAAATATCCTCTAATTTTTCCGAAGTCAGAAGAGGTTTCTATACAGAGATCGATATTTTTCAAGTTATTCCACATTATTTCTTTAAAATAATTATGAAAATTAGTATATTGATTAGAAAATCCTAAGAAAATTTTGGAATGTCCACAATTACCAGAAAAGCTTTTGGAAATAATTTCATGGGTCAAGTCATTTAAAATATCCTTAAATTTTACAAACACCAAATTACTAAAATAATTCATTTTGGAAAATATAAACATTTAAATGACTTGATTTTTTATCTCCACTGTGGTTTATGATCCAGAGAATTCATCATAAAAATTTCAAAATATTTTGAGTTCATTTCACAACTTAAGTTAATTTTTAAAAATAAATGCTCATTTTGGCATTTAAATGACTTTTTAAAAATCAAAATATAACTCAAGAAATTATGAAATTTAGTTTTTTGAATTCTTTGTGATCAAGGATAATTCATAAAAATAAAATTATATTTAAAATAAAAAAACTTGATTTTTAGCCTATTTTAAATATTTTGAGTGCATTAAAATAATTATTTTAAATTTTGAAAAATCACATTTTCTCCTCTGATGTCTCAATTGATCAATGAATGAGGTAGGATAAAAACTTCAAAGTCATTTGAATTGAATTTGACAAATTATGAGGTGTTAGAGCCTTAGGGGCAAATGTGTAATTTTAAAAATTTAGCCTTAATTAACATTTAGGCTTAAGTCAAGAAGGGGAATGGGTAATCTCTGATCTTAATCAATTTATTTGATGCTTGAAACATAATGGGTCAATTGGTAGAAACCAACCCCACTTTTTTAATTAGGTAAATAATTCTTTTTTTAAATCATAAAAAATTTGGAAGTTTATTAAAGTTAAATGATCCTAGACTTAGGGGTATGACTTTTGAAGTCAACAATTAATCAATTTAATACTCCTATTTTGATTTTTAAATAAAACCTAAATCATGAATCATGATCACTTAAAGTTTAACCCTTTTCAAAACTAACTAAGACACTCACCTATGTCTTAAGGGTTTAGTGGTGACTTAGGCTAAATCAAAATTAACTAAATAAGGATTAGAGAAATGAACATAATTAAATCAAACATCCTTGAAACACCACTAAGCCCAATCAGGATTAAAAATTTGGCTAAGTGTTCAAAGTACACTAACTTCCCCTTCAAGGGAATTCACTCACATAATTTTCAAATTAAATGATAAATGATAATTACCTCTTTCTTAGGGATAATTGAGACTTCAATGTTCACTGAGCATTAAAGGTATTTATAGAATGAATTATTAAGCAACATAAAAAGTTTAAAAATAACTCTGGATTTTCCACCATGCAGCGAGAAAGTAGCATGGATCTGCTTCTTTCTCTAGATCTGTTGGACATGTCGGAGATCTACTAAACTTAATATATCTTGCTTGATAAAGTCATCTTTAATTAAACTTCTAAGGACCCGCCAAGATATGACATAGGGTTAGAAAAATTATCAGAACTCTACTTTTCATGCTCTTCATAAATGCCCTCACATGCATTTTTAACTTTCAGGTGGTGGAACGAGAAGACTCGTCAGGTACGCTTTTACAGTTTATAGTGTCGTCTTTCTTCTGTCTTTTCCTTACATGTTTCATGCTTGCATTTACCTGCATAAACTTGCATGTTAACCATAATCATAACCCGAAACCAAAATTAAAATCAACCAAAATAAAAATCACAGCCACAACATTAAAATATAAAATAACTCAAAATTTAAACACAAACAT
>NEWO01000048.1:1136854-1152619 GCA_003013225.1 Phalaenopsis aphrodite
GCAGTGACCCAAAGAGTGGGTGTGTCGTGGAGGCAGTGACCCATAAGATTACACATCGGGTATGCATGATGTGCAAGCTATCCCCGAATAGGACAAGTAGATGTCCAGAATGAGTGTGTGTGTAGATAGTGACTCGAGCAAAACACAAACATGTACGTCACGATCATGGAGGATGCCATGCAAAGCAAACAGGTGAAGAGATACTAGTGTGAGTGCAAACACTAGTGACAGGAGGCATTGTGTTGCGAAGATGTCACGGAGCAAGTTTTTAAAGTAATATACCTGTGGGAGGCACGAATGCTCTTCAAGAGCGTATGAGGGCATATGCTCATAAATGCACAATAAGGTGCAAGTGTGAATTTGCTAACGCATGCAACATGAGCCAAACATTTGATGTTCCAACATTCAATAGAAATAGTTGGTCAAACTGACCGGGCCTGTGGGGCTGAGTAGAGGAGCTGACGAAAGATATTGATCGATCTGATCAGGCTGGTGCAGACGATCTGATGAGTCAACTAAAGATTTTCGGTCGCGCCAATCGAGTCGGATGGGTCGATCAGGTGAGCCGGCGGAATATATTAACTGATTCAACTGGGCTCTTGCGGCGAATCGAATGAGTTGACAAAAGATACTCGGTCGCGTCGGTCGAGCTGGTGGGGCTTATTAGGCGAGCCGATAGAACATATCAATAGATCCAATAAAGCTACTGCAGTCGATCAGATAAGTCAACAAAAGACTATCGGTAATGTCGATCGGTGAGGCTGATCTGGCGAGTTGACAGAGCATATCGATCCATCTGGTCGGGTCAGTGCGATCAATCAGACGAGTTGATAAAAGATTGTCAGTCACACCGATGAGGTCAGTGGGACCGATCGGGCTAGCCGACGGAACAACATGCAAAACCAATTGTTTTATGGATATTTTAGAAATCGCATACAATGCAAATACATGCAAGAAATGAGATCCGAGCATTCTTGGGTAAAAAGGATCTCACGAGCACCCTAAGGGTAATTGACGGAGCGAAGCAGGCATGGCCAAAAAGCAACAGGTGGTCGCCTCCGTTTGCTTGGTACAAAAAAATTCTGAGTGGAAAATCTTGGCGGGGTAGGGAACGTGAAAGTTGCGGGTTATTCCATTCTCCACGCCCAAAGGACAAATTTTGTTCCCCTCTATTGTAGGAATGGAATCTCCAACACAAACGCGGGGTTACAACCCCAAGTGTTAGGATTTCATGCTAGAAATGAAATAAGGTAGATTTTGCTTGTAAAATTTGCGGGGTAAAACGTAAAGCTCCTAACTTATGAGTTTCTTCTAGGAACATAAAAAATCCTAACCTAGCTTCTCTAACCTCTCGACATAGGGACCCTAATGAAAGGGATTTGCAATGGTTTACAGGATTTCTCACCACCATGAAGGTCAGGGATGCGTTCACTTTGCTTGTCCGAGCTCCGGTGAAGTTTCAGTGAATCTGTTGTGACGCTCACTCCGCTCCTCGAAAGAACGAAGAAGCTCTCCTTTAGCAGGAGAGTTCAGTGAAATTCTGGCAAAATTCTGACCTTCGACGGGATTGATAAAGCTCTGACGATCCTTCCCCAAAGTATAAAGAAGTTCTCTTTCACTGTAATAGAGAAATAACATCACTTCTTCGTTAGCCAAGCCCTTCCTCAAGAAACCTCACACAAACTTAAGGAAAATGGTGAGGAAGAGGAGGGAGATGAAGGAAGAAGGTATTTTTAATGGAAAATGAAGGAGTATTTTAGGAAGGAAGCCACACTCTCACCTTTCTCTGTAGCCTTTCACCACAAGAAAGCTCTCAATTTTTTCTTCAACAAGAAGAGGACAAAGGAGTAGCTTCAACTCGTCTCTAGAATGCAAAATGCTGAATATTTTTGTTTTGGGGGAGCCCTAGAGAGATAAGCTCACCAGACCCCACTTTCCCTACTTTTTGCTTTAAAATTGGACTACCACCTTTCTAACCATTCCTCCCCATGTCCATCTCACCAAATCCACGGCAAATCTACCCTTTTTGGCTGCCTAGAGAGCTGCTCCAGGGGAGAATCCCAAGAAAGAGCAAAGTAGAAATTGAGTCTATAGTCGCAATTCTAGCGCCCTAGGACCGGGCTCTTGGCACTGGGGTGTCAGGCATGGCGTCGAAGCGGTTTCTGGCACCTAAGCGCCCTAGACTGGCGTCGGGACAACAGTGACACCTGGGTGTTAGGCCGCTGGTGCTTGGTTTTTGTTGGCTGGCTTCTAGTGTTGGGTTTAGCACCTAGACACTAGGACCTAGCGTCTGTTTTTTTTTTCTCAATTATAAGCCTCGTGGGAGCTATTATGGGTTTCTAGGCATCCAGGTTTGGTGCCTAGGCACCAGGGTTTGGGGCCTAAGCACCAGGGTTTGGTGCCTAAGCATCGGTCTAGCCCAAAAATCCAGTTTTCACTATTGTCTAACAAAGGATTTTTACGATTTGTAAGCTATGGGAGACTAAATATAACCAGAATATAATCCCTTGATTCTAAAAATAAGCATCATTATTGATCTCGATCGATTGATTTCGGTGCTAACGGGTGCCTCGAAATGTTGTGTTGGTACGACATTCTGAACCCTAATCTTCCCACAACGTACGCAAGAAGCTTTGATGGGTTCCTTTATCTGCAGGAGACTCCATATGGAAATGACATGGTCTCTAAACACGAGAATGGACTCCTAAAATGCCTCATGTCCTAAATGTGCCCTTCCAATAGTGAATTCTCTTAGGCAAAGTTAAACCAAAGCGGACCCAAGTTTCGGGTCCCAAACACGCACTAGAGGGTCTAAATGGATGTCTTCAGCTACGAGACGCTAAAAGTGAGCAGCAAATCATTCCAAGCCAATCAAATGGACACCCTATACGTGTGACAATAAAAATTGATGTCAACATGGCTTAAACAATGTAACCTGCACAAAATGAGTAAAATACATTTCTCATGCATCATAATATCAGAAAATATGTAAAAAATAAGGGTTAACATACCCGCAATTTATCATATATTTCATTTACATCAAATCCCCCAAGAAGACCCCTCTCAGCAACTCTGGATCCACTCTTGAAATTTGACAATCTTCAGTGGAGAACATGCGATAGTACTCTTTGAGCAACTCCCCCATTCTGATTAATTTTTTAGAGATGGGTTGAATCTTTGATAATCTTTTTGGTTTGCTATGAATTGCTCTATAAATAATATGGCAAGCTCATTAAAGATGCTGATAGTGCCTCCCAAGAGAAAGTAGAACCAAGTGCAAGCTTAACCCTCAAAGTGGCCAAGAATATTTGAAAGAAAAACACATCAAAAGCAAGTTGAATGTGCATGGTGTTTCGGTAGAGGTCAATGTGCTTGTAGATGTCAAATATTTATTCAAAGGAATAAATCTTCAAGAGCTTGAAACATTCTGGGATAAGGTTTTAAAGGACTTCCTCGATTAAGGGAGAGGATTCTTGGAAGTTGCGGTGAGTGGAGAAGCAATCCCTACCTATCAGCGGGAACTCTTCCCTAATCAGGCATGGTAGCACATTATAGATGACATCATCTGGAGTGGCACTGAAGTGGTGTGGTGTCAGATGGGTTGCACGATATGAATAAGTAAAACTTGCATTATTGAGGAGGTCAGCATACCTGCCTTGCAAGAGAAAGGTTCTATCACTGGGAGACGGCCGGGTACAAGAATGTTTGAGCGGGGCATTTCCCATTGGTTGTTGGACTAGTGGTAAGTAAGCTCTATCAAGATGTGTGGGCATCAGCTACCAAGCCTAACGTAAAAGCTGGAGGATTTAATGCAGGGACTCATCCATCATGCACACTCAATCATCCAGAGAGGGACCCGAGGTACCTTTGTCAGCAGGGTAACACCTTCAAGGGTAGAAAGAAGTAGAGGTCTGACTCCCTTGGCTCTATTACTATCTCCGTAATAATGGGTGTCAGAGCGAGATGCTCCGTTGTTGAGAGTATTGTGTTTGGCAGTCATTCAACAGTTCTCGCAAGTATTCTCAATGGTAGAGTAATGAATTAGCATCATAACATTGTAAAAAAATCTAGCACAAACTCATATAAAAGAAAATCAATAGAGACCAAAAATTTTTACATGAAAAACCTGAAAAAAAAAGTGTCTAACCCAGTTAGAATAATCCACTATGAATTGATGATTGATGCAAATTCCAGAGGTAGGAGAGGACCATACAGTTTCTCAAGGTACAATATTTGTTGCATAGTGACCTGATGTGATTGCAGCAGGTAACAGTTGCTCAAACTCCAGTACATTGTCTTTGAGGTGCATTGGTGTTCTGGACGACGTGCTGCTCTTACGGTTTCTTTGTTATTCCATAACGTGTGTTGATATTTTGCAACTATGTAAATCAAATCTGTATTAAGTCATTAAACCACGACGTAATGAAGTATCCCAATATGGTGTAAATGAAGTATCCCAATATTAGGTAAATTACAATAACTCCACGTGATAACTGCTTACGACGACTTTTTCCGGACTCCTGAAGTTCTCACTATACATTGTATACCTACAAGTTATGTCTCCAACATACAATTATAAACTCGGGGAAAGAATAACAACCACCAACCCGTGTAACACCAACTATGGCCTTAATGGCTAACTAATGCTATTAAAACTCCCCACTCTGGCCTAGGTGGCCAAGTGACTTTATTCTAGCTCCCCATTGTTCTTATGTGATAAATTACGATTTATGCAACCAATTATTATAATTACAACCATCCACTATGGTCTATATGACTAACTAACACTATTACAACTCCCCATTATAGCCTAAGTGGACAAAAACTATCATTACAACCCTCCACTATGGCTTATGTAACTAACTGACGCCATTGTCACTTCCATTACGATTTACAGTGTCAATTGTTGTCATTACAGCCCTCCACTATGACCTCTAAAGTAAACTAAAGCTCTTAAATAAAGCTGCCAATTAGGACCCATGTGGCCAACCACTACTATGATTTTCGATTGTGGCTCTACAACAAGCTAATGTCATTATAGCCACCATCTAAAACATTTGTAACGGACTATTGCCTTCACAACAATCAACTACGTCCTTTGTAGTGCAATATCGCTATTACACTAAAAACAATATTTGTTGTAGTAGTAACACTGAACTATTATTGTGCTTATATTATTATCAACTTTGTAATTTCAACTATTCATAATTCAAGAGAAGAGTGAGTAAATGTAATTGAAATCATAGTAGATTATTTTATCTCTGTCATGCCCCGTGGTTTTTATCATTTCCAGAGTTTTCGATGTAAAAAATTGTTTTTCATCCTGTTACTTTTCTTTTTTTTTTGTTTATGGTGAATCTTCGCGCAATATCGCCTATTCCCCAGTTCAATTTCTTTAATACATAGATCGCAAAAAATATTTGTTACTTCTTTATCCCACATAGCGGATATACCCCCTTCAGTCGTCTTAAACATATTGAAACTATAGGGAACAAAAGAAAATAAGTACTTTTAAAATGTTTACAAAAATAGCCTAACTTCATTTAGATAACTAAGCAACTTATAAAATAAATCTTTTATAATTTCAAGAAAGAACAAATTATAAATAAACAGCGACACCAACATCATTTTCACAAAATTGCAATTTACAAATTAAAAAAAAAAACAAATACACGAGAGATTTATTTGGTTCGGTCAATGACCTACATCCACAGAAGGAACCCACGAAAATTTTATTAAGCAAATCTGTAAAATTACATAGCGATGAACCTTAATTGAAGTTTACTACAACATGCTCTCGACTAACCAAGTTCCATACATAACACTATAATTCTTCCATCATTTCACAAAAAAAAAGGAACCGAAAACAGATAGATTCATCTGGTACTCAAGCTGTAGCAATTACAACTACAGAATATCAAATACAACCTAATAAAATCCAGCCAATCAAACTACACCCTGTAAATGGAACTTCTCTACATTTCACTTAGCCTGAGGAGAAAATATATGCAGGTTTTATCACTCAGCCTGCCAATCAAACTACTCCCAATGAAACATATATTAGCCCTTAAATGGAACTTCTCAACATTTCATTTTTCTTAAAACATAAGGCTGCAGGCATCAGCAGGATTCAAAGTGTAAATTGCAAATTGCAGTCAGAATATACACCGCAATCTCTACCACCATTGCCATGATTTATATAAAGCATTTTAATAGTCAAAATAATTTCTAACAATTCCAACAAGGAATCTTTTGCTAGAAGCGCAAAATCAACCTCAAGAACAAAAAATACAAGACTTCTAAAAGCATGTCCTCAAGTGAAGAACAACCAGAATTTCAGGGACCTGAGTGTAATTTACTCATAAAACCATGTTAATAAAATGCAAAAAGAATTTCACGTCCTTCAGAATCTTTGGACATCTAGATTAGGTTATTTAAAAATTCTGCACATTCAAAATTAAGCACAATAATGGAATTGGACGACTCTTGAGCCAAACTTTAATCAGTGTGGACAATCTAACACCAGATCAATAAGCACTGGTAGGCAAAACTATTTCTAAAGCCTCAATCCCAATTAAAGGCACAATAAAATCATTCCAGGTTTCATATTCAAAATAAAATATGAATGACAGCTGAAAATAACTGATGAATAGATTACGTTGATTAAAAGGTTGAAGTTCAGTGTATCTCATGGAAGGCCGAAAAAAGGGATAAAAAATGCATAGAATTAAAGCCTTTAATACACTTGTGTAACCAAACATTTATTTATGATTTCCTGTAGCATGATAGTTAAAACCAAAAAAAATAGAACAAGACTTCCTGTAGCATGAGCACATTTATTTATCATGTTGCTCAAACCATTCACCTTCAAAATAGCTCAAAAATCAGCATGAATCAACTCAAACATTGCTGTTGTAACATATAAAAACAAAGCCATTTTAACATTGCTAGATTCTGGCGTACTCAAGTTCAGGAAAGCCAGACAGCAAAACTATTCCTGTTGTATATATCAAACACTCACTCAACAGCTTCAAAATGGCCCAAGCAGCAGCTGAAATTAAAACTAATGACAAATTGTTAATGTTCCAGCACATATGCCAAGGTTCCCAAGCATCCAAGACAATGACATTTTGTTAATGTCTGAAGTATGGTAAAGCAAATTGCTTTATAGCAGTGATACCAACATTCACGTGCAAAGTAACGAAAACCAACTAAAAAAATTCATAATTTGAACTGCTAATCTTAAAAAAACTGCTAATAAGCATATGCACCTAACATATCCATAACTGCTAACATCTCATCCAAATAGCACTAAAACAGGTAAAGCTAACAATACAACATCCCCATTTCAACAATGCACGATATGTAAGTATCCATGTCCGGAAATGCATTTTAATTAATAGTAGGCATGTAATCAAGGTTAACTAATAAAACATCCCCATTTCAGCGCCATAGGCATGTAATCTAAAAATTTCAGCAAAATCTGAAGCCTAATGAACAGGTAAAACGTAATGAACAGAGTATATAAGCATATGCACCTATACGGAAATGGCCACAATCTGAAACGTTTTTCTTTTCCCCACAGTTGATGAGAAAAAAATGAAACTCTTCAAAGAATCAACACATTGGAACCTCCCCTCACAAAAAAATATAACAGATGAAGTGAGAAACAAACTAGCATCCAACATTCCACCCATTTGAAAATCAGAGCATATAAGCACACGTAGAAGGAAGAATATAACAAACCACCCACTCGAAAACTCAGATCTAGCATCCAACATTCATCAGAACAGCATCCTAGCTCTAAAACACTAACCTCATTTGAGGCGAAAAGAACGAGATCGGGGAGGGGGAGGGGGAGCATAGGGTTGAATGTCACCTTAGTTTTCGACCTCCGTGAGGATGAACGAGATCAGAGAGGGCTAAGGCGAGGGGGAGCACAGAGGGCACAGGAGGAATTCTTCACCCAAATGCTCGAAGCAGACGCTGGACGCGGACGCCTCTCCGCTTCTCATTCTATTAGCCCTAGACATCGAAGCGCGTCTGAGCGGCAGGTAAACGCAGTGGCAAACGTCTTTTTCAGACACCAATGCAGCGTTTTCATACCGCCACTACAACCAATAAGCTACCCCAAACGGGCTCTTACTATAATAATCTACAGATTTTTAGATTATCAAAATAATCTGCTTATCAGCAGATTATAAATAATCAACAGCTGCCCCAAACAGACCCTTAAAAATGAAAACCAAAATACTCTTCCTCCACTCCTCAGACATCTTTTTAGTTTTTAAAATAATATTAAAGAGTTTAGTAAGCCAAGAAACTCCCAAATCTCCTAAATATTTTCACATTTCAATTGGGATATCATCAGGTCCTACAGACTTTCCACTCTTGGTTTACTTTAAAGTCTCCTCAACTTCTTTTTTACCAATGCGACGGTAAAAATAAAACGTTTTATTATTATTCATGATATTAACATCGCTAAGGTCGATTGTATTTTCATAAATTTCATTAAAAATTTTATCAAAATAACTCCCCACCTATGTTGAATATCTTTTTCTAAGAAAAGCACTTTTTGATATTCATCTTTAATACACTTTACTTAGTTAAATCTTTACTTTTCTTCTCCCTTTGTTTGGCTAGTTTATAAATATATTTTTTATCATCCTTAGTATCTGATCTAATATAAAGATCATTAAAAGCAAAATTTTTAACGTCATAGATTGTTCTTTTAAACTCTTTGCGGGTCGTTTGATTTTTTTCCCAGTTCTCTAAGCTTTTACATTTAAATCAATTTTTATAACATAATTTCTTATATTTTATCTTTTCTTGCACGTTATTATTCTACCATGAACTATTTTTATTTATAATTTTTTTTTCTTTTGATTATCCAAGCACATATTTTGCTACTTGTTTAATAGTGTTTGTTACTTTATCTCATATAACATTTATTTCTTCATGAACATTCCAAATTTTGAAATCCTGAATTTTACTCATAAAAATAATTTTATTTGTCTTGTAGGTTCTCTCATCTAGCTCTACGATGATGAATCCTAGTATTCTTTATTTTACAACTATTCATCATAAAATCTAAAACTAATAAACAATGTTGGGTACTTAAATTCTCACTTAGAATGACCTTACAATCTTTACAATCTCGACGATCTCATCTTCTCATAAAAAAATAATCAATTTGTGTTTTATTAGATCCACTCTTATGAGTAATAAGATGCTCATCTCTTTTCTTGAATAAAGTATTAGTTATAACAAAATCATAAACTAAAGCAAAATCTAAAATAGCTCTACCTTCTTCATTAGTTACTCCAAAATCGTAGCCACCATGAATATTTCTGAAGTCTTCCACCACTCTACGGACATGTCCATTTAAATCTCCTCCAAAATTTTTTTTTCAAAAAGTATCATTTGTATTAAGTCTTCTAAGTAATTCCAAAATTTATCTTTAAACCCTGTATATAAGTCTACTTGAGGAGCATAAGCACTTATAATATTAAAAATCTTAATATCAATGATAATCTTAAGAGCTATAATTCTATCACCAACTCTATTAATTTTAAAAACATTATCTTTTAAACTCTTATCAATATTTAGACCTACACAATTTTTAGTGTGACTCTTACCAGAATACCAAAACTTAAAACCTAAATTATCAATCTCATTAGTCTTTTCTCCAACCCATTTAGTTTATTGAATACATAAGATATTAATTTTCCTATGAATCATAATATCAACTAGTTGTATTAATTTACCATTGAGAGTACATATATTCCAATATCTTATCCTAATATTAGTTTCATTAGTTTCATGAACTAACTTCTTTACCTACATTCGTCCGTTATGTGGGAACCCTCGCTTATTTGACACTACACCCGGCCGCCGGTGTAGTGGGCCTTGCACACTTTTCACTGTATTCAGACTATACAGTGTGTCACTTCCAAAGGATACCATAGCACTTACACAATGATCAAAAGGATTCATGTCATGATTTTTTTCAACAAATTTTACGCTGGTTGTTGACTACCTAATGCAACTCTCCACTTTTCACATCCGGGCATAGGACCGGCAATGGCATTGTTAAATCGTGAAAAGAATGAAAGAAACAATAACCATAAAGAAAAAAAATTTCACCAGCATGTATCTAAAGCCTTTGTTTGGATGTTGGGAATTTGAGCCAAGGAAATGAAAAAAAAACAAAAAAAAATTCACTTCTCTTCAAATTATATTATTAGGATTTCATTTCCTTTCCCTAGCTTTCTTTCAATCCAAACAAAACATGAATCCCTTATCGCTTGAACTGCCAGGAAAATGAGTTCAAGAGCACATAATACTTCAGTTTCATCCAAAACAGTAATGATTTCAAAGAAATTTTACTTCGAACAGTAGAAAGTTCCCTCTAAACTCACCAGGCACTTCGGTCTTTTGTGTGCGGTTCAAAATCCATGGATCAAAACACTCACCGGCGGCCACTTCTCAGGCAATATTAGGGTATCCAAGGAACGAAATTTCGTTGTTGGAATCACCGCCTCCTTGGTTCTGTTAGCTCTAAGAAAGTTTCAGATTGAGCCTGCCGTGGAGGAATTCAGTGCGATGGCAAGAGAAACCATGAACAAGAGCTAGGGCACTGGCTTGTTCACGAACGAGAGAGGCCCATTTACCTCTGGGTAAATCAGGGAAAAAATAAACAGGACAAAAGTGGGTTGGCGGGGCAAGAGCTGCGGTTGCAGTTTTTAGAAAAAATTGTGTCGTGATCCTAGCCGCCATCCATCTAATGCTCAATACACACACAATAATACCTGGTTCGGTTCAGAACTCAGGCTGGAAAGCCAAAATAAACTCGCCCTAAAACTCGCAATCAAAATATATTTCCAAGTAAAATATCAATTTCAAAGTTAGTAATAATCATGCCAAGTGAGCTGATTTGCCATGAAAGTTGATGTCAAGCATCTCATCATCTTTCCCAACAACTATCTAATCATCAACCAAATCAATGGAGAATATGTCTACATTGCACAATGTAGACATATTTCCCAACAACTATCAAAGCCTCAAGAAACAACCATACATAAATATATGCTTGAAGTAAAAACATAAATCAATAAGCTAAATATGTCTACATTGAGCAAATCCCACAAGACTAAATTTAACTAACTTGTCGCTCAAACACACAAACATTGATGCTCAACTTCTGATTGAATGCATGTGCCGGTATTCAAAAACCAGAAACTGTCCTAGTCCAAGTTGCATACATCTAGGTTGATTCATTTAACAAAGATCTAGGAGATTCAAAGTCAAGGTAATTCAATAACTACTAATTAAGGACCAACCCCTTCAAAGACCATTAATTATCAAAAATGTCTAACGCGCAAAAAAAATCATAACATTCCTAAGACCCTTGAGGAGATTCATTCTAGACAATGTTAAATTCATTTTTGCGGAAAGACACTTGCCCATAGAATCATTCAAAAAGGGCTACTTCTAGTCAACTCTCTAATAAGATGCAGAAGAAATATCAAAGAGGTGCATATATTGCTAAACAATTGCTCCATTATAGATCGAAAATTCACACTAGTACAAGTCAATCTATAGTACTCTGTCAATCAGTACATGGGAATGAATTTACTAGACATTTCTTTCTAACAAGTGATCTACATCAATTTATCCTTGTTATGATCAACTAACATGTAAATGGATTGAATGTAAAACTCTAGCAAAGGAGATCAAATAGTAATCAAAAGCATTATGTAGATTCACATTAAAACCCACCATGATTTATCTATGGTGATTAACAAAAAATGTCAATAGATTTCACTTAAACTAGAGCAATCATCTCAAAACATTATCCTAGAACCAAAGGACAAGTAGAACATTAACAAAAATTGCTTTAAGAAGATAGTTAAAGGTCAAGAACAACAAATGGTTGACATGATGCCTTCTGTACTTTGGGCTCTATAGACTCTGCCTTCCTCATGCACTGTGGTCCTCTTGTCAAAAAATATAATCAATAAAGAAAAAGTTATTAGTGCATCAAACTTCAAAGAACTCATCAACTGAGAAGACTCTACTGAAGAATGCCTTGAAACTTCTCTTGCTCTCATTAAAAAAACCTGATTCCTTGAATTCAAACATCACTCACTTATGAAAACAAGAGGCAAATTAAAAAAAAATTTATAACACAAATGTCAAAAAAAGAAACTTCTCCTTACATAGTCTCAACATCACAAAGTTAGTGTAGCATCATACAATCCATTCTCTACAAGTTCAAATAAACATGGAAAAATTCTTGCATAATTAAAGAACAAATTAGTTATAGCACTTACCAAATTTGAACATATATTGAAAAAAAAACATTTCCATAACTTGGAGTGGATATGATTTTAAAAAATTGCACTACATAAATGAAAGCTCCGCCTTATAAAAAATTTACCTATTGTAGTCGCAATCAATGAAATAAAAACAAAGTCGGCTCCTAAGTCACAACTTTCAACTTTAATATCCACAAATCAATTGATGGCCTCAAAACTTCAATATTCTTAAAAACTTATTAAAGTCGCACAACAAGCATTGTGTTAAATTCTGAAAATATCTATCCACTAAAAATCAAAGCCATAGAACACACGCTCCACCTTTCCAAGGCCATATGCATTAAGGAAAAAATGTTTACTCTAATGCAAAATCTTAAAGAGGGTTACTCCAATGAGGACAAAATATCCCATGTAAGTTGAGCCCCATCCACATCAAGGTGGCTTGTCTTGAAACAATATAGTATAAATTAAACACAAAGCAAGATTTAACACATGTATCAACTTCTCAAGCGATTCTCTAAAACAAATAAATATTATCTAGAACATCACAAAAGAGTCAGAAGAATCATATTTGTATATGCACCATAGCACAACAATGTTGAAAATAATTAATTTTTATTTCATCAATTTTAAAGTTTTAAGTTGTATGTCAAGTAAAAACCACAATAAATCTTACAAAGATGGAAAAGGCAATTAAAATCATAGTGCTTATTTATTGATTTATTTGCCTACTAGTCCCTATCCTCTTTGCCTTCCAAGTACTCACATATGCTAACAAAGAAATCACCAATAATTGCTGACAAATAAATAAACATCTAAACAACAAACAATTTCACATCTCAGATATCCGGTATATATATACTACACTTCAACAAACTTGTTGATCAACAACAAAACAATGCGCTCACAACCTGGACTTCAATTTGAATTTTTTTTGCTCTGCTCTATCTTTAGTAAGAATTTTACCTCTATCAGTCAAACCTTAGCCTACATCAATTCATAAGCAAGGCTCTAATTTAAATTAACTTTGACTCCAAATTATTTACAAACCATTTGATTTTCCAAAATTTTATATTTATTTGTATGCACAATTTAGAGAGTTGTTAAATCTTGAAGATTGCATGCGCTTCTTGTGTATTCTCAGATCATGTAATGCCTTCTGTATTTGATTCAACACCATCGCAAAAGTTACATCATGCTCTAACAATTCTCTGGAAAAAACTGTCATGACTTCATTCCTTTAAACGCACAACTTTCTCAGTTGTAGTGGGCATCTACGAGATGAATATTTACTAAATGAATTCTAACTATTTCTTATTAAAAAAATCATAATGTTTCATTTCACTCTCATACTAAGTAAACTAACTCTTGTGATTTCTCATCAACAAGAAACATAAACCATTAACACTCAACATGCTTGCACATGGCTAAAATAAAATCGGCTCTAACTCAAACCTCAAAATTGAAATATTCAAGTTGTTTGAGAAAATCTTGAAAATATTCATTCCCGAAAGTTATCTACCAAAAGAAATCGACAACTTGCCTAAAATGCTTATTAGTAGAATAGGTATTCTCAACAAAAGAGCTCGACAAGGCAATTACCCAAAGTTCTCAACTAGTAAAAAATTATGAGCAAAATGCATTTATTACATAACAGAATAAATCAAGCTAAACTTATGTGTCTTTCATGTAAGCACATAATATAAACAATTAAATAATGCCAACCTTGGATCATGGTCGTGCAAAGGCACATAAGAAAATCATATCACAAAACACTTAACACATTGAATTCCCTCATTAAAATCCCTATAAAATTCTCTCTCAAATCTCAATATTTTTTTCCAAAATTGTCCTCGAAGTTTGGTTCAGCACATCTATCACATCTTTTGTATGACTTCATCAAGAAAACTATTGATCCTATCTCCCTGTCTCACGCACTCGTTTATCTCTTCCACTCTTTAGGACTAATACATATCTCTAAGAAGACCTTAGCGACTTTCCACAAACAACATTGATCGAACAAAAAATAAATTATAAAGAGAATAGAGATCTATAAATTAGCACAACAAAAACAACTCATTCAAATATCAATCAAAATCAAAGTTCAAATTATGTTAAAATCTTAAGATATTGCACAAATGGTACCTACAAAAAGCGATACAGTGAAAAAATGGAAAGAACGTCAGTGGAGAACATTAAATAAAGAATTATACCAACCCTGCCTAAAGAACATCAATACCACTAAAAGTTCAAATCTTCAAAAGTTTATCTTACTAAATAGTGAAATAATTCACAGCTAAAAATAAAAAGATGACCACAAACATAGCTTACTAGCAGTTCTTCAAAAAGCAAATGAACAATATGAAAGTACCAAATGCTATGAAAATTTAAAGCAATGCATCTAAAACAAAGAGGTTCCCTTGCCCTTCTTGTCTCCACCAATTTCAAAATGCTTGCACCTCTGTGAATGAGTAATAACATTCAATTAAAAGATTAATAAATTGAGTGTAATGAAACATAAAATATCAAAAACAATACCTTGATTGGGTGCTGAGAAAAATGTTTGCAACTTTGGCATTGCAATTTCAGCACAATCTTTTTGGTGGTTTTTGCCTAATAAACAAATTCCATCAGGACTAAAATGCTCAATCAACACAACAAAGCCTTAAAATTCTCAATAATGCAAAAAATACATGATATGAACACTCCAAACAGTAGGAAAATGAACTATAATAAACTTGCATCTACAAAAAAATTGAATCAGAATATACCTTCTTGTGGAAAACAGGCTTAGTCTGCCCACCGTAACCAGATTGCTTTCGATCATAACGACGCTTTCCTTGAACTGATAGACTATCCTTACCCTTCTTGTATTGAGTGACCTTGTGCAAGGTGTGCTTCTTGCAGGCCTTGTTCTTGCAATAGGTTTTCTTGGTTTTCGGGACGTTCACCTACAAGTTACATGGAACAATTAAAGTATATTATAGGACTGATTTATTTTCTCTTAAATAACATATGCGCGCACTCGCGCGCACGCGCGCACACACACACAACACACAAAATTTACAAAGAAACTGCCTACAAACTTTGTAAATGAAACCAAAAACACATCCAAATGAAACAACATTGCATAAATGTTAGATGGAACAACACCACACAATTACAACAGTATAAACTAGCAAAGCAAAGAAGAAATGCAATAGAAATCAAAAGAAATGGTAAAGAAAAATACTCGATATGTATATATAGTCATAGCTCTGTAAAGTTAATTGAAAATAGAACCAACCTCTCAATATCCTCCATTGTGATACACGCAACACTTCAATTTTCACAATGAACAAACTATAAAAACTGCTCTATAAAACTTCTATACATACATATATATATATATATATATATATATATATATATATATATATATATATATATATATATATATATATAT
>NEWO01000048.1:1154581-1171530 GCA_003013225.1 Phalaenopsis aphrodite
CCTTTAATTTTTATGTTTACCAACCATCCACAAAGCAATTCATATTTCTATTAATACTTAAAAACATTAATACATATTAATGGAAAACATTAATACATATGAATGGACATGAGATTTCTTTTTTTTTAAAGATTGTTGTTTTTTCATAAAGCTTCATACTAATTTTTTTTCTCTAGAGAACGCCGCTACATGTAATGTTGGGATTGCAGTGAAGAGAATTGGAGCGCTGGAACCAAGGAATATACTTCTTGCATATATGTAAAATTGAGGTTTAGGTGTTAGACATTGTACATCAAAATTGTGTTAGTGCGAATCACAAAGACATTGTGCGGATGTCAGAAGTGATGGCGTAGCCTCGCTGGACCTACCAAGGATGGTTCAGGATCACACAATCATCCAACCAACCCCTAGCGTATTAAGAAGATAGTGTAGCTTAGACGGATAAATGGTAGATCATCCTCTGAAGAATTCCACTGTCGGATCTCGTCGGATGAACCTGGCTCTTTCCAATTCTGACATACCAAGGACGTGAAAATGTCTCCACCATTTTTGGAGAGGTTGAAGTGAACCCTTAGCTAGCAGTTGCATGGACAGGAACCCGACCTCACGACTACTCAGGTTGAAGTGAACCCTCGCGAGCAGTTGCATGAACAAAAATATGTTTTCGCATCATGAATGAATTTTCTTTGTTGTTGCAGTGTCAGCATAGGTGGCAGAATATCACTTACAATATAATTAAAAATATTAGCATACCATGGTATTTTCCACTCATTAATATTATAAAGTTGTTCATTAGGGAAATTGTCTGTAATTTCATTTTTGGTGTCAGATAATTCATGGTTTTCTAATCTCGACAAATGATCATCAATTTGATTATCAGTTCCCCTTCTATCAATCACCATAAGATCAAATTCTGGCATCAAAAGTATCCATCTAATTAACCTTAGTTTGACATCCTTCTTTTGCATCAGATATTTAATAGCAGAGTGATCAGTGAGCACAACACATTTAGTCCTAATTAAATAAGATCTAAATTTGTTTAAAACATACAAAATAGCTAGTAACTATTTTTTCAGTAACAGTATAATTAATTTGAGCATCATTAAGAGTTTTACTAGCATAATAGATAACCTTAAAAATTATTTCATACCTTTGTCCAAGAATAGCTCCAATAGCATAATCACTAACATCACACATCAGTTCAAATGGTTTCTCTAGTTAGGTGAAACTATAATAGGGACTGTGATTATTTTTTTGTTTAATAACTCAAAGGCATTTAAATAGTTTTCAATAAATTCAAATTTCTTGTTCTTTTCTAAAAGTTGGCATAGAAGTTTGATAATTTTTTAAAAATCTTTAATAAAAAGCCTGTAAAATCTAACATGTCCAAAAAAACTCCTAACCTCTCTTACATTAGTAGGAAGTGTTAGTTTAGATATAATTTGAATTTTTGCAGGGTCTGCTTCCATACTATCTTCCGAAATTTTACGTCCTAACACAATTCCTTTTGCGACCATAAATTGGCATTTCTCCCAATTTAGAACTAAATTAGTTCTTTTGCATAACTCCAAAACTTTTTCAAGATAATTTAAGCATGCATCAAATGATGTTCTAAATACAGAGAAATCATCCATAAACACTTCCAATCTATCATCAATTAACTTACTAAATATAGACACCATACATCTCTGGAATGTTGTAGGTGTTTTACATAATCCAAAAGACATTCTTCGAAAAGAAAAATTTCCAAAAGGACTAGTAAATGTTGTCTTTTCTTGATCCTCAAGAAAAATAGAAATTTGATGGTAACAGATATATCCATCTAAAAAACAAAAAATATTTGTGCCCAGTAAGTCTATCTACTATTTGATCTAAAAAGGGTAAAGGGAAGTGATCTTTCCTGGTGGTAGTGTTTAATTTTCTATAACCAATGCAAATACGCCACCCAGTAACTTGTCTGACAGGTATTAATTCATTATCATCTTTTGTTTCAACAGTCACTCCTCCTTTCTTAGGAACACAATGAATTAGACTTACCCACGCACTATTTGAAATAAGATCCAGTGTTTAACCATTTCAAAATTTCCTTCTTAACTACTTCTTTCATCATTGAGTTTAATCTCCTTTGTGGATCAACTCTTCGTTTATATTGTTCATCTATTATAATTCTGTGCATACAGATTGTAGGACTGATTCCATTAATATCAGCTAATGTCCAACCAAAAGCTTTATTATATCTTTTCAATGTATCTAACAGTCTTTGCTCTTGCAGATCATTTAATTCTGAAGATATAATTACATGTAATGTAGATGAGTCTCCTAAAAACACATATTTCAAGTGGCTAGGCAATACTTTCATCTCAAGTTTAGGTGGTTTTATAATTGATGGAAATAGATTTTTATCGGTATTTTTCGTAATATCCAACCTCTCAAATCTTTCCTGAACATAATCTAATTCTTCATTTTCTAATTCGTCCAGAATAATTTTGTCATTCTCTTCAAATTGTTTTTTCTCTTCAAAATGTTCTTTAAAATTTTCATTCAATAGATGTTCACTAATTTTCATGCGAAAACATTCATTATCTCTTTCAACAGCAGGATATTTCATAGATTTCACAATGTTAAAAGTCACTTATGGATCGTTAACTCTCAAGGTTAATTCTCCTTTTTGAACATCTATCATAGCTTTTCCAATAGCTAAAAATAGTCTCCCTAAAATGATAGGTATTTCTTTAGATTCCTCCATATCTATAACAATGAAATCCACATGAAAGATAAATTTATCAAGTTTTACTAACACATCTTCTATAACTCCCTTATGATATGTAACTGAACGATCCACTAACTGAAGAGTCATAGAAGCAGGTGAGACTTCTCCTAATCCTAATCTTTTGAAAATTGATAGAGACATAAGCTTAATGTTGGCTCCCAAATCACATAAAACTCTTGCATAAAATTTTTCACCGATAGCACACGGTATAGTGAAACTGCCTGGATCTTTTAATTTTTCTGGAAGCTTTTTCTGAATAATTGCACTACACTGTTCGCTAAGTGTAACCATTTCATTATCAGTGAACTTCCTTTTCTTGTTTAGAATATCTTTCATAAATTTCACATAATTGGGCATTTGCTATAAAGCTTCTACGAAGGGAATATTTACCGTTATTTTTTTAAGAATTTCTAAAAACTTGAAAAATTGTTTATTTTTTTTGTGTTGCTTCAATCTTTGAGGAAACGGTGGTGGAGGTTTCTCCACAGTAATTTTCATTGGTGTAAGTGGATATTCTATTTCTGGGTATTCATGATCCTTTTCTTTTTCTGTATCCACTTTCTCTTTTTCAGTTTCCATTTCTTTTTGTACTCTTGTTTACAATTCTTTTCCATTTCATAATTATATCACTTTGATTTGTTCTTTTCCTTGATCCTTAGGATTTGGTTCCACGGTACTAGGAAAAGTTCTTAATGTTTGGTTACTAAGCGCAGTAGCGATGTGCCCTAATTGATTTTCAATATTCTTAATAGCAGTTACTTGTTTTTGTAATTGATTTTCTTGAATTTGTAATTGATTTCCTTGATTCTTCAATTTTTGACCCATGTTTAATATCAGCTCTTCCATATACAACTTCTTTTCCTTAATTTGAGTGTTACTGTTAAATCATGGAGGATAAGAAGGTCTATAATTAATATTTCCTTGGTTGGATGAATTTCTTAATGGGTTCACTGGGTTGTTCGCCCATTGTTGGTTTGTAGCAAAATTGTTATTTCAATTAAAATTTGGATGATTCTTCCAACCTAGGTTATAATAGTTTGAATAAGGGTTGTTGGGTATATTAATAGCATTTAAAGTCTCAAATGAAGGTTGAACATCCACAAAATTGCCCGGATGAATTCTCTTCCATCATAGAAGGTGTTGGAGAATAATTCATTCTATAGTGATCTAATTTCTTTGATATTGCAGCAATTTGTGAGGCTAACATAGATATTGCATCAGAATCATGGATACTAGCTACTCTTTTAGGATTTACCCTTTCAGAGGGCCATTGAAAATTGTTGGTAGTCATCTCTTCTATTAACGAATAAGCCTCATCAAAAGGTTTTGACAATAAAGAATTATCATCCGCAGCATCTATAATTGATCTAACTGATCCCACTAATCCATTATAAAAAGTTTAAACTATCAATCAATCTGGTAACGAATGATGAGGGAATTTCCTAAGAAGAACTTTAAATCTCTCCTAAGTTTCATATATTGACTCTCCATCAATGTAACAAAATGATGTTATGTAATTTTAAGTTTAGCAGTTTTGGATGGAGGGAAATATTTGGATAGAAATTTCTGTGAAAGTTCTCCCCAAGTTCTAATAGATTTTGGTGCTAACAAATTTAACCACGTAATAGCCTTATGCCTAAGTGAAAAAAAAATTCTAAGTCTACAACATCGTTTGAAACTCTGTCATATTTAAAGGTAGCACAAAGTTCTAAAAAGCTAGCAAGGTGTAAATTAGGATCTTCATTTGGTGTACCTCCGAATTGATTGTTTTGTACCGCTCAAATGAATTAGCAGCTACTTCAGGATTTTGGATAGATAAGTGAATTTCATCTGCTGTAGGATTTGCATAATCTCGTAGGGGTTTAGGTTGGTGTTCATTTTCTATTCCTTGATTGTTCATGCTGTTTTCCATTATATCAGAATTTATAGGTTCTCTTCTCAGTCTTCTAATTTTTCTAACAGTGCGTTCTAATTTCGAATCGTAGGGTATAAGATTTTCAGGTCCAAATTTACGCAAACAATTTGAAATTAGCACACAGTAAAACAGTTAACTAAATATGAAAATAAGTTGAAATTCAAGTAAAAATTTTCTAATAACCCTAATTTGTCTGTTACTCTAATTATGATTCTTGTTTACTCCCCGGCAACGGTGCCAAAAACTTGAGAGTGACTTTATTTATGCTTAAAAATACAAGTAATTAATACTACTGCTAAAAGATTTAATTCCTCAGAAACAACACAAAAAAACTTAATAACAGTTATAGATTCGATAAAGATGTATATATAAAATATTTAATAATGGTAAAGTCACACTTATCAACGCAAGTATACATATCGCTCAAGTAATATAGGGCTCTAATGGAGTTGTAGATATCGATCCCACAGGGAGTATTATTAGAACTACAAACTAAGATTTCAAAAAAGCAATACTCAATCGCAACAATGGAATTCAAATTGTTATCTATCACTAATAGGCAATTGAAATAAATATGTAATTTTAATAACTCTTAAATAATTAAATATACTAATAAAGTTTTTAATGTGACATTCAATATATAAGAAAACATTCTTCTCCTTATCAAGAAATTATAGTGAATGGAAAAAGTGAATCAGATCAAATTGTATTGTGCCAAATAGGAGCATACCTTTTCTTTACCCTTTGGTCCAGACATAAAGAACATTGACTAATCCTACGCTTGTTTACTGAATCTGCGGCTAGGCTGAGAGGATACCGGCTCTCACTTAGGAGCTCCTACGTCCCCCTCGCCTGAGGGCTAACATCTACACTTCAGCACCCAAACGATATGACCAAATTGGGGATTTTAGTCTGTCACTCTAAAATCTCAAATTCTACACCCGATAATTTTATTTCCCTATTTATTTGCACCCAACTTCCAAGGGCTTTGACCTCCCTAAATCTTAGATGTAATCTTCACTTTAGTTGTAAAACTCAACATATTTTAACAAATCAATTGGCCAGATTGAAAGTAAATTAAGATCAAAGAGAAAAAATCATCTCAATTTATTTAACATTTTCATGGCTCAACCAATTCAAATCGCCATTTCAAAAATCTCAATACAAGGAGAAAGACAGAGAAAACTACTCAGAACTCATGGGGAAAACACAACAAAACTCGGAATTCATATATAAAAGCAAAGTCATACAACTACAACAAGTAAATAACACTTATTTCTAATTTCTCCTTAATCAAACTCCTTTAAGTTCCTCTGAATCTCTTCCTTTTTTTACAGCACACAGAATTCCTCTTTGAAATGACAAGGAGGAAGAAATCTCTCACTTTCCCTCTACTCTTACAATATCTCGAAGAATTCCCCACAAATTAGACATTCTAGTAAACTTTCTGTACACTAATGGAACCTTTCTGACCTCCAGGACCTATCTATTTTTGATCAAAGTCTTCTTTTAAAGTTATGGATGAGTTTTCCCAAGAGTTGCCTAAGCACCCCTCCAAAATTCATCCTCATCTAATGCATTGTTGGACATAACCACCGATCTCGCCGTCGGCGGCCTCGAGGGCGTTGTTGGCGGGCCTTCTAAGTGAATTAAATCTGGAGTCTCGGGAACAGTCCGCCGTCGGCGCGGTTGGGCTCGCCGTCAGCGCCCTAGTTCAAATTTCACATTTTGGTCCTTTTTGCTCCAAATTCGCTCCTTTTTATATTTTTTTTGCTCCAATGACCCTAATTCATCATTCCTGCAACAAAATATCAAAAATACTTTTCTCTAAAGTGCAATATCATAAAAAGCAGTGTAAAATAGGTTTGAAAATCTCAACATATTTTCCTTTGGTAAGTATGTATGCAAAGCTTGTGCATACTATTGTAGGTGACATTTAAGGTATTTCATGTGTAAATGCATACGAATTGGTTGATATGTATGCAAAGCTTGTGCATACTATTATTGGTAGCGTTTTATGTGTAAATGCATAAGAATTGGTTGATATGCATGCATATGACGTTTAAGGTGTTTCATGTGTAAATGCATAAGAATTTGTTGGTACGTATGCACGAAAGTTGTGTTCATGAATATGTCAACTTGATATGTTTAGTGATGATATCAAAATTGTTGAGGGAGAAGGTGCATGGGATCAATATGACTTCATAATAACAAAAAAATTTTAAGGGCTATCCCCCACCTGCAAAGCTTATGGTGGTTATGAATTGATTACTGATATTGGAATGCACAACATAGATAAATGTCTTCAAGCTTGGTGATAATCATGGGGCCCTTCTAATGTTGTTTTTTCTCTTTGTTTAATGATTGAGCCCCTACTTCCAATTTTTTTATATATTTTTTTCATTATTATCTGATTTTTGGTATTTAATTTGAATTATTTCATCCTCTTTGTATAATGGTATAACAAGATGTTCTTTTTATATGTTAAGTTAGTTTGTTTACCTATAATTTCTTGATTTAGTTCCACCATGGCTAAGACGAATGAAGGGGGTCATCGAAAATGTGGCATAATAAAGTAACAAACATTTTTTGTAATATTTATATTAAATAAATTGAGCTCGAAAATAGGTCAACCTCATATTTTAACAAGGAATGTTGTTAAAATATTGTGAAATAGTTCAAAGACTTGACGGGAAGGGATTAGAATAAACTCAAATTCAAAACAAATGAGATCAGTTGAAGAAGTTGTGAAAGATATGGAAGGAGTTGAAACGGGGATATGCTGGGATGGGTTGAGATCCCATTATGCAAACAATTGATGCTCTTAAGGAACGGTGGGTTAAGAAAGTAGAGGTAATAATTGTACTCTACTTTGACTAATTATCATTTTTGTTTGTTTTAACTAATACTCCACCTAACATACCCCCTCCCCTTCCCCCTACATTGCAGGCAATACCAGCAACCACGAAATATAAGCAGTGCGAAATTGTCATGGAGTTTGAAGATAAATTGGACATCATGTTTAAGGGGGTTATTACGACTAATAAGCATGCATTCAACCGAAGTGACTTGGGCTTTGTAGGCATATCGGATGACCTACCACCTAAAAAGGTTACAGCTGACGATAAAAGTTCTAGCACTAAGCAAAAGGAGATAGAGTCCAGTTGCCAGACAAAGAGGCCCAAGCTTGGGAAAAGGAGGAAAGATAAGGATATTTATGGTGAAAATCTCAATAGATTAACTGATTGATGCTTTTGCAGCTCCGCCACCTACTGTTCCACATGCCAACACCATCATAGATTTTGTTGTAGCTTTGATTGTTCTTCCAGAAGTTATGGCCGATAGGCTCTTTTATGCAAAATGTGTTAAAAAACATGAGGAACTACCCAGAGGCAAATATTCATGGCGTTGCAGCCCGCGTTGCGTGTTGAATATTTACACATTTTGGTTGACGAATGAGTTTGTTTTATATGTGGATGTCATTAGTTTTTATTTGTATTCAATTTCAATGGTTTTATTTATATTTTAGAACAATTATCTTTTAATTCATTTGTGTGTTTTAAAGTCGTTGATATTTTTGTCATTACATTTTGGTGTTACTAATTTTCCACACTTTCTTTTATCCTAACAACTTATTTCCTTAGGATGAATTGACAGCAAGAGCGAGTAAAATATTGGCATGGGCTGCAACGATTACCATATTGTTGTTAGAGTACTATTGCTCTATCATTGCTCAAACACCACGTATGACATCCTCATTTGTTCGGGATAAATGGGTGGGTGAGATGCTTTTCAAACATCCGATAAGGTTCAACAATTTTTTTGCATGCCTGCACCCATTTTTATGGACCTATTTCACAAGTTATGTCTTAACCATGGCCTCCAAGGTTCTTCCAGAATGACAACTAATGAGGTGTTGGCAAGAACAATATACATTCTATGTCAGAATGAAATAGTTAGAAGAGCTATGGAGCGATTTCAAAATTTCTCAGAAACAATTGACCGATACTTCTCCAAAGGTCTGCAAGCACTTGTGAGCTTAGTGACCCAAGGAAAATATGTTGAGATTTTTATACCTATTTTATACTGTTTTTGATGATATTGCACTTTAAAGAAAGATATTTTTGATATTTTATTACAGGAATGATGAATTAGGGTCATTAGAGGAAAAAATGCAAAAAAGAGCGAATTTGGAGCAAAAAGGACCAAAAATTAGAAATTTGAACTAGGCCGCCGACGACACCCTCGACCCCGCCGACGGTGAGTTTTTCTTGAGGCTACAAGAAAAAATTCTTCAGAAGTCTGCTGACGGCGGCCTCGAGGCCGCCGACGGCGAGCTCGGCGGTTATGCTTACTCAAGCTTTGGATAAGGCCAAATTTTGAAGGGATGCTTAGGCAGCTCTTGGTTAAGCTCATCCACAGCTTTAAAAGAATATTTTGGCCCAAAATTAGAGAGGTCCTGGAGGTTAGAGAGGTTCCATTAGTGTATAAAGAATTTACTTAAGTGTCTAAATTGTGAGGAATTCTTCGAGAGATTGTAAGAGTGGAGGGAAAGTGAGAGATTTCTTCCTCCTTACTGCTTCAAAGATGAATTTTGTATGCTGTAAAGGAAGGAAGAGATTCAGAGGAACTTCGAGGAGAGTTCTTGGGGAGAAATTAGAGATAAGTTATTTACTTTTAGTAGTTTGTATGACCTTGATTTTATATATGAATTTTGAGGTTTGTTGTGTTTTCCCCATGAGATGTGAGTAGTTTTCTCTGTCTTTCTCCTTGTCTTGAGATTTGTGAAATGGTGATTTGAATTGGTGAAGTCATAAAAATTTTTAAGAAATTGTGATGATTTTTTCACTTCGATCATAATTTACTTTCGATCTGACCAATTGATTTGTTAAAATATGTTGAGTTTTAGAACTAAAGTGAAGGTTACATCCAAGATTTAGGGAGGTCAAAGCCCTTGGAAGTTGGGTGCAAGGGAAATAATAATATCGTGCGTAGAATTGGAGATTTTAGAGAGACAGACTAAAATCCTCAATTCAGTCCTATCGTTTGGGTGTTGAAGTGTAGATGTTAGCCCTCAGGTGAGGGGAACGTGGGAGCTCCAAAGTGAGAGCCAGTATCCTCACAGCCTAGCCACAAATTCAGTAAACAAGCGTAGGATTAGTCAATGTTTTTTATGCTGGACCAAAGGGTAAATAACAAGTATGCTCCTATTTGACACAATATAAATTGAACTAATTCACTTTATCCATTCACTATAATTTCTTGACAAGGAGAAGGATGCTTTCTTATATATTGAATATCACAATCAAAACCTTATTAGTATCATAAGTTATTTAATAGTTATTAAAATTACCTATTTTATTTCAATTGCCTATTAGTGACAGATAAGCAAATTGAACTTCGTTGCTGTGATTAAAGTATTATTTTTATAAAATCTTAGTTCGTAGTTCTAAACTACTCTCTGTGGGATCAATTTCTAGGACTCCATTGGAACCCTATATTACTTGAACGATACGTATACTTACGTTGATAAGTGTGACTTTACAATTATTGAATATTTATTACGTCCATATTTATCTTATATTTTAAGCACATAAAAATCGCCGGTCAAGTTCTTGGCGCCGTTGCCGGGGATTTAAATCTTCTAGTAGTGTTGTTAAATTCTTGTATTTGTTGGTTTATAAAAATGTCGGTCAAGTTTTTGGCGCCGTTGTCGGGGAGTGATTGAGTGAGCGAGTCAAATCAGAATCAGAGTAATGGACAAATTATGAGTATTAGAAAATTTTTACTTGAATTGCAACTTATTTTTATATTTAGTTAATTATATTACTGAGTACTGATTTCAAAGTGTATGTGTAAATTTGGACCTGAAAATCTTATACCCTACAATTCGGAATTAGAATGCACTGTTAGAAGGATTAGAAGATTAAGAAGAGAACCTAGAAATTTTGATACAATGGAAAACAACTTGAACGATCAAGGAATAGAGAATGAACACCAACCTAAATCCCTACGAGATTATGCGAATCCTACAGCAGATGAAATTTGCTTATCTATCCAAAATCTTGATGTAGCTACTAATTCATTTAAACCTGCTATCATTCAAATGGTACAAAACAATCAATTTGAAGGTACACCAAATGAAGATCCTAACTTACACCTCGCTAGTTTTTTAGAACTGTGTGTTACTTTTAAATATGACATAGTCTCAAACGATGTTGTTAGACTTAGACTTTTTCCTTTTTCACTAAGGGATAAGGCTAAGATATGGTTAAATTCGTTAGCACCAGGATTTATTAGAACTTGGGGGAACTTTCACAGAAATTTCTATCCAAATATTTCCCTCCAACCAAAACTGCTAAATTTATAAATGACATAGCATCGTTCTGTCAGATTGATGAAGAGTCAATATATGAAGCATGAAAGAGATTTAAAGATCTTCTTAGGAAATGCCCTCATCATTCATTACCAGATTGGTTAATAATTCAAACTTTTTATATTGGATTAGTGGGATCTCTTAGATGGATTATAGATGCTGCGACTGGTGGTTCTTTAATGTCAAAACCATTTGATGAGGCTTATTCATTAATAGAAGAGATGGCTACCAACAATTTTCAATGGCCCTCTGAATGGGTAAATCCTAAAAGAGTAGCTAGTATCCATGATTATGATGCAATATCTATGTTAGCTTCACAGATTGCTGCAATATCAAAGAAATTAGATCATTATGGGATGAATTATTCTCCAACACCTCCTATGATGGAAGAGAATTCATTTTGGCAATTTGTGGATGTTCAGACTTCATATGAGACTTTAAATGCTATTAATAGACTCAACAACCCTTATTTGAACTATTATAACCCAGGTTGGAAGAATCATCCAAATTTTAATTGGAATAATAATTCCTCTACAAATTAACAATGGACAAACAACCCAGTGAACCCATTAGGAAGTTCCTCCAACCAAGGAAATGTTGACTCTAGACTTTCTTATCCTCCAAGATTTAACAGTAATACTCAAATTAAGGAGAAGAAGTTGTCTATGGAAGAGCTAATATTAAACATGGGTCAACAATTGCAGAATCAAGGAAATCAATAACAAATTCAAGGAAATCAATTGCAAAATCTAGGAACTGCTATTAAGAATATTAAAAATCAATTAGGGCACATCGCTACTGCGCTTAGTAACCAAACATTAAGAACCTTTCCTAGTACCGTGGAACGAAATCCTAAGGATCAAGGAAAAGAACAAATCAAAGCGATACAATTACGAAGTGAAAAAAAATTGGAAACAAGAGTGCAAAAAGAGACAAAAACTGAAAAAGAGAAAGTGGATACCGAAAAAGAAAAAGATCATGAATACCAAAATTTAGAGTATCCATTTACACCAATGAAAATTACTGTGGAGAAACCTCGACCACCGTTTCCTCAAAGATTGAAGCAACACAAACAGAATAAACAATTTTCCAAATTTTTAGAAATTCTTAAAAATGTTAACAGTTAATATTCCCTTCGTAGAAGCTTTAGAGCAAATGCCCAATTATGTGAAATTTATGAAAGATATTCTGAAAAAGAAAAGGAAGTTCATGAATAATGAAACTGTTGCACTTAGCTAAAAGTGTAGTGCAATTTTTCAAAAAAAGCTTTCTGAAAAATTAAAAGATCCCGGCAGTTTCACTATACCATGTGCTATTGATGAAAAATTTTATGGAAGAGCTTTATGTGATTTGGGACCCAGCATTAATCTTATGCATCTATCAATTTTTAAAAGATTAGGATTAGGAGAAGTCTCACCTACTCTGTAACTCTACAGTTAGCAGATCGTTCAGTTACATATCCTAAAGGAGTTATAGAAGATGTGTTAGTAAAAGTGGATAAATTTATCTTTCCTATGGATTTCATTATTTTAGATATGGAGGAAGATAAAGAAATACCTATCATTTTAGGGAGACCATTTTTAGCTACTGGAAAAGCTATGATAGATGTTCAAAAAGGAGAATTGACTATGAGAGTTATTTATCAAGAAGTGACTTTTAACATTGCGAAATCTATGAATACCCTACTGTCGAAAGAGATAATGAATGTTTTCGCATGGAAATTAGTGACATCTATTGAAAAAACATTTTGAAGAGAAAAAACAATTTGAAGAGAATGACAAAATTATTCTGGACGAATTAGAAAATGAAGAATTAGATTATGTTCAGGAAATATTTGAGATGTTGGATATTACGAAAAATGCCGATAAAAATTTATTTCCATCAATTATAAAACCACCTGAACTTGAGATGAATGTATTTCCTAGCCACTTGAAGTATACATTTTTAGGAGACTCATCTACATTACATGTTATTATATCTTCAGAATTAAATGATCTGCAAGAGCAAAGACTGTTAGATACATTGAAAAGATATAAGAAAGCATTTAGTTGGACAATAGCTGATATTAAGGGAATCAGTCCTTCAATCTGTCTGCACAGAATTATATTAGATGAACAATATAAACCAAGAGTTGATCCACAAAAGAGATTAAATTTGATGATGAAAGAAGTAGTTAAGAAGGAAATTTTGACATGGTTAGACACTGGAATTAGATATCCTATTTTAGATAGTGCGTGGGTAAGTCTTATTCATTGTGTTCCTAAGAAAGGAGGAGTGACTATTGAAATAAAAGAAAATAATGAATTAATACTTATCAGCCAAGTTACTGGGTGGCGTATTTGCATTGATTATAGAAAATTAAACACTGCCACCAGGAATGATCACTTCCCTTTACCCTTTTTAGATCAAATAGTGGATAGACTTGCTAGGCACAAATATTTTTATTTTTTAGATGGATATACCAGTTACTATCAAATTCCTATTGCTCCTGAAGATCAAGAAAATACAACATTTACTAGTCCTTTTGGAACTTTTGCTTTTCAAAGAATACCTTTTGGATTATGTAATGCACATGCAACATTCCAGAGATGTATGTTGTCCATATTTAATAAGTTAATTGATGATAGATTGGAAGCATTTATGGATGATTTCTCTGTATTTATAACATGGGAGAAACCATTTGAACTTATGTGTGATGCTAGTGATTATGCTATTGGAGCTGTCCTTGGATAAAGGTATGAAAAGATTTTTAAAGTTATATACTACGCCAGTAAAACTCTTAATGATGCACAATTTAACTATACTATTACTGAAAAAGAGTTACTAGCCATTGTGTATGCTTTAGATAAATTTAGATCTTATTTAATTGGAGCTAAATGTGTTGTGCATAATCATCACTCTGCTATTAAATATCTGATGCAAAAGAAGGATGTCAAACCAAGGTTGATTAGATGGATACTTTTGATGCAAGAATTTGACCTTGTGGTTATTGATAGAAAGGGAACTGATAATCAAATTGCTGATCATTTTTCAAGATTAGAAAATCAAGAATCATCTGACATTGATAATAAAATTACAGATAGTTTCCCTGATGAACAACTTTATAATATTAATGAGTGGAAAATACTATGGTATACTAATATTGTTAACTATATTATAAGTGATATTTTGTCACCTATGCTGACATTGCAACAACAAAGGAAATTTATTCATGATGCAAAAACATATTTTTGGGATGAGCCTTATTTATATAAATAATGTAAGGATCTGATTATGAGGAGATGTGTACTTTATGAAGAAACCGAGCTAATCATTCAGAAATGTCATGATTCTGAATTTGGAGGACATTTTGGGATTGATAAAACTGCTTATAAAATTTTACAAGCTGGATTATATTGGCCTACTATCTTTAGAGATGTTTATAGATACATAAAAGCTTGTGATCAATGTCAACGAGTAGGCAATATATCTAGAAGAAATGAAATGCCTCTAAATTTCATGTTAGAAGTTGAGATCTTTGACGTTTGGGGATTAGATTTTATGGGACCCTTTGCTCCTTCATTTGGAAACTTATATATATTATTTGCAGTGGACTACATTTCTAAATAGATTGAAGCACAAGTTTTACCTCGCTAAAAGTGTTTCAAGGTTTTTAATGAAAAATATTTTCACTAGATACGTAATGCCTAGAATGATTATCACTGACGGAGGATCCCATTTTAAGAATAAATATATTCAGAGATTGGTAGAAAAATTTAATATTATTCATAGAATCTCTACTGCCTATCATCCTCAAACCAGTGGGTTAGCTGAAGTTTCTTAAAGAGAGATTAAACAAATACTTTAAAAGACTGTAAACCCTAGTAGAATAGATTGGTCCACTAGACTGGATACCACATTATGGGCTTGCAGGACTGCTTATAAAACTCCTATTGAAAGGACTCCTTACAAACTAATTTTGGAAAGGCTTGTCACTTACCAGTAGAGTTGGAGCATAAAACATATTGGGCGGTTAAAGAATTCAATTATAATTTGAAAGATACTGGTAAGAAGAGATTGTTATAATTAAATGAATTGGAAGAGTTAAGAAATGAGTCTTATGATAACGACATAATTTATTAGGAAAAATTAAAGTTATGGCATGATTGGAAGATTTACCAAAAGAACTTTGAACCAGGACAAGAAGTTTTGCTTTAAAACACCAGGCTGAAATTATTTCCTGAGAAATTGAAGTCTCGTTGGTTAGGACCCTTTTCTGTGACTCAAGTTTATACTTACGGAGCTGTTGAAATTGAAGATTAGAAAAAGAGAAATAGATTTAAAGTAAATGGACACAGATTAAAACTATATTATGACGGTAAAAGACCAAATTTTAAAGAGGTTTTAATGATCAGTCAACTTGAATGACACCTGAATAGGTCGGGCTGACGACGTTAAACCAAGCGCTTTATGGGAGGCAACCAATTTTTATCTTTACTTTTATCACGATTATAGTAGTTTTTATTTGAAATCATTGTTAGTTTGTGGTAGTATTAAGCTATACTACTCTTATTTACCCTTAAAACATCATAAAAATTGGATCCATGAAGAAAAATTGGAACGCATTTGGACCAGAGCGAAACTGTGCAAATTTTGCCTTGGGCGTCGACAGCGCCCTCGACACTGCCGATGTCGCCCTCGACGCCCTCGACGTCACCGAAGGTGCCCCCGACGTAGCCGACGACGGGTTATTCCCGAGATTCCAGACAAAATTAATACAATGGCACGCCGACGACGCGCTCGACCCCGCTGACGGTGAGACCTACGAATTGGCAGTTACTTGGGTTCAAATGGCAGTTTTTGGGCAGAAGTTGTCTTTTCAAACTCAAAAATTCGATCTATAGTTCCTATTTTCCCTCCAAAAATAAAATGAAACTCTACTAATTTCATCCTATGGCGTCCAATTCCCCTAATAATCCTAGAATGCGAGTTTTCAATCTGTAAAAGTTTATTTGTGCGGAAGCGTAGCGAAGTTTCAACAAGTTACTGACGAAGAAAAGATTAATCAAGGAAAGAGGATTCGTAAATCGCGTATTGAATAATCCCATGACGGATATTGAAGAAACGATAGTGCGGCGAAGATGGGAAGTGCTGTGCTACTCTACCGCCTCTATGGTTGTTCCAGTAGTGAAAGAATTTTATGCAAATTTAGATGGAATCAACCAAGAAGTTGTTTATGTGCGAGGAAGATGGATTACTTTCACTCATGCACGGATCAATGAATTATATATGATAGAGAATGTTCATGTCTGCCACTATTCTAATTTTGTCCCAACAAGAAACCAGATGAATGAGATTTACCAATATTTAACGGATGAAACTGACGATTGGAAAACAAGAGAAAATGAGTATGTTAGTTTTTCTGTGATACTCCTAAATCTCGTTTCAAAACATTAGAACTTTTTCATTTCTGTGAAACTGTTACCGACAATGAAGATCGGTAAAGTTTCTAAAGAAAGTGTCATTTTGAATTACTGCATCCAAAAGGGACTGCCGATCAACATTGTATCAATAATTGTGAAGTCATTTTTGGGTCTGATCGTTCATGGATCAACTTATGGGCTTGGACACCCCTCCATGATTTTCTCACTTTTCAGTCAGTTCCAAGTGTCCTATGAAAATTGGGAAAAAGGTACTGTTACCTTGGAAGCCTTTAGATCCAACTGAGAGATTCCCAGTTTTTGAAGATGAATATGACATGACAATTATAGTAGATCAAGCATCTCAGAATTCACTATCAGTTTAACCCTTAGTCCCTGATAAGTCTCTGGTGATCTTGCGCCGAATCAAGAAATTGGAAAAGGAGATAAAAATGTCATGAACGCGATTAATAATATCTCCGATTTCTT
>NEWO01000048.1:1172150-1216147 GCA_003013225.1 Phalaenopsis aphrodite
TTTGAAATCGCAAAAATCCAGAATTTGGACAAAATCAATAGGGCCCACCGACGACGCCCTCGACGCTGCCGACGGTGGATTTTTCCCGAGACTCAAGTTCAAATATCCAATAAAGTGCGTTGACGGCAAGCTCACGAAAAAACACATTTAACCACAATTTTGACCAGTCAACCGCCACTATTCATCATCCCCTTCCTCCTAAAAATGCTATTTTCGACCTAAGGCTTGAAAGATCTTGGATTGGGAGATGATTTCAAGACTTTTTTACACCAGATTTGATCATCTCTAGGTAAAAGCTTCACTCCAAGCTAAAATATTTGATTTTTACCATGGATTTCTTCCACATTGAGGAGATCCAAAAAATTTGAGAATGTGAAGAAAATTTGGGAAGAAATTCATGAAACTTAGTGTTAAACTCTTAGAATTACTTTTGGAAGCCATTCTTTGAATATTTGAAGTATATTTTGGAATTTTTCTATAATTTGATTAGATTGAAATGACTTCATGTCAAAAGAGAAGAGTTGAGTTCGACGAGTCACACTTCGTCAATGTGATGGCTCAAACAAAATTTACTTCCATATTTAAAGGAAAGAAGTGCATACAAGATCGAGTTTTTGAAAGTCCGAGAGGAGAAATCGAACGATTTATTGCTGAGCGGAGGTGGGAAAACTTTTATTACACCACCAATAAAGCTGATGCAAATGTTGTGAAGGAGTTCTACGCCAATGTGATTTATTCTGATGATGGAATCGTTCAAGTGCGTGGGTTTATTGTTGAGTTTACTGCCGCCCGCGTCAACACTTTTTATGAAGTCCCAGACTCTTATAGCTGCCAATATGAATCCTTTAGTATGATGGAAGGCCACCTCAATGATGTGATCAAATTTCTCACTGATGGGAAAGGAACGTGGAAGATAAAGCAATGAGAACGGGTAAATTTTTCTACTTCCATGCTGAGTGCCACCTCTAAGGCATGACACTATTTTATTTCCTCTTCAATGTTACTGACCTATCACCATAGTGAGGTAACTAGAGATAGAACTATTCTGAATTTTTGTATTCAAAATACTAGAACTATAAATGTGGGGAGAATATTTCTTAAGAATATATTGACTACAACGAGGAGTGAGACAAGTGGAGGTATAGGACATCCTGGATTTATTTATACAATTTGCAAACTTTTTGGAGTTGAGAGTGGAGATGAAGAATGGGTTTATCCTATGAAACCCATTAGTAAAGCTAATTTAAGGACTTATGAATCCCATGAGAAATTGAGAACTCGGAGTAGAAGTCAAGAACCTTCTACTAGTAGAGATGTTGCCTCTACAAGTTCTGACCTTCCACCTTCTAGTTCCCCTACCCTCTCTGATTTGGTGAATGAGTTGACCTTACAGCAGAAGAGCATAGAATTGATAAGTGAAAGGATTGGAGGTTTAGAAAGTCGACATGATTACTATAGTGAGTACCTTCAGAGGCATTCAAATTTTGAGGTAGCCTATTATGATGCTCAAGCCTGACACTACAGAGGTGAGCCTGATGTTACGTTTCTTGAGTGCCCCTGATATACTCAGTATCAACCCAATCCACCTGTTGATCAAGGCGATGAAGACATAATTTGGGATTTTGATATTGAATGAATTGATGTACTTATATTTGTATTTTTATTTATGTGATCTTTTTGTAATAGAAATGGATGTTTATGTATTTGGACTTTCATTTTTATTATTATGTTGTACTTGGATGATTTTTAATTTTTGTTATAAAGTTAGTGTTATAGTTAAATGTGTGTGTCTAGTTTAATAAATGTTGAGTAGTATTGTGGATTGTAATGTAATGTGATTTTTATTTCGCATTTTAGTTTTAATTGTTTAGTATTATGGTTGTGTTAGGAAATGTTGTGCTTATTTAATGTTTTAGTTTTATACTTATTTAAAAATTTAATTACCCAAAAATTCCTCTAATAATTTATATGTGTAGAAAGCTCCTAATATTACAGACCAGGTGTGGTAAAAATTTCAAAAGGCCTGCAGAAATTTCAGAATGATGAAAATGCCTACAATACTGAGGTATGATTTATAGTTATAGTTTTTCTTTCCACCTGTATTATTTCATATTTAAAAATTTAAGTTTGGGGGAGGGAAGAAAAATATTAACATTAGATGTCCTCTATTTAATTATTTTAAAAAATTATTATATAATTTTATGCAGTGAATTTAATTCAGGTAACTATATTTTTGTAGCCATTTAAATATTATGGTAGATTTAAAGAAATATTTTTGTAATGAAAATTAATTTTCTAACTTAATATATTTTAGTATAAGAGAATAAGATTATAGTTAACTATTTAAAGTATAGGAAACTATATTTTGAAGTATTAAGAATCTGGAAATTCATTTGAGAACAAAAGATTGGTGCTCAATGATGTAAAAACTATGAAATATTTATAAGGTAAATGAATGCTTTGAGTTTCAAATTTAGGGAAAGAAAAGTGAAGTTCAAAATCATTAAAGGCTATCCAGATATAGTAACCTTCACTTGAAAAAGGAAAAAGAAAGGATTGAAAATAATCTCTGAAAAGAAAAGAAAAATATATCGGATTGAAAGCAATCCAAATAAAAAAGAGAAAAGAAAAAAAAAAGCATGTAAGTGAGGAGAAGCTTGAGGATATGCCTAATAAAAAATTGGCTTCATTGGACCTACCTAAAGGGAAAACCTAATACATTCTTGAACTTATATTTATGGATTAGATGTTTTACTAGTAGAGTTCTCATGAAGTTCCTATCATTTGAATATTCTAAATGACTTAATATTGCAACATATAGTCATTCTTGAAATGAATAGAAGACTAGAACTCTTAAACTTGATAAATAGATAATCTTGTGGCTACAAAGTTAATTCAATTACTTGAATTTTTTCTGAAAATCTCATTATGGTATTTATTTATATCAAACTTATAGTATTTCTGAATTAAAACTTTACTACAGTAGATCATAACTTTTATGTAGTACTAAAATTACTTGACGACAAGAAATAGTTAAGTTTGGGGGATTTTGACCCGAGGAAAATATGTTAAGATTTTCATACCTATTTTATACTATTTTTGATGATATTGCACTTTAAAGAAATGTATAATTGATGTTTTGTTGCAGGAATAATGAATTAGGGTCATTGGAGCAAAAAGATGGAAAAAAGCAAATTTGGAGCGAAAATGACCAAAATGTGGAAATTTAAATTAGGCCGCCGACGACGCCCTCGACCCGGCCGACGTCGACTTTTTTCCGAGGCTACAGGACAAAATTCTTCAGAAGTCCGCCGACGGCGCCCTCGAGGCCGCCGACGGAGAGCTTGACGGTTATGCCTACTCAAGCTTTGGACAAGGCCAAATTTTGAAGGGACGCTTAGGCAACTCTTGAGAAATCTCATCCACAACTTTAGAAGAATATTTTGGCCAAAAAATTAGAAAGGTCCTGGAGGTTAGAGAGGTTCCATTAGTGTATAGAGAATTTACTTGAGTGTCTAAATTGTGAGGAATTCTTCGAGAGATTGTAAGAGTGGAGGGAAAGTGAAAGATTTTTTCCTTCTTTACTGCTTCAAAGATGAATTCTGTATGTTGTAAAGAAATGAAGAGATTCAGAGGAACTTCGAGAAGAGTTCTTGGGGAGAAATTAGAGATAAGTGATTTAATTATTGTAGTTTGTATGACTTTGATTTTATATATGAATTTTGAGTTTTGTTGTGTTTTCCCCATGAGATCTGAGTAGTTTTCTCTGTCTTTCTCCTTGTCTCGAGATTTTTGAAATGGTGATTTGAATTGGTGAAGCCATAAAAATGTTTAAGAATTTGTGATGATCTTTTCACTTCGATCTTAATTTACTTTCGATCAGGCCAATTGATTTGTTAAAATATTTTGAGTTTTACAACTAAAGCGAAAATTACAACCAATATTCAGGGAGGTCAAAGCCCTTGGAAGTTGGGTGCAAATAAATAGGAAAATAATATTATCGGGCGTAGAATTGGAGATTTTAGAGTGAGATTAGTCAATGTTCTTTATGCCTGGACTAAAGGGTAAAAAATAGGTATGCTCCTATTTGACACTGTATAAATTGAACTAATTCACTTTATCCATTCACTATAATTTCTTGACAAGGTGAATGATGCTTTCTTATATATTGAATATCACAATCAAACCCTCATTAGTATCATTAGTTATTTAATAGTTATTAAAATTACTTATTTTATTTTAATTGCCTATTAGTGATAGATAAGCAAATTGAACTTCATTGTTGTGATTAAAGTATTGCTTTTTTAAAATCTTAGATTGTAATTCTAAACCACTTCCTGTGGGATCGATATATAGGACTCCATTAGAGCCCTATATTACTTGAACGATACATATACTTGCGTTGATAAGTGTGACTTTACAATTATTGAATATTTATTACGTCCATATTTATCTTATATTTTAAGCATATAAAAAGTCACTGGTCAAGTGTTTGGCACCGTTGCCGGGGATTTAAATCTTCTAGTAGTGCTATTAAATTCTTGTATTTGTTGGTTTATAAAAAAATCGGTCACTTAGCATCACACATCATTAAGCCAGAGGATCCATCATTTGCTACTACTCCATAACAAATTGCTAATGATTCTTGTTACATGTTATATTTCAAGGTAAGTGTTATTACTGTATTAAATTCACTTCATAATGCAATTAGTTTGTAATGATACTAAGCAGAACTATATTGGGGAAATTGACGGTATGCACGTTGATGCCCGACTACCAAGCCACAAAAATGTGGTATACATTAGTTAGAGTGGTTTAACTAGCCAAAATGTCATGGCAGTATGTGACTTCAACATGTGTTTCACATTTGTGATGGCTCGATGGGAAGAGAGTGCACATGAGAGTCGTCTTTTTGCATATGCAACTAGGAATAGTATGCATCATTTCCCTCACCTGCCTTCAGGTTTGTTTAATTATTTAAAGATATTAGTTATATGTATTATTTGTCACCAATAGTTTCTTTCATAATAGGGAAATATTATTTTGTGGATGCTGGATATCCAATGCAGAGAGGTACTTGAAGCCCTATCCAAACACCAAATACCATAGTCCTGATTTCGAGAGAGCAAGTTACACAAGTCGTGGTAGAAAAGAAATGTGAAACAAATAACACTCTTCCTTATACAGGGTGATTGAAAGGGGTTTGGAAGAAGAAATGGGTCATCCTATGTGATATGTCATCATATCTATTTTTTAAATAGGTGCATATTGTGGTGGCCACTATGACACTCCATAACTTCATCGGACAACATCACTCTCAATCAAATACAGAATTTAGTATGGTTGACGATGATCAAATGCATGTCTCTCCAGAACCTTCAAAATTTTTGATTGGGCATTCTATGCCCAAGGATGAGATGGAGTCAACTGAATTTGTCACTCAGAATGGTGAAGGTGGAGTTGAGATGACTACTTAGAGGGACTGTATCACATTTGCTATATGTGGCTGCTGATTGACCTAATCTTCTTTATTTTTGAGACTATATGTTTTTTTTCGTATGTATTTCATTGTATTGTAAATTTTGAATTTATGGTTTTACTTTGTATTTCACTTGTTTCATTGATACTTACGAATTTATAATACTCACATGTTTGAGATTGTTTTTGTTTCTTTTTATTGTGGGTTTGTGAGGCCAATGATGAAAAATATGTTCTTTTGGGTACTTTTGGATGGCCAGTTCATTGCTGTTTTTTAGTACTTCATGTGAAATCCTAATAAAGGAAACTGAAATTCTCTCTTATTGTTGGTGCATCGATTTATGAGGAACTATTGGATGGTCTTTTTTTGGTGATGTACATATCTGGCACAGAACGTTAGTGTCCTGGTGGTATTTTCTTATGAAATCCTAAAGAGGGCAACCTAAGTCCTCTCTTCTTTTTAGTGCATTAGTATACGAGGATATACTGGATGACTTTATTTGGTGATAGACACATGTAAACTGGGACATTCGTCCCCCTTGGGTCAAAGACATTGAAGAACTCATTTTTTTTCAAGTTCAACTGTCTCTTTGTAGCGACAGACTCGTGGGTTGGTGTGGTTAGTTTTCTGAGACCTCGCACCTACATTTTTTTATTTATGCTTTTTTGTTCAATACAGTTTTTATTTTATTCAATTCTATTGTAAATATCTAAGCCTTAATTTAATTTTCTCATTAGGCTAATGATTTTTACAATTTCTATCTCTGTAGAAACACGAGCTCGAGGATTTCAGGAACCATCCTAGTTGTGTTGTGTTACTGCGGATTACAGGCGCCCATACTCACGTCACAACAGGCTCACAACTACGAGAGACAGTTTTACAGTTGTCGCAAGGGCATTTCAATGAGGTGCGGATTCTTCTATTGGGTCGACGTTCTAGCATATTTCACTTCCGACAATGATCGGGGTACGTTGGTTCACAGAAGGACAATGCAGTGAGGAAATACGTCGTGAGGGTTTTAAAATAAATATCTTAATAATTTTAATTGTACTAGTAATTGTTTTTCTCTTTATTTTACAAATTTTGATACTCACGTGTAAGTGAGGTATGTATTTTATTTTTATTAACTGTTCAGTATTAGTTTTCTATTTCTGTTGTATCAATTATGTATTGCCTAGACAGTTTTGTTGCAAACAAATTTACTTAACAGAGCCAAATGGACATTTATCCAGAAACAGTTGCAAATAAGTTGTTCTGAATAAGCTCTGACAAACAACAAAATAGCTTATAGAGACGGTCTGCATATTATTAGATTGTCAGGATAATCTTCAAATAAACAGATTATAAATAATCTGCTGCTGTCCTAAACAAACTCTAAATCTTCTACCATTGCGCGTGGAGATGAATCCACCCAACCATAAAAAAATAGAGATGAAAATAAAAAAACTAAAGCATAGAAGGATGTGGAGGCCAAAGCCTTAGAAGCGGTGAATGGAGCAAATAGCGACGAAGTATTACTAAATAAAACTTCTAAGCTGAAAAAGAAACATTGATAAATGAGTAAATTCAATATTTATTGGAGAAGTTGATGAATTGAGAAAAGAGAGTGTTTGTTTTGTAAATGAGTAAACTTTAAGGTTTATGTATGGGAGAATTTCATTACTATCTTACAGAAAATTAAATGATTCAAGCTTTGAATATTACAATTTTTGAGTCAGAGATATACCAAATGCAATTATATCCTTATTAAAATCGACAATACCGACCAATAATAAAATCAATGGGTTGTTACATAGAGAACACTCAATTATTATGTGTCAATACCTACTTGGCAAGAGAATACTGTTTTATTCAGATAACCAAGCATTGATGAACAACATAACCTATATAAAAACATAATAAAATTTACATAAATACCACTAAAAGAAAATTTACATACATACTACACAATTACTATGTAAAACATAACAAAATTTAAATACATATTACCAAAAGAAGATTTACATACGTACCACCAAATTCAAAGCTGACAAGAGCAAAGTAAAACATAATGAAACATAACAGAATTTTCAAGTTTGGTATAAGACAATGCTTTATAGGCAAGTGGAGTTCCATCAATACTTTAATTGTAGAGAACCTGCTCGGAGCCCAGTGCCCTTCATGAACTACTTGTCATCCATTAACTATCCAGCAAAACAACAATCTTCACGACTAATATATGGATAAAAAATTCTGAAATAAAAGAACAAAATCAAGTACAAACTAAAAGAGAAAAATATATAGCAAACAAATATTAATTTATACAAGAAAGGATAGCTTGTAGCTAGAAAATTGCTGAAATTCCAAGCTTGTGCTTTCAACTAAAATCAGCATACCACAAACTACACAGATATATTGATTCATAGAAGATATCCTCTATAAAATAGCATGCCTCCAGGCTCATGCCAATCATTGAAGGAAATGATTGAGCTTTTGATAACAACATATCAGCCAATGACCAAGAACCAAAAGCTGTGTTTGCCACCAATATGTGAAGAAGAACAAAAACATGTCTAGTTCTGATTCGAGAACCAATGCTAGTGGTTGTAATATAGATTGCCCAAGAAAAAAATATAAAATGAATGTTGAAACATAGCTGTCAAAAAATAAGACAATGAACCAAAGGGGAAATAGATGCAAATGAGCCATTATGTAGGATAAACACAGCTATCTAGAGACTCGACCCACAATATCTCAGATATTTATGCTGCTTAATATGCCAAAAACTTGACCCAATTTATATTTAGCGGCTAGTGAGAACAAATATAATATTGTAAAATTTAGATTAATAGTTTTCTCACTAGAGGTACTACGCAAGTATACAAATCGTTTCAAGTAATATAGAGTTTTCTTTGAAAAACCCCCATATCGATCCTACATGGAAGAAAGGAAATAAAATTCAGGAATTTAATTTTAGAAGAACTTTACTTAAAACTACAGAAAATATCTAAAATAATTCAAGCGAAGAAATAAAGTTTACTAATTCTTACAAATGCACGTAAAAGTAAATGCAATGATTTAGTAAATTCAATATATATATATATACTTTCTCCTTGCAAATAATTCATAATCAATGTAGGATTTCAATTGTTTGGAAGTTTAATTGTGGTATTATGACAAATATGAGCATAAATATTCTAGACTTCTGTTGATGTGTAAAGAACATTGGCTAATCTAAAGTTGGTGTCACAATGTATATTAGTGCTGGGTAGATTCTAGTCTCTCACTTCTAGATTACCTATTGTGCCCTTTCTATAGGATCTACCAGTGACCCTTAGTTCCAAACTCTAGATCAAATTGATAAAATAATATATTATATCACCCTAGAAACGTCAATTATACTCTCATAAAATCTTATCTCCATATGTATTTGCTCTCCCGCTCGGACGATCATCATGGCTCTTTCCAAAGTGAAATGTGATATTCACTAGTTACAAAAATTTTAGCCTTCTAGGGTCTAAAAGTTTCTCAACAAATTTTAACAACACAAGTGGCCAATTTGTAAAGTAAATGAAGGACTGGTGTGAAAATATCATCACAAATTTTTGGAATAAAATGAAAATTTAAACAAATCAAAGCCACTACTTGATTACTTCATATTGCAAAAAGAAAGAGAGAAAACAACTCAGAACACATGTGAATAACAAAACAAAACATATTTATAAAACTCTAATCCAAAGTACAACATTTAAAAAAAAAGATATAAATACTTATTTGGAATGTTTCTCCAAGTACTCCTTTGAAGTTCTCTGACTTCTCTGACTTTAATGGACTATTACAGGACTCACCAAACTTTAGAAATCACGAAGACTTACCAAAGTGGCTGCCCACTCTATATGTGACTCTAGAACTCTCTAACACTCTTTCATACACACTAGCACTCTCCCACACACCCTAGCACTCTCCCTAGATGTTTATAATTAATCCCTATTTATTGATCTGTCGGTCGCTAAATTGGAAGTTGACAGTTGCCGGAATGAACATTCCGACGCCTTGTTCAATTTATTGATCACTCTAACACTCTTTAATATATATATATATATATATATATATATATATATATATATATATATATATATATATATATATATATATATATATATATATATATATATATATATATATATATATATATATATATATATATATATATATATATATATATATATATATATATATATATATATATATATATATATATATATATATATATATATATATATATATATATGTATGTATGTATGTATGTATGTCAGCGCTATTTTGGTTAGGAGTTGCCCGTAAGAAGCTGTCGGTCACCAGAATTGAAATCTCGTCACCGGCTTCGGAATGACATTTTAATGTTTAGAAAAATATGAAATAAAAATGACCTCATATTTTTATATTTTAAATGAAAGAGCGTTATACCTCAAATCTTGTATCTATCCTAAAGGATAAACACAAGACTTAAGGATGAGGTTCGATCAAATAACCTAAAAAAATTATGACATCTGTTTGGTCTGTAAAACCGTTTTATTTGCCGACTATTTCCCCTATTTAATATGAAGAATTAAATAGGGTTTATATTAAGCTGGGTTCAAGAAAAACTTCCTATAAGGGCAAGCCTCTATAGTTAATTACATCTTAAATTACCAAAGTCATCTAAGAAAACTCTCGATAAAAATAAAAAAAATATTATCTTCAAGGAGTTCAAAGGAAATGACTTTTCAATGAAATTAGACAAAGAAGTGTGAAAGGGGAATGATTCAAATTTGGAACATTTTTATCGTAGAATCCAAAGGAGGAAGAACTAAGGGATGTCATGGATCTAGAGGAGAACCTCAGTGACTTCCCGGTATATCCTATTATTTGACTTCAATTTAGATGAAAATTTATTTGAGTGTTTCATCATACAAATTTTATTAATTTAGGGCTTACATTTGTGTGGAGCAATCACACAAATAGCTTGGAAGTTGTGAGGATTTAGGTAGCGACAAAAGACAACCTTGGAATCCTAAAATGAGTTATGACTTAGATTGTACAACAGAGCTATACAAATGCCTAAAGATAAGTTGAGGATTTATGTTGCATCTTGGTTGTTTAATTCTAAGGAATGAATTGGTTTAGCTGGTGAAGTCATGATTTGCTGTTGAAGATGGCCGTGCTGCCCACCATGCTAGCTCTATGCTCCTTACCGTGACGAGTTTGAGTTTTCTAGGGTGTCAAGTTATGATGTCAAATCAGGTGACCTTATGGTTGTAGCTCTTTAAGTTTTCATGGGGGATGTTAAAGTTGATTAGAACGACATCGGTTGGGATCCCATAGTTCCCTCATTCCGACACCACTATTTTTTATTGGATTCACTTAGTCTAAATGAATTTACTAAACTCAACTTAATGAGTTCCATAATTTCATTTAGATTGTGGGAAGCCTCGTTAGCAACCGTAGGTTACGTCCTCCAATAGAGACATCTTAATTTAGTTGTAGTTGTTGTTTTGTGTGATGTTTGTGATTAAATTTTGAGTTTTTTTAATATTCTGAATGTTGTGGGGGTGAATTTTATCTCGGTTGATTTTAGTTTTAGTTTAGGTTTTGATTTTGTGGNGGTTGATTTTAGTTTTAGTTTAGGTTTTGATTTTGTGGCCATCCTGATAGTTTTAGTTTTCATGTAGGGTGGTATCGTTGTTTAGCATGCAAGTTTTGTAAGTATAAAAAGTACAAGAAATACAACACTATAAACTATAAAAAACGTACTTGCGAGTCTTCTCGTTCCACCACCTGAAACTTAAAATGCATGTAAAGCCAATTCATGTAGAGGCAGAAAAGTAAGGTTTTGGTAGTTTTCCTTACCCTATGTCATATCTTGGTGGGTACTTAGGAGTTTAATTAAGGATGATTTGTTAAGCAAAGCATATTAAGTTTAGTAGACCTTTGAGGTATCCAACAGGTTAAGAGAAAGAAGCAGGTCCATGCTTCCCTCTTATCACCTATTGAAAAGCCTAGAGCTCATTTAAACTTATTATTTTGCTTAATAATTCATCTTATGAATGCTCTAATGCTCAATGAACATTGATGTCCTAATTATCCCTAAGAGTGGGTAATTATCATTTGTAATTTAATTTTGAAGATGATGTGAATGAAGACCCTTAAAGGGGGTAAGCTAGTGTTGTTGGAATACTTAGCCAAATTTTGGTCCTAATTGGGCTTGTGGTGTTTTAAAGGTCTTAAATTTTAACTATGTTTGCTTTTCTAATCCTCATTTAATAAGTCTTGATTTAACTTAGATCACCATTGAGCCCTTAAGACCTAGGTGAGTGTCTTAATTATTTTGGAAAATGTTAAGTTTTAGGTGATCATGATTCATTATTTTAATTTCATTTAAAAATCAAATAGGGGTATCAAATTGATTAATTATTGACTTCAAAAGTCATACCCCTAAGTCCTAGATTCATTTAATTTTAATAAACCTCCAAATTTTAATAAATTATTAATTTATCCTTTTAATTAGAAAAGTGAGGTTGGTTTCCACAAATTAATCCATTTTTAATTTCAATCATCCAAACAAGCTGATTAAGACCAAAGGTTGCCCATTTCTCTACTTGAATTAAGCCTAAATGTTAATTAAGACCAAATTCATAAAATTACACTTTTGCCCCTAAGGCTCTAACACTTCATAATTTGTCAAATTCAAATAAAATGACTTTNATTACACTTTTGCCCCTAAGGCTCTAACACTTCATAATTTGTCAAATTCAAATAAAATGACTTTGAAATTTTTATCCTACCTCATTCATGGGTCAATTAAGACATCAGAGGAGAAAATGTGAGTTTTCAAATTTTAATTTAATTTATATAACTATTTTCATGCAAAAATGGGAATTTTCAAAGAAAATTTGTTAACTTGACCAATGTGAAGCTTAATCACTTAAAATTTTTATTGGAGGTAGACCTAGACCAGAGAAACATTTGAAAAAAAAATTCATGATTTTTTGAATTTTATTTGAATTATTAGAATTATTTTAAGTTTTGGGGTATTTATTAAATATAAAATATTTTAAATGGGAAAATTAAGTTTGGTTTTTTTGAAAAATCTCCTTGAGGTTAGAAAACCTAGAGAATTAATTTTTATATTTTTTTGATTTTTCTTTGATTTATTGGAATTATTTTAGTGGAAATCTATTTTTTAGCCTTTAAAAATTAATTTAAACTTCAAAATACAATGTCTTTAATTAGAAAATCAGGAAAAATATTCTAATTACTTCTAAATAGTTAGAAAAAAATTTAGAACATTTCCATGAATTTTATTATTGTTGTGATTTTATGAATTTTTTAATTTTTAAATATTTAAAAATTGGCAAAAAATGAAGTTTTTATTTTAAATACCATTTTATTTTTATAAAATTTTCCTGATCATAGAGAACTCCAAAAATAAGTTTTCATAATTTTTTGAGTTATATTTTGATCATTAAAAATCGTTTTAGTGCCAAAAAGGATATTTAACATTAAAAAAAAACAATTTAGGCCATCAAATGGACTCAAAATACTTTGAAATTTTTATTGAGAGTTCTCTATATCTTAAAAAATTGTGGAGATAAAAAATCAAGTCATTTTAATGTTTGTCTTTTCCAAAATTAATTACCTTAGTGTTTTAGGGTTTAGGCAAGTTAGGTTTATTTTGAATGAGTTGACTCATAAGAAATTTTCTTAAGGGTTCTCTAGTGACAATGAACCTACCAAAATTTCGTTGGATTTTTCTAAGAAACATGCTAATTATTATGATTAATTTTAGCAAATAATGTACATAAACTTGAAAAATATGGCTATCTGTCTAGATGTCTCCTCTGACTTTGGAAAAATCAAAAAGTATTTCTCATGATAGAGGCTACAACATGCTAAAATTTTAAGTCATGGTGAAAAGTCTACATGCATGGAAAATCAAAAGACTTAAAATAGTGTTTAATTAATTAAAAATAAAATTTGCATAAAATGGGCTTCAAACTAATTTCACATTGTTATCCTCTATTCACTAAGCAAGAGGGTATTTTTATTTTATTTTTGTGATTTTTTTACACTAAGATATGGATTTTTGAAGTTTCAAGGAATTAAATAAATCCTAAAATGTTTTATTTTCCCACTTATTTATGTAACGGGCCACGCATCCTCCTCTGTTTGGCTAGCGCTATCCAATTTGATGACATGTTCATGAAATAAAGTGTTGTCCAACCAAATCAGAGACATCCATTCAATACACGCGCGATGTGACAATCCATGGTCTTTGTCCCCAGCTGGCCTAAACCCACAATCATAGGTTTTCTAACCTTAATTTATTCCTCAATTATCAATGAAATTTCATGGAATTTGTTTCTAAAGGTTCATCTAACATATAGGAACAAATCCATACGGTTGATCAATCATGAATTATAAGTTTGCTTCACAATGTCCCAAACCGAGCTCGAATTTAGGGGAAAATGGCTCATACCTCTGTCCAAGAGATTTATCCTCAATTGGATGTTTGTGGAAGGTTCAGTGGAGTCTGACAAGCCTTCTAGATGCACCAATTTAAGCTTAGCTTAGGTTTGGTTCAGAATTCCTCCAATGAGTGGTGCGGCTTTGGTATAGAGCTAGGTTAAAGTGACTGTGGGATGGGGGTTTTATGGGGGAACTTCCTCTTTTGATTTAGGGAAGCTCAGGGAACAATCAATTTTGAGTTTAATCAAGTTTCAGAAAATGCCCTGTTTTTGGGCTTGTAAATGAGCTCACAGAGGGGAAATTAGAGCTGAAAGTTGGTGGAGATGAGGTTAGGAATGGTAAGGGAAGGGGAGCAACTTTGGGGACTTCCTTTGAGAGAAAATTTCAGCACCCTCCTTGGCCGTGAGGGATGGTTATTTAAATAGCCAGGGCCATGGCCACTCTCAGGGCAAGCTAGGGGTTGGGATTAACTGCCTTGATGAGGAGAAGAAGATCCCAAGTGACCAATGGCAGTGGGACACATCAGCAAGACTTAATTTAATTTTAAATTAAGTTGAGTGCTCTTGGTTTGGTGTTTTCCGGCCACTAGGCCGACCGACCATGGCAGGGGGAGGTGGCTAGGTGTCTAGGGAGCCCCAAGGGAATATGTCATAACAATTTAATGGGCTTGGATTTAGGTTTGGAAAAAAGAATCCTAAGCTTAAGCAATTATGGCATGAAATCCCTTTATTTAAGGGACCATTGGTCCATGGATTAGCTTACGTGGGTAGGTGAGTTTTGGCTCAGTCTTAGGGTCCAAATAATGGCTGAGGAGTCATTAATTTGATGGCTTTGAGGTGATTAGGCTACATTTAGTGCATGGGTCCAAGTGGGTGCAAATAACCAAAACTTGGGTTTGGGATAGGCTAGCCATGTCAATTTACCCAATTGATTGAAGCATTTCATGTAGGAGATTGTAATGAACAATTTTGGTGAAGGATGAAAAGGGTTTTGAGTTTAATTAAAGGGTCAATTTGAAGGATTTTGGAGATTTGGTAAATTTGGGCATGTTGGGCTAGACTTGAGTCTAGATTAGGTTAGCCTTGGGATAATTCCAAATTGATTGTTGAAAATGGTCAATAGGAACCTTATGAAGAGTTTTCAACATAAATTGGGTGCCAATTTTGGGGTTAAGGCATTCAAAACATTGGGGCTTTGATCAAAATCAAAATTGGGCTCAAAGCATGGGCCAATTGAGCTTGGATTTGATTTATTTTGGTCACATTAAAGGTGAATTTGTGTTTGGGAATGAAATTTGGGGAGATCGGGATCAAATTGATGGACATTTGAGTTGAATTTGGGGAAATTTGGGCATTTAAAGTCAAATTTGGGGTCTTGGTCAAAGATTGTCAAATTGGCAAAATTGGGTCATGTGGTAGTTGAGAAAAATGAAATAGGGAATATTTGAAATATTTTGGAAAATTTTGGGATTTTTTAGAATTTTTGAAATTTTGGGCCGATGAGGGGCATTTTGGTAATTTGGCAATTTTTGGTGATTTTGGGTAATTTAGGTGTTTTCAAAATGTTTTAAATGATTTTTGAACAATTTTGGGTATTTTGGATAGATTTGGAAATTTTGGGCAAACTTAGGGTTTCAAGGGTACTTAGGTAATTTGAGAGAGTTTTGGGGAAAAAGGTAAGGCTGAATATTTTGGGTAAAATTGGGGAACTAACCACAAAAAATAAGCCATGGACCAATGGAAACCCCATTTGGGTCCTCTATGTATTGGTCTTAGCTAAACCCTAGCCTAAGGCTAGTAGGTTTAGGAGACCATCTACATGAGTTTCTCAAAAGCTCAAGGGACCAAAGTCAGGAAAATCTAGGTTTAGGGTAGCGAGTGATTGTGAGTGAAGTGAGTGCTTTAGCTCTAGACCAACACCCAAGGTCAACCTTAAGGTCAAATAGCCCTATAGAAACTCTGCTTGAACTCCCCCATAATGACCCCACCTATTAAGTGCTAAAGGTTAGGACCAATATGTGGAACTTCAAGTTGAGTAAAGAAGAGTTTAGAATTTCTAATTGTGAGGGTGCCTTTTTCTATTTCTCTAAGAATAGTCAATAGGAAAGTCTTATGGCTAGACCCTAGGCTACTAAAGAGAAAGACTAGACCTCAACCAAAAGTGAGGTCAACAATATATATATATATATATATATATATATATATATATATATATATATATATATATATATATATATATATATATATATATATATATAATTTGGAAAAAAAGTATTACTTTAAATTTTGAAAATATAAGACCAGACTCATCTCATATCCTTAGTAGTTCAAATAAATGAGCCTAATATCACAAGTAACTACTTACTCGTAAGGCTCGATTAAATAAACTAAAGAATTTATGACACCCGTTTAAGTATATGAAAAATCATTTTTCTTATGTTGACTGATAAATTCCCTTATTTTATATGAAAAATTAAATTGGGCTTATATTCAGCTGGGTTCTTGAAAGTTTCCTATAATTAATTAAATCTTATATAACCGAAGTCATCTAAGAGAACTCTCGATAAAAAATAAGGAGATAATGTTTTCAAGAATTTCAAAGGATATGACTTTTCAAAGAGAACGGACAAAGAGGTGTGAAAGGGGAATGACTCAAATTTGGAACATTTATTATGGAAGCCAAAGGAAGAAGAATTAGGGGATGCCACAGATCCTGAGGAGAACCTCAGTTGCTACCCAAGCTATCCTATGGTTTGGGTTCAATTTCGAGAAGAATCATTCAAATGTTTAATCTTGCTAATTTTATTAATTAGGGCTTACTTTCATGCAAGATGATCTCACAAATAACTTAGAAGATGTGAGGATTTAGGTCGAGATGGACGACAACCTCAAAATCCTAAAACGAGTTAGGGCATGTATTGTATAGCAGGGCTATACAAAAACCTAAAGATAGGTTGAGGATTTATGACGCACTAAGCCGATGCTCTCAATATTCTTTTTTATATGTAGAATTTAAGAATTTGACACCACAACTTGAAGATTTTAATCCCCGGTAATGACACCAAAAAATTGATCCTAAGCAAAGTAAGATTTCAATTATATTTCTAGGGATTCTACGCAAGTATGCATATCATTATCAAGTAATATAAAACTTTCTGATTAAGCCCTGAATATCAATTCCACGGAGATTGAGGTTAATCACGACGACTTTCAAGAGAAATTGTAGTTTAGAATAACACGCCCTAGCTTGGAAGGTCGATAAAAGTTTGGTTTTTAATTTATTCTACAACTATTACTGCAATACTACTTCTAGTTCTAAATTAAAATACTTAGTGAAAATCAAAAAGTGTGGATTTTAATATATTAAAAGTACTCTTCCTCATGCAATGAAAGTAGTGACATGTGTAAAAGTAAAACAAGTAGTGAGAGAGATTGTGACAAAAAGGAGCAATTATATTCTTTACCCTTACTAGAGATGTTATAAAGAACATTAGTTAATCTAAAGTTTGAATAGATTTGAAGACGGGCTAGGTAGGGAAGATACTAGCTCTCATTATAGAGTTCCCTTTTATCCGTCCACTTGGAGGCTAACATCTTGCATCAAAACCTAAAATAGTAGACCAAATTAGGGGCTTTAGCCTGCCACTCTAAAGTCCTTTAATTCTACACCCTTTAAAGATTATTTTCCTATTTATTTGCACTTAACTATATTTACTACATTCTCATCCATACAATCTGATGTGATTCTACCACAGTTGATTGAGACAATCCATCTGGGATCTTACATGTTCTCACAACATATTTTAACATGCAAGTTGATCAAGTTTACATGTAAATGAATAAAAAATTAAAATCATCACAATATATTCTCACTCTACTTGATTCTATATTCTACACATGCATACTAATTCATTACAAGAGGGAAGAGTAAAGAAAACTACTCGCTACACCTTGAGAAACAACATGAACTTTTCATTGAACAAGAATTTAAAAACATACAAATAAAGTAAAAAATTCAAGTTAAAATAAAATGTAAATACTTATACCTGATAGAAATCAAACTATTCTTGTATAGCAAAAGCAATCTCTTTACAATCCTCTCCAAGAACAAAGTGAAAAGAAAAGAAGAAATCTCTCACTCTCTCTCTTTCTCTCTCACCTTGCCGCTCCGCTTGGGGCTCACGCCCAAGCCTTCATCTCTTCTTGTCCAAGTCTTCTTCTCCTCTTTCAATTAATGCAAGAGTCTAAGAGCTGTTTTAAAAACATTTGCAAGCCTTTTTTTATAATTTCCCAAGAGATGCTTAAGTGTCTCTTCAAAACTGTCCAGATTCAATGAGTCTTCCAAATGGTGCCTAAAGTGCCACTTCAAAACTCCATATAACCACCCCAAATTCTTCTAGAAATTCCCTTCTCTTATTTCCAATGAAGTCCCTAAGAGATGCACGAAGCAGCGCTTAAAAAATCATCCAAATCCGACATATATTCTTGAAGATATGTTGAAAACCGTCACTCGCGCCTAAGCATCATTTTTGGGTGCTTAAGTGCCCCCCTCTCTATCTAGTGGAAATTAAGCACCATTTTGCATGCTTAAGCACCTGGCACAGGCACTTAAGTGTCCGGTTTAGATCCCCTTGGCTCCGGTGTGCCTCGGTTCGACCCGATTTGCTCATGTTTGCTCCGTTTTGGTCCATTTTTGTTCATTTTTCTTTAATCACTCCAAATTCTTCAATTTGACTTACCTACCACCAAAAACACAAGAAAATATACCTTTAAAGTGCAATATTATTATAAAATGAAGCATGAAAAATAGTACATTTTTAGGCGTATCAAAATCCCCCAAACTTAAACATACTATATTTTTAAAATAACTCAAGTATATTAAAGTTAATGGGTCATCCCTTAGATTTGTTAAAATTCTAAAAATGTGATAGTTCAAATTAGAAGAACTTCTGGTGATTCAGACTACCCAGGGTCTACAATATTTATCATCAAACTTGGAAATTTATTTTCCTATCTAGTTAAAAAAATATGCAGATTTTTCAAACTTTGGATCCTATGAACTTTACTTTCTAGACTTAGGAACTCTGTTAAAAATAATTTTTACTAATATAAGTATTAAAAAAAAGTCTTAGGATTGTTCTAAGTTCTTTACTCTAGAAAGGGTCAAATAAAACCAATTTTTGATTATGACTTCTCCTATAACTTCTCCTCACTTTATTTTTTTTTTTCGGGATCTTTTTGCTCCATTATTATTATTATTATTATTATTATTATTATTATTATTATTATTTTCTTCTTTTTTTGTATTTGAGGATTACTATATCTAGAGAAGTCCTTAAATATTTTTGAAATCTACTATCCTCCTCTAAAATTAAAACTTATTACTTTCCTTCACTTGAAAAGATGTATATATTTTTTTTAAAATACTTTCTAAGAGAGCTTAAATGTTGAAAATAAGAATTCTAAGAATCCTTAAATTTTCAAAAGATATAATTTTTTCCTACTAAAGATAGTTATTCATTTTTCCAAGTTCTCAACTTAATATCCTTAACTCTAGGTTCACCATTTTCACTAAAAATATCAACTAAGTTTTCCTACTCCATTTATATATTTAAAATTTTAACATCCATAAGATGACTCCACATAAAAATAATAATTAGAAATAAAATAAAAAATTATTTGTAATAATTTTGAAAACAAGTAAGGTTTAAATTTGAAATATTTTTCTTTTCCCCCAAAGTTAAGCTCTAACATGTGTATCAATGAAATACAAAAATATGCGGCAAGAAAATATCACTTTTACAATTTACTACACATCCTACAAAAATATCAACAAATAACACATGGTAGAATATTGCAGTAGAAATTAAATCTAGCCTAAACATGCTTGACATAACACTATAAAAGAGTTTTAAATAGTAGAACTTGTAAAAACTGAAGATTAAACAGTAACACATTTAAACTTCATAAAGGAATTGCTGGATGCTAACAAGTTTAAAATATTGAGATAAGTTTTGTCATCTATAAAGACTCATTTAACTTGACTTACAAACGTAGACACACAAACTCCAATACATAGACTCACAGATTCATAAACAAACAACGACTGAGGCTAATTTGATCTCCCTTCTACTCACATTTCCCCTCCTTACTTTCAATTTCTAACAGAAGAAACTACACTAATAAAGTGGGTGTATTATAAAACCTTGTATCATTATCACCCATGGACTAGAATTACTTCATGTGTTACCAATTTCAGGGTTTCTCTAAGTCTAAGGCACACACAATCTGGTAAATATAGTGCAGTTCATCCAGATGTTGTTCACTAAGTAAGTTCATGACACTACATAACATGGAGTCTCTCAAGTCCAAACATAACATGATTCAAGTAATGCTCAGATAAAGGAAGTAATAGAGTTTACATGGAGTGTCTCAATTCCAAACACTACATGATTCAAGGTAATGCTCAGCTCTGGTTAAGAACTAAGTCGTAACAGACTCGTTAACCTGCTACTACCAGAAATCATATACAAATCTAGTCATGTCGAAGGAATTACCTTACAACATTAACCCAATCCACTCTTACATATCAAACACAGATCAAAGTCCAACATCTCACTATTATCCATTCCAACATAACAACAATAACAATAAACAGATAACAAAGATAACCATGGGTTTCCTCCCACGAAGTGCTTGGTATAACATCGACGACCCAATGTATCCAATTTTTACTCTGGTTGCCCCAACATCAAAATCTCATTCATTTTGTTTGTATACCACAGAATATGCCATTTAGTGATTTTGAATAACCTTTTCTTAGGAGAACTTTTACTGATTTCATCATTCAATTCAGGTTCTTGTGATTGAGTCAAATTTGAAGATATAGAGACTGGTAGTGTAGATGAATTCCCTAAATAGGTAGGCCTTAAAATTGTATGGGGTACATTCATCTTTCATTCATGAGATTTTTCAACAGATGGAATTAAAATTTTACTATTTTCGGTAACGTCCATTATTTCACACCTCTTTTGAACATGCATACAATATTATTTAAACAACATTTTCAACTCATCATGAAAATCCATTTTGATCACATCTGTCAACTTACTCTCATAAATTTCTTGGAAATGGTCTATACTTAGATAATAAATTTCATCGACTAAAAAACAATCATCATCTTTTCTCTCAGCTAGATACTTCTTAGCCTTCAAAACATCAAAAGTGGCTTAATAGTCATTAATATTCATAGTGAACTCTCCTTTTGGCACATCTATCATAGCTTGTCCAGTAATAAGAAAATGTCTCCCCAAAATAATTAGATTTTATTTATCTTCCTCCATATCTAATACAACAAAGTCCATAAAAAAGATAAATTTATCAACTTTAACAAGCACGTCTACTATAATCCATTTTGGGGTAAATGATAGATCGATCTGCTAACTGAAGGGTTACAATAGTGGGAGAAATATCAGCTAAACCTAACATTCTAAATATTGATAGAGGCATCACATTAATGCTCGATCCTAAATCGCATAAAGCTTTTCCACATAATCTTTCTCCAATTGCACAAGGGACTGTTAAGTGATCATAATTTTTTGTATATGTAAGGATTTATGAAGTTGACACCACTACTTGAAGATTCTAATCCCAGGCAACGACGCCAAAACCTTGATCCCTGAATACTTAATGCTTATGCACATATAACAATAGTTCTGATGATATTTTTCACTTATGTTTCCTTATTTTGTAACAAAACAAAAAAATTGATCCTGAAGAAAAATAAGAATTTAACTTTTTAATTTATATATATTTATATTGGGATACTACACAAGTATACGTATCGTTATAAAATAATATAAGACTTTTTAATTAAGACTGAATATCGAACCCATAAGGAAGACTTGCAATATGCACTTTTTAGAACGTTTTTCTATTTTTAATAGGATAATTACTTAGTCTAAAAATGATTTTTATAGGAATTTTAAAATTTAAAATATTTTTTTAGTATTTTTGATATTTTAATAAAACAGTAAAAACTTAAAAGGATAACTAAAGTTTTTGAAGAAGAAAAGTATTTAATATGAAAATATCTTTCTTTTTATCATGAATTAGTATTGGAATTAAAGTATTGGAATTATGTTATAGAATTATGCAAATTGTGTTGTGCCAAATAGGAGCAATAATATTCTTTAGTCTTACTAGAGATGCTATAAAGAACATTGGCTAATTTAAAGTTTGAATAGTTCTGAAGACCGGCTAGGCAGGGAAGATACTAGCTCTCACTCTAGAGCTCCCTCGATTCTCTCTACCTGGGGCCTAACATTCTCTTATCAGAACCTAAAATAATAAACCAAGTTGGGGCTTTAACCCGTCACATTAAAGTCCTCTAACTCTACATCCATCAATAAATATTTCCCTATTTATTTGCACTCAATCATATGAACTACATTCTCATTCATAAAATCTCATGTGATTCTTTCCAATTGTTGACTGAGACAATACCAACCCGATTCTTACATGTTCTCACAACAAATTTTAATATCTGGATTGACTAAATCAAGAAGTAAATGAAGTGCATGGAGTTAAATCATCACAACTTCTTGCAACATTAAAGATCAATACTCTCCACAACTTCCATCCAAAACTTAATTATTTATCATTTAAAAAAAAGATAACAAAAATTACTCATAATCCATAGATAAAACAAAACCACACTTTGTTTAAAAGAAGAAATCATTGTCAAACCAACAACAAGTCTCGATTAGAACCAAAAGTTGTCTAAATCAAAAAGATAAAAACTTATCTCAAGTCCTCCACCAAACTCTTGAAGTTACTTTGAATTTTTTCTCTTTTAGAATCACTCAAAACAAAATAATAAAAAGGATAAACTAAATAAAAAGCGGTTCCTGAAAATCTCTTTGAACTAACTCCCTAGAAAAGAACTTTCAAAACTTGCCAAAATTTTCAGGACTCTTTTCTAAGTCCTCTCTTTTTTCTTTTATAGTTTTCCAAGAGGTGCCTTGGGATCTCTTCAAAATGTGTCTTGATTCGATGTATTTGCCTAAGAGATGCATCCTTTCATGATAATTTTCATCCATGGTGGTTACAACCACTTATTAAGCTAATTGGTGCCTAAAAAAACCTCTTTGAAATTCATGAAAACCGATTTTACTTGCCTAGTAACTGCCACTGGCGCTTAGGCACGACATTCTCTGTTTAACTGTGCTTAGGCGCCAAAACTCTTTTGCACAATTTTTCACCTTTTTGCTCCAAATTTGATCCTTTTCACTCCTTTAAGCATTTTTCCATTTTTACTTATATCTGCAAAAAAAAATACCTTCCATTAAAGTGCAATATCTAAAAAAATTGGTATAAAAATGTGTTTAAAAACACTCTATATTTTAGGTGTATCATTAAGCTACGAGGATCTTTAAGTTTTTGAGGAAGGTCTTTCTAAATTATAGCACTGCACTCGTCACTTAGTGCAGCTGTCTTGTAATCCCCAATCTTCTTTTTCTTGTTTAATATCTCCTTCATATACTTTGCATAACTTGGCATTTGCTCCAAAGCTTCAACAAAAGGAATATTTATTGTTAACTTCTTAAGTACTTCCATGAACTTTGAAAATTGTTTATTCAACTCATACTGTCTAAGTCTTTGAGGAAATGGAGGTGGTGGTCTTTCTATATTGATTTTAGTTGGAGATATTAAATTTTCCAGATCCTTAGTAACATGTTCTTTAGGTCTTTTGGTTTCCTTAAATTCTCTCACAACTTCTTTCTCTTTCCTAACCACACCCTCTGTCTCTCTTCCACTTCTTAATTGGACAACGTCTATTTGTTCATCATTATTCTCTTTAGAGTTAATCTCAGTGTTGCTAGGAAGTGTTCCTTAGGGTCTATTGCTAAGTGAATTGATAATTTGTCCCAGTTGATTCTCTATGTTTCTAATCACAGCATTTTGACCTTGTAAGTGGTTTCCCATTTACAATACCTCTTATTCTATAGACATGTTCTTATTCTCAAATTGTTGATCATTGTTAGAGTTTGGTGGATATTAAGGTCTATAGTTTGTGTTCCCCTGATTATTCCAACTTCCATTAGGATTTGCATGATTATTTTCCCATTGTTGGTTTCCACCCCAAATAGTATGATACCAGTTAAAATTAGGATAGTTCTTCTAACCTGAGTTGTAAAAGTTAGAATACTAGTTATTTATAGTATTTAAAGTCTCATATGATAAGTTAGAATCAATCATATTCCCTAATGAACTTTCCTCACTTACTGAAGTGAATTGAGGCTTGTTCATTCCAAGTTGGTCCAACTTCCTTGATATTGTAGCAACCTAAGATGCAAGAATTACAAATGCATCTGTATTATGAACATTGGCTACCTTCTTAGGATTTTTTCTTTCAGAGGGCCATTAAAATTCATTTGTAGCCATTTATTCAATTAACACATATGCTACATCAAATGGTTTTGACATTAATGATCTACCAGTGGCAGCGTCAATTGTAGACCTAAGGGATCCTACTAACCCTTTGTAAAAAGTTTGAATGATTAACTAATCGGGCATAGCATGGTGTGGACAATTACTTAGGAGTTCATTAAATCTTTCATAGGTTTTGTATATTGATTCCCCTTTATACTGATAAAATGAGACAATATCGTTTCTATGTTTAGTAGTCCTTGAAGGTGGAAAATAATTAGCTAAGAATTTTAAAGTTAACTCCTCCCAATTTTTAATAGAGCTAGGTGCTAATGAGTATAACCATATTTTAGCTTTTTACCTTAGTGAGAAAGGAAAAAGCCTTAGTCTAACAACATCTTTAGACATACCGTTATAACAAAATGTAGCACAAAGTTCTAGAAAATTTGATAAGTTTAAATAGGGATCCTTCAAAGGAGTTCCCCCAAACTGGTTGTTCTGCACTAGTTGGATTATCGATAAATTTATTTCAAATGAGTTCGCTTCTACGATAGGGGTTTGTATACTTGAGTGAATTTCATCTGTCGTAGGATTTACATAATCCCTCAATGATTTATGATGATTTATTATTTTGAATGTTTTCCATTTCCATTTCTAGTTTTTCAAGTTCTTTCTGTTTTTTTATCTTTTTCCTTTTTTCTAATTCAGGATCATAAGACACAAGTCTTATAGATCCTTTGTTTTGTATACGCAACACAACAAATAATACATTAATAATTAAACAAATAAAATAAAAAATATATTCAACACTATAAAACATTTTTATAAACACCTTGTTTTTCACACAAATAGTTTTTTTCACAACACTTTTCATACAGAAAACACTTTTCACAAAAAAAATAGTTTTTACGACACTACAGTTTCCAAGTCTAAGCCTAATTACTTGAACTAAAATTCTCCTAGAAGTTAAGATCAACCGTTGCAATCCTCAACAATGGTGTTAAAAACTTGATCCTGATATTCTTTTTTATATGTAGAATTTAAGAAGTTGACACCACTACTTGGAGATTTTAATCCCCGGTAATGACACCGAAAACTTGATCCCAAACAAAGTAAGATTTTACTTATATTTCTAGGGATTCTACCACAAGTATACATATCGTTATGAAGTAATATAGAGCTTTCTGATTATTCCCCAAATGTCAATCCCATAGAGATCGAGGTTAATTACGATGACTTTCAAGAGAAATTCTAGTTTAGAATAACATGCCCAAGCTTGGAAGGTCAATAAAAGCTTGGTTTTGATTTTATCCTACAATTATCACTACAATACTACTTCTACTTCTAAATTAAAATACTTAGTGAAAATCAAAAAGTGGAGTTTTTAATATATTAAAAGTACTCTTACTTATGCAATGAAAGTAGTGACATGTGTAAAAGTAAAATAAGTAGTGAGAGAGATTGTGACAATTATGAACAATTATATTCTTTACCCTTACTTGAGATGTTATAAAGAACATTGGTTAATCTAAAGTTTGAATAGTTTTGAAGACTAGCTAGGCAGAGAAGATACTAGGTCTCACTCTAGAGTTCCCTCTTATCCCTCCACCCGAAGGCTAACATCTCGCTTCAAAACCTAAAATAATAGACCAAATTTGGCGTTTTAGCCTCTCACTCTAAAGTCCTCTAATTCTACACCCTTTAAAGATTATTTTCCTATTTATTTACACTTAACTATATGGAATACATTCTCATCCATACAATCTCATGTGATTTTACCACAGTTGATTGAGACAATACCATATGAGATCTTACATGTTCTCACAATAAATTTTATCATGCAGTTGATAAAGTTTACATTTAAATGAAGAAAAAAGTAAAATCATCACAATATATTCTGACTCTACTCGATTCTATATCCTACACATGCATACTAATTCATTACAAGAGGGAAGAGTAAAGAAAACTACTCATTACACATGGAGAAACAACAAGAATTTTTCATTGAACAAGACTTTGAAAGCGTACAAACAAAGTAATAAATTCAAATTAAAATACAATAAAATTACTTATCTTTGATAGAAATCAAAATCTCCTTATATAGCAAAAGCAATCTCCTTACAATCCTCTCCAAGAATAAAGTGAAAAGAAAAGAAGAAATCTCTCACTCACTCTCTTTCTCTCTCACCTTGCCGCCTTGCTTGGGGCTCATGCCCAAGCCTTGTTCTCTAATTCTCCAAGTCTTCTTCTCCTCTTTTAATTAATTCAAGAGTTTAAGAGTTATTTTAAAAATATTTTCATGCTTTTTTTTATAATTTCCCAAGAGATGCTTAAGTCTCTTCAAAACTGCCCAGATTAAATGAATCTTCGAAATGGTTCCTGAAGTGCCACTTCAAAAATCCATATAACTACCCCAAATTTTTCTAAAAAGTCCTTTTTCTCATCTCCAATGAATTCCATAAGATATTCATGAAGCACCTCTTCAAAAATCGTCCAAATCCAACATATATTCTAAAAGATATGTTGAAAACCATCACCGATGCCTAAGCACCATTTTTGGGTGCTTCCTCTCTGTCTGGTGGTGCCTAAGCACCATTTTGGGTGCTTAAGCATCGGGCACAGGCACTTAAGTGTCTGGTTTAGGTCCCCTTGGCTCTGGTGTGCCCCGGTTTGACCGGATTTTCTCTGGTTTGCTCCGTTTTGGTCCATCTTTGTTCCTTTTGCTCCAATAATTCCAAATTATTCAATTTGATGTACCTATAACCAAAAACACAAAAAATACCTTTAAAGAGCAATATTGTTTTTAAAATAAAGCATGAAAAATAGTACATTTTTAGGCGTATTAGCAGACAACCTCGAAATCCTATGGTTCAGTTGTTTAGTTCTAAGGAATAGTTTAGCTGGTATAGACATGTTTTGTTGTTGAAGATGGTCATGCTGTCAACAATGCTAGCTCTAAGCTCCTTATCATAGCGAGTTTGAGTTTTCTAAGGTATCAATTCCTAGTGTCAAATAAAGTATTTCCTTAGGTTATGTTTTTTTAAATATCTTAGGGGATGTTAATGTTGATTAGAGCGACACCGGCTAGGATTCCACAGTTTCCTCATTTTGATAGCACTATTTTCTTTTGAATTTACTTAGCTTAAGCGAGTTATGAAACCCATTTAAACTGAAGATATCTCGTTAGTAACCGTGGGTGGCCTCCTCCTAAGGACTCCCGTAAATTCAAAAGGACATTTTAAGTTTAGTGAAATTTAAAAGGATTTATTGTTACATTTGAAACTGTTGTTTTTAGATTTTGAAAATGTTGATTAATTTTTAAAAAATGGTTTTTGGTTTTGCAAGTGAAGTAAGGTACTCACCCAAGTAATTACAATTTTTGCAAAAAAAGTAAAATGACAAAAATTAAATAACACTGTAAAAGCGTACCTGTCATCTTCTCGGCATTCCCGTTGAAAGATTAGCGCAAAGTATATATAATTTTACAAGAAATTTAAATTACAAGAGTATACAAAGGTGTTTTTAACTAGCCCCAAACTATTGATTCTTGAAAGATCTTAGTAGATAGGTTTAAAACAAAATATAACAAGTTCAATTTGTCCTTCAAAATATTTAAGAGATTCCAAAGTGTCCAGGGAGTGATCCCATACTGCTTCAAAGATCTCTTGAAGAATTTAAGTTCATTTTGAACTTATCATATTGCTCTATTAATCATCCCAGGCCAAATCAAAATTCCCAACTTCACGGTGAATCTTGTCATTTTAATCCTCTTGAGGGTGGGGTGCTCGATTGATCAGTTGATATTTCACTTAAAAGTTATGTGGGTGAATGCCCCTAAAGAAAGTTTCAGTCATTAAGGACCTTTATACCCACCACTAAAGTCGGGTTGATAGTATTAATCATCAATCATATTATCCTTCTAAATCACATAAAAAAAATAAAATTAAGCCTAGAACACTACTAAGCCCCTTGATAAATCTAATGGGAGAAAACTTAACAAATGTTAAAATTTTAATTTAGGTGATATGGATTCTAATTAAAAGAAGTCAAGTTATCATTAATTATGGACTTAATCATAAGTGAAGCATCATCATCCTAGTTTAAGCCCATCACATGGAAATCATTTGATTTCGATTAACTTCTAAATCTTGATGATTTAGCAATTTATAATTTTATTCTTATTATGGAAATGTGGCAAGTTGGTTTCTAACTTTTTACCCATAATGTTTCAATCATCTAAACATATTCATTAAGATCAAAATTGCCCATTTTCCCTTGGGTTAATCCTAAATTTTGATTAAGACACGAAAGTCTAAAATGATCACTTTACCCTTGGGGCTCTTCACTTCATAACTCATTAAGCACAATTTAAGTGACTTAAAATATTTCAGAGTACACTATCCATAGAGACAATTAAAACATCAGAGGAGAAAATGTGGTTTTCAATTTTTAATTTGATTTAAATAATTATTTTAACTTAGGAAATAGGATTTTCAAAATTAATTTATTTAAATAATCAAAATAAAGTTTTTTGGTTTATGAGAAAAGTATTTAGAGGTTCCCTTAGGTCAGAGAAACACTTAGACAAAATTCCATGATTTTTTGAATCAAATCTTTAATTTAATTTTATAATTATTTATTAATTTTTGGTGATTTAATTAAAGGGAAAATATGTTTTAATTATAAAAATTATTTTTTATATCTTTATTAAACCTCTCCGAGCTTAAAGAACTCAGAGAAGTAAATCTTATATTTTTTTATGGTTTTAATTTATTTATTAACATTATTTTAATGAGAAAAATTAAGAACAAATATTTTAAGGCCTTTGGAAATTTATTTTTAACTTAGAAAAAACAGGAAAAATATTTTAATGTGTCCCAAGTGATAAGGAAACTATTAGGAACATTTCGAAATATTTTTGTATTTTTGAAAATTTTAATTATTTTAATTTAAAATATAGCAAAAAAATCAAGTATTTTATCAAAAATAATTTTTATTTTTCCTAAGTGCTCATAATCACTAGGAACTGAGAAAACCATTTTTCATAATTTCCCTGAGTGTATTTAATTTAATATGATTGATTTTCTACAAAAATACAATGTTTTTTAAAAAATCAAATTTAGTGCTTATACGTAATAAAAACATTTCTAAATTTTTACAGTGGGTTGACAGGATGTTTACACACAATGTGGAATTGATTTTGTTAATTTTTTTTTATTATTTAATTTACATAAATTAGTACAAGATATAGAAACATAATTAAATACATAAATGTAAAAAATTATACAAAGCATCATGATATTTTTTTATGCTTCTTTGACCACAAGAAACCTGATAAAATTTATCCCATAAAATTTCAAGTAGTATTTTAATTTATATAATTAATTTAAGCCAAAATAGTCAGCTTAACTTAAAAATGTGGGTTAGAAGCATAAAGATGTCCTTTAACCTTGGAAAAATCAAAGAACATAGCCTCTATCATGAGGAATAAACCCTCAAAATTTCAAGCTATGGTGAGCAATGCTTAGGCATAATGAATTAAAATACCATAGAGAGTATTTAATTAATTAAAAATCAAAGAGTAAGCAAATAATTTTTATTTTTGGTCCACATTATTCTCCTCTGTTCACTAAGCAAGAAAATATTTTTAATTTGTTTATTTGATTTTTCTATGAAAAGATATGGATTTTAAAGCTCTGAGCTTGAATAAATCCATAATTTTCTAGGTATCCATGTGAAGCTATCTCATGATTGATCCCGATTTTTCATATGTAAAGATTTATGAAGTTGACACCAGTACAACACCAAAAACTTGATCCTTGTATGAAAAGTAAGTTGTGTAAAATATATATAATTTTAGGTAATTAATAATTTGATTCTACGCAAGTGTACGTATCATTATCAATTAATAAAGACTTTCTATTTAAGCCCCAAATATCAATCCCATAGGGAAGGTGTAAATTAGCAATGATAAAATTTACAAGGAAATTTATAGAAAATCAAACAAAATCACTGTCACTAATTTCAAATGTTGATATGTTAACCAAACTAAATTACTTAACTATTAGCAAAATTGAAATGCAAATTTTTAATAATAACTACTAGTCTACTAACTATGTTTATGTAATAAAGATTTCTTATGTGAAAAAGCATCCTTCCCACTACGATGAAATTCTGGTGAAATGAGATGGGATAAATATTTATAATATGTAATGTGCTAAATAGGAGCAATTTTAATTCTCTACCCTGACACAATGCATAGAAAATCATTGGTTAATCTTAGGTTTGGTCTCTAAATCTGTGGCTAGGCTTGGAGGATACCGGCTCCCACTCCAAAGCTCCCACTCCCCTTCACGTGAAGGCTAACTCTTGCTTTAGTTTTTAAACACTAAGATCAAATTGGAGATTTTAGTCTGTCACCCTAAAGATTCTCTAATTCTACATCCAACAAAGAATATTTCCTTACTTATTTGCACTTAATTTCGTGAACAAATTTCTCCTTCATGAAATCAAATGTGATCCCCACTCTGATGTAGAACCCATACTCCATTTCCCAGATCATATGTTTCACAACATATTTTGACAAATCAATTGGCCAGATTGAAAAGTTAACTAAGTTCAGAGTTGAAAAATCATCACAATTTATTTTATATTTTAATTATGGTACAGTCATATTATCTCTTTATTTCTCAAGATCTCAGATTAGGGGGAAAGATAGAGGAAACTACCCATACTTCATGAGAAATATACGACAAAGCACAAATTTTATATATAAAAGAAAGTGCATACAATACTAAATAAACAAACAAAATTATCTGGAACTCTTTCTCAAAGCAAATCCTTTGTAGCCTCTCCTTAGAAATGTAGGAAGAAGAACTCTCTCACTTTTCTCCTTCTCCAATACTCTTACAAAAAGTTTCACACTAAATCTCACCACAAAAGCTCTAAACTATGAAAGCAAAATTACTAATATACTATAATATGTGGAGGAATGAAGATATATTATGGAAATGAGCGTGTTGGAATGTTATAGAACAAAAAATGAATGTAGAGGAGCCCCTTTTCTGATGAAATTCGACCCCAAATAAAGCCCAAGGCCAGTTCTCCAGGAGGTGTCTCCAAAAACTCTTCAAAAATCATCCAAATTCATCAAACCTTCTAGAAACGAGGTCTGAACTGCCTTTGGCGCCGTCAGTGCTAGTCTGGCATCGTTGGTGCTGAGTAGAAATCCTTCAACCTTTGGTTGTTCTGCGCCATCGATGCTGATCTTGGCGTTGAGTATTTCCTAAAAAATGTCATTTTGACTCCAAATTTTATCATTTTTTCTTTAAGCACTAAAAATTAACAATCTGCAAGAAAACAACAAAATATTTTCCATTAAAGTATAATATCACAACAAATATGTTTAAAATATGGGTCTAAAAATGCATATATTTTTGGATTATCAAAATCCCCCAAACATACATGTTACTTGTCCTCAATTTACTTCTCTACTACATAAAAATATGACTTATGGTAAAGAATTTAACTTTTAGACTTTCATATTTTAGTTCTCTAAATATAATAGTTTAACTTTAAAAAATTCAAAACAACTCTAGTTAATATTAAAGCTGTAAGAATATTCAGTAATTAAGTTTAAAGTTTCTGATCCTCTATTCTTTTTAAGAAAAATTGCAATTTGTTATATTAAAGTCACTTAGTAAATTCATTTGAAAAAGAACTTCATAAAAAATTATTAATATTAAGTTAATATTTAAATCAAAAGTTTAGAAAAATGTGTCAAAGTCTTTTTTCTTAAGTTGATTCAAGTGAAGCTAACTTTTAATTATGCATCTCCACAAGCTTCTCCCCACATCTTTTCTTTTTCTTTGCATTTTATTTTCTTTTATTTTCTTTTCTTTTTTTGTTATTTTTCTTTTCTATATGTGAGGATTACTATATCTGGATTGCCTTTAATGATTTTGAACTTCACTATCGTCTTCTTAAAGTTAAAAAACTTTTAACATTTCTTCACTTAACAAATTTATTTTAACTTAAAGATTTTATAGAGTTTAATTCTTTTCTTTTTACATGAATCTTTTAAGATTTTTAATACTTCAAAAATACAAATTTTTTTACTTAAAATAGAAAAAAGATAGTCTTATTCTCTTTTAACAAATATCTTATCCTTCAGAATTAACCTTTATTATTGAAAACTTTTACTTGAATTTACTATATATTTAGAAACATAAATATAGTTATCTCAAGTTAACCCCTAATACCAAAGGTCATGTTAAATTTAAAATTTTAAAAATATAGTTAAGTGAGGACAAATAAAATTAAGTTCTTTCTCTCTTTCTAAGAATGATTTTTCTTCTCCCCCTCAAACTTAAATTTTTAAAAATTTTTACTTGAAGAAATTTAATAATGAAGGGTAAAATAAAGCATTAAATACATAAAAAAATTATACCAATTGGAGATTCTAATTTTTGAACATTATTTTTAAAATACCGCAGGTGCAAATATGAAAACTACAAGGCTAAGAACATTAAATTGCACATAGTACATATAAAATTTGCCGAGAAAGAGCTAATCACAATACATAACAAAGTGCTGAAAATAACAATAAAACTAAACTAAACTCTAAAAATGAAAACAGTTTTCCACATTACAGTTTCACATTACATAACAAGCAAAGTCTTCAACAACATCACAAGACAAACATTACAATCACACAGTACAAACATAAACAAACAAACAAAAAGATCACAAGTCATTATCTTCTTCATCATCGACATCTAACTTCTACTGCTGATATGGAGTATAACTAGGGTGAATAGGGAACTGAACTGTATGGTCACCCCTCAGGTATCTTACTAAAACATCATCATAAGAAGCATCATACTTAAATTTCTAGCAAATCAGATCATTAGTGTGAGCATTTTTGGCCTCCGTATTCTGCATCCTATGATCCATCCTAAAAATATCTCCCTTCTAAATCATCATCTGGTCCAACAACTCCCTGTTGCTGGGGTCACTTGAAGTAGGTTCACTAAAAGTTGGGTTCTAGAAGTAGAAGAAATATCCCTGGCCTGTCTTCTAGATCTCCAATCAATATGTGACTCATAAGTCTTGATGTTGGCAAACCCAATTGGTCTCTAAGGCTCAATCCTCTCCTCATCAGATCTGAAATTAACCCTTGCATGCTCACAAAGTGTGTAAATGAGAGTAGGGTGTGCCAATCCACCAGTAGTCTCTCCCAGAGCAATATATCGAATGTTCATATAAATGATAAAGCCTACATTTATATCCATCACTTGCTGACTACAGTAGTTAAGGATGGCTCTATCCTTGGTTACTTCACTATGATGGTTCATTGGAATCATCTTTCTAAAAATAAAATAATGCAAAGTCGTAGACACTACATTGAACATAGAAAGGGGAAAGTTAACTTTAGCTCCATTTTTTTTCCAAGACCCTTTCTCACTAGTTAGATAAAAAGTAAATTCATCCAAGGCTTGATCTATAGCAGAAAATGAATGATACTGACATCTATAAAAATCTTCTAATTGATAAAACTGATTAATTTTTCTTGGAGTAAACTCGACCCTTTTTCCTCAAACAAAAACAAAATCATCAGAACCTTCAAGAAGGTTGGTATAAAACCATCACAATCCCAAGTATTGCATTGGCAATAAAATAGCAAAATTTTTCCCATTGGTGATCGATAATCAATCGTTTAACTTCTCCTCTCAAATTTTTAAAACCTTGGTCCTGAATCACTTTTTTATTTTCTTGAAGACTATGAAATCGAGCACTGGCTTTAAAGCTAATAAACCTTTGCTCATCATATTCTATTTTCTTTTTGCTCGATCTACGTGTCATAGGAAATCTAGAAAGATTTGATAAAAATTCCGAATTAATCCCAAAAATCGAAAAATAAAAAATGTAAACCACTTTAAAATCAAATCCACTAAGAGATTTCACCAAAGCATTTTTTCAAAATCTCTTAAAAAAATTCAAAATTTTGTATCTAGTCAATGTGAGAAAAATCTTTGGTGAAAATAAAAAATTTTTACTTTAAAGTATAGCTCTTACTTAGAGAAGATAAAATCTGAAGTTCCTTTGCCTCTAAATCTCCTCAAATCTGCCCAAAATGAAGCCCTAGGTACAAAACCAAAGGTTGAAGGTGACTTAAGGGGTAAAAATGGAGGTTTACGGTGAAAATCGTGATTTAAAGGGTTAATTCGCCGCTGTCGGATTGAACGCGCCGTCGACGCTAAAGAACCAAAATTCATTATTTTAATTTTTCAAATTTTTAATTTCCTTTCAATTTTCTCCAAAGTAATTTTTTAGTATTTTTAAACATAAATTTTATCTAAGTTCACAAATACACATGTCACAAACAATCATTTCACAAACTACAATAAACTAACTTTTATATATGAAAATAAACTTCTTACAAACAAATTTCATAACTCACAAATTTACACCTATGAAGTAAATTAATTATAAATCAGCATTGAAATCAAGCCGCAACACTAAAAGATGACACAAAACTATACATATAATCAAAGTTCAGAATAAAGTAAACCAAACCTAATCAAATCCACACAATTACACAAAACACGTAAACAATTTTAAACAAGTAGAGAATTCACAATCTTCAATCATTCATCCTCATCTTCAGTGCTATAACCTCCTCTCATATCTCTCATAGATTGGTAAAGGACATATAGATTGTAGAAGGATCGATACGGGAATTGATCTATCGAATTTTCTTCGATCCACCCCTTTTATTTAAACATCCCAACTAATCCTGCTTAAAAAATTCTAGTGTGATCAAAATTCTTTTTCATTCTCCAATCTAGGTGATCAAAAAGGTACTTGAGATCTCTTACTGCATTCATAATACTGTGAAGTTATCTTTCAATTTTCTTAAAGTTCTTATCTAAAGCAAGCAAACTTCCTACTGTTGGTGGCATTAATGGAGATAAAGCATGTGAAGAATGATCTATAATAATATTTAGTGCTTCATTTCCATTACCAACATACTGATCATAAATAGGGATCATGGGCTCCCATGATAGTAAAACTTTTTACCAACTTTCATATGGCACTTGAGATTGACTGCAAATAAGAAAAATTGTAGAAGGATGCCCAAGTCCATAAATTGGCCCATTCATAATGATTCCCATCACAAATTTAAATATAATTGAACCTATATCAATAGGTTTTTCCATTTAAATACATTAGTTTAAAATAACACTCTCCTCGGTGACTCTAATGATCTTCATAGTAGGGAGTAATTTTGTACAAATAAAGAAATGCCATTGCTTCAAAATTGGATTAAGTGATGAAGCAGGAAAACTAATATATCCTTCATCTTGTACTTCCCACAAATCACTTTCATCCGTTAAAAAATTATAATTATCTTGCATCAAATCTCATGTAGGAATGAAATTTGAATAATGACAGATTGAAACATTTTCTATCATATACAATTCATTAATCCTAGCAGGAGTAAATGATACAACCTTAGCTCGTATGAAGAGAACTCCTTGGGTAATTCCATGTAAATTTGCATAGAATTCCTTCATTTTAGGTAAAACAATCGCAGCGGTAGTGTAACATAGAACTTCCCATCGCCTTTACAGAATGATCTTGTCAACTGAAGCACTTGGATTGATCAACCCATGATTAACAAATCCTCTTTCCTTGATCAATCTATTCTTTGTAATAACTTTATCGTATGATCTCTGCCCGTCGAAACTAATAAAGTTTCTTCTATTGAAAACTCCATACCTTGAAGTATTTTTGGAATTAAAAGCCATGGAATCCGAAAATAGAAAGTTTCTAGGCATCCTAGGAAGTTTTTAGGACTTTAAAAATACTTCCCGATGGTGATTATGGATCAAAATCCTGCCAAAGTCTGCTAAAAGTCACAGAAATCGTCCAACTGCTCTGAGCGGCACCGATGCTCCCAATGGGGGCTGCCGGCGCTGAGATCCGCTTTCTTGGGTGCCGTCGGCGCCAATGGCCAAATTTTTGCGTTTTTCATTTTTCGTTCAATTAAATTCCAACTTTTCTTCCAATACTAATGTTTCACTTAATTTATAATAAATGCAATTGTGTAGGATTATTATCTACTAATATATAAGACACTTAATAAACTAAATAGTAATACATAGGCATATAAGTATGAGTTGCCTCCAAAAAAGCGCTTGGTTTAACGTCGTCAGCCCGACATACATTTGTTTGGTTGAGTTGACTTAATATTAAAACTTCTTTAAATTGAGGTATGCGCCCGTCATAATAATGTTTCAAATGATGTCCATTAACTTTGAATATCTTTCCAGTGTTAGGATCTTTAACCACAACAGTTCCATAATGATAAATTTTAATTACCTTAAATGACCCTAACCATCTGGATTTCAGTTTTCCTGGAACAATCTCAATCTTGTATTATATAATAGAACTTCTTATCCAGGTTCAAATTTCTTCTTAATAATTTTCTGATCATGCCGTATTTTCATTTCTTTTTATAGATTTTTGCATTATCATATGCTTCATTTATAATCTCCTCAAGTTTATTGAGTTGCAATAATCTTTTCTCACCAGCATCTTTTAGATTAAAATTAAATTCCTTAATAGCGCAAAATGCTTTATGCTCCAATTCTACAGGTAAGTGGCATGTTTTTTCCAAATATCAGTTTGTATAGGGACATTCATATAGAAGTCTTATAAGCAGTTTTATATGCTCATAATGTTGTGTCAAGTCTAGCAGACCAATCCAATTTATAAGGATTTACAGCCTTTTCTAAAGTGCATTTAATTTTATGATTTGATATCCCTGCTAGACCACTAGTTTGAGGATGATAAGCAGTGGAGAATCTATGCATAATATCATATTTCTTAATTAATTTTTTGATTCTCTTATTCCTGAAATGAGATCCTCCATTAGTAATAATTACTCTCGTTATTTCATATCTTGTAAAAATATTTTTAATTAAAAATCTAAAAAACACTCCGAGCATCACATCTAGGTACAAAAATAGCTTCAATCCATTTGAACATATAATCAACAACAAGTAATACATATATGTTTCCAAATGAAGGCATAAATGGTCCTATAAAATCTAATCCCCACACATCAAAACTTTCAACTTCCAATGTGTAATTTAGAGGCATTTCATTTGTTCTAGAATATTTTCTACACGTTGACATCTATTGTATGTTTTAATATATTCATTAACATCATTAAAATAGTAGGCCAATAAAATCTAACTTGTAAAATTTTATATGCAGTTTTATTTATTCCAAAATGTCCTCCAAATTCAAAATCATGGCATCTTTCAATTATCTATTGAGTTTCTTCATAAGACACACATCTTATAATAATTAGATCTTTAAATTGTTTATAAAAATATGGGTCATCCCAAAAATAGTCTTTTGAATCTCTTATAAACTTTTTTAATTATGGATTTTTTATATGAGGTGATAAAATATCACTTACAATATAATTCACTATATCAGCATACCACGGTACATTCATTTCATCAGTACTATATAATTTTTCATCAGGGAAATCTCTAAAAATTCATTTGCAAAATTAGTTAATACTTCTATTTCTATTCTAGACAAATGATCAACTATTTGATTATCATTTTCCTTTCTATAAATTACGGTAAAATCAAACTCTTGCAATAGAAGTATCCATCTAATTAATCTTGGTTTAGCCTCCTTTTGCATTAAGTATTTAATAGCAGAATGATCTATATGCACTATACATTTAGTTCTAATTAAATAAGGTCTAAATTTATCATAGACATAAACAATATGTAATAATTCTCTTTCAGTAGTGGTATAATTAATTTGATCATCATTTAGAGTCTTACCAGCATAATATATAACTTTAAAAACTTTGTCATGCCTTTGTCCTAATACAACACCAATAACATAATCACTAGCATCGCACATTATTTCAAATTATTTTTCCCAGTCAGGTGGTACTATTATAGGTGCAGTGACTAACTTTTTCTTTAATAAGTCAAATGCTTTTATGCGTTCTTCATTAAAATCAAATTTTGTATCTTTTTTTAAAAGTTGGCATGGAGGATTGGTTATTTTTGAAAATTTTTTATGTAGCGCCTGTAAAAACCAGCATGTCCTAGAAAACTTCTCACCCCTTTAACATTAGTAGGCGGTAGGAATTTTTCTATAACTTGGATTTTTGCAGGATCTACCTCCATGCCTTTTTCAGAAATTTTTTGCTCAAGTACAATACCTCCTGCAACCATCAATTGACATTTTTCTAAATTTAATACTAAATTGACTTTTTCACATACTTCCAAAACTTTTTCTAAATTATTAAGGAATAATTCAAATAAAGTTCCAAATGCTGAAAAATTGTCCACAAACACTTCCATTCTATGTTTTATAAAATTACTAAAATTTAACATCCTACATCTTTAAAATGTTGCAGGTGCATTGCATAGTCCAAAACACATTCTACAAAAAGCAAATGTTCCATAAGGGCTTGTAAACGTTGTTTTCTCTTGATCATCTGAAGCAATTGAAATTTTGTGGTAATCAGTATATATCCACCTAAAAAGCAATAATACTTATTCCCAGCCAATTTATCCAACAATTGGTCTAGAAAGGGTAAGGAAAAGTGATTTTTCTGGTGGCCATATTTAATTTTCTATAATCAATGCAAATTCCCCAACCAGTTACTTGTCTTATTAGTATTAATTCATTTTTCACATTTTCTTCAACTGAAGAGTTACATTAGTAGAGGGAAATTTATCCCAAATCTAAACATTTAAAAAATGATAAGGGCATAAGATTAATACTCGCTCCTAAATCACATAAAGCTTTTCCATAAAACTTTCACCAATTGCACAAGGTATAGTAAAATTACCAGGATCTTTTAGTTTTTTGGGAAACTTTTTCTGAATAATAGCACTACACTCTTCACTGAGTGCAACAGTCTCATTATCTGTAAACTTCCTTTTCTTACATCCTTCATAAATTTCACATAACTTGGCATTTGTTTCAAATCTTTAACAAAAGGAATATTTATCGTTAACTTCTTAAAGATTTTCAAAAAAATTATAAATTGTTTATCTTTATTCTTTTGCTCAGTCTTTGAGGAAACATAGGTGATGGTTTTTCAAAAGGAACCTGTGTTTGTTCATCTTCCTGTTGATCATTTTCTATTTCTTCCTTCTCTTCATTAACTTCAGTTTCTCTTTGGATCCTTATTTCTATTTCTTTTCCACTTCTTAATTGAATAGCTTTAATTTGCTCTTTATTTTGATTTTTTGGATTAACTTCCACAGTACTCAGAAGAATTCCAGAAGGTCTATTACTAAGTGCAGTAGCAATATGTCCTAATTGATTTTCAATATTTCTAATAGTAGCCCTTTGATTCTGTATTTGATTTCCCATATTCAACATCACTTCTTCCATCATCAACTTCTTTTCCTTAACTTGTGGGTTAGGATTTGAGTTAAATCCTGAAGGATAATAAAGTCAAAAATTAGGATTTCTTTGATTATTCAGATTTCCAAATGGATTCACCAAATTATTATAATTATTCCAACTAAAATTAGGATGATTTTTCCATCCAGGGTTAAAATATTAGAATAGAGATTGTTATTTTGATTATTTATAGCATTTAAGGTTTCATAAGATGGTTGAGTATCAATAATCTGTCCTAGTGAATTTTCCTCTAACACTGGAGGTATTTGAGAATAAGTCACTCCTATTTGATCGATCTTTTTTGAAATAACAGCAAATTGAGATGCCAAAATAGACATTGCACCAGATTTATGAATACTGGCTACTCTCTTAGGATTTACCCTTTCAGAGGGCCACTGAAAATTGTTAGTAGTCATTTTTTCAATTAAAGAATATGCTTCATCAAAAGGTTTTGATATTAATGATCCACTCGCAGCGGCATCTATAATTGATCTTAATGATCCTACTAATCCCTTATAAAAGGTTTCAATTATTAACCAATCTGGTAAAGCATGGTGTTGACATTTTTTAAGAAGATCCTTAAGTCTTTCCCAGGCTTCATATATCAATTACCTTTCAAACTGATAAAAAAGATGTAATGTCATTTCTAAGCTTAGCAATTTTCGAGGGTGGAAAATATTTAGCCAAGAATTTTGGTCATAGTTCTCCCCAAGTTCTAATAGATCCAGGTGCTAATGAATTTAACCAAACTTTGGCTTTATGCCTTGATGAAAAAGGAAAAATTCTATGCCTAACAACATCATTAGACACTATTTCATATTTAAATGTAGCACAAATTTCAGCAAAACTAGTAAGATGTAAGTTAGGATCTTCAGCGGGTGATCCTCCAAACTAATTATTTTGTATCATTTGGATAATAACATGTTTAAGCTCAAATGAATTAGCAGCAACATCAGGATTTTGAATAGTTAAATGAAGTTCATCTGCAGTCGGATTTGCATAATCTTTTAAAGGTCTTTGTCGATTCTCATTTATTGGATTTTCTATATTATTTGCCATTTCTTCAAAGTTCTTAATTCCTCTTTGTTGTTTTCGAATTTTTATAATAGTATGTTCTGATTCTAAATTGTAAGGTACTAAACCTTCAGATCCAATATCTTGCATAAAAAAATAGAGTAAGTTAAATAAAATTCTTTAAAAATACAATCTTAATTAAATTTCTTTTTGGATTTTTTTGATTTTTTATATTTTTTTGTGTTTTTATAAATATGTATAGTATATATATTCTCTAAATTTCCTAATTTATCAAAACTATTTAATTTAATTAAATTTAAGCGTTACCTTCCCCACACAAACGACACAAACAACTTGATCCCGATTTTTTATATGTAAGGATTTATGAAGTTGACACTAGTACAATGCCAAAAACTTGATCATTGTATGAAAAGTAAGTTGTGTAAAACATATATAATTTTAGGTAATTAATAATGAGATTCTACACAAGTGTACGTATCGTTATCAAGTAATAATGACTTTCTATTTAAGCCCCAAATATCAATCCCATAGGGAAGGTGTAAATTAACAATGATAAATTTTACGAGAAAATTTACAGAAAATTAAACAAAATCACTGTCACTAATTTTGAATGTTGATATGTTAACCAAACTAAATTACTTAACTATTAGCAAAACTGAAATGCAAATTTTTAATAATAACTACTAATCTACTAATTATGTTTATGTAATGAAGATTTCTTATGTGAAAAAACATCCTTCCCACTACAATGAAATTCTGGTGAAATGAGATGAGATAAATATTTATAATATGTAATATGCTAAATAGGAGCAATTTTAATTCTCTACTCCGATATAGTGCATAGAAAATTATTGGTTAATTTTAGGTTTAGTCTCTAAATCTGTGGCTAGGCTTGGAGGATACCAACTCCCACTCCTGAGCTCCCACTTCCCTTCACCTGAAGGCTAACTCTGGCTTTAGTTTTTAAACACTAAGAGCAAATTAGTGATTTTAGTGTGTCACCCTAAAGATTCTCCAATTCTACACTTAACAAAGAATATTTCCCTATTTATTTGCACTTAATTTCATGAACGAAATTCTCCTTCATGAAATCAAATATGATCCTCACTCTGTTGTACAACACATACTCCATTTCCCAGATCATATGTTTGATAATTTGTCAGATTGAAAATAAATTAAGTTCAGAGTTGAAAAATCATCACAATTTGTTTTATATTTTAATTATGGCACATTCATATTATCTCTTCATTTCTCCAGAGCTCAGAGTAGGGGGAAAAATAGAGGAAACTACTTAGAATTCATGAAAAAAATATAACAAAACACAAATTTCATATATAAAAAGAAAGTTCATACAACACTAAGTAAATAAACAAACTTATCTGGAACTCTTTCTCAAAGCAAATCCTTTGTAGCCTTTCCTTAGAAATGCAAGAAGAAGAACTATCACTTTTCCCCTTTTCCAACACTCTTACAGAAAGTTTCACAATAAATCTCACCACAAAACTCTAAACTATGAAAGAAAAATTACTAATTGACTCCAATATGTGGTGGAATGAAGATGGATTATGGAAATGTAGCGTGGTGGATGTTGTAGAGCAAAAAATGAACGTAGATGATCCCCTTTTCTGATGAAATTCAGCCTCAAATAAAGCCCAAGGTCGGTTCTCCAAGAGGTGCCTCCAAAAATTCTTAAAAAAGCATCCAAATACATCAAACCTTCTAGAAATGTGGTCTAAACCACCTTTGGCACCATCGACACTAGTCTAGCGCCGTTGGTGCTGAGTAAAAATCCTCTAACTTTCGGTTGTTCTGCGTTGTCGGTGCTGACCTTGGCACTGTCGGTGTGGAGTATTTCTTCGAAAACATCATTTTGACTCCAAATTTTATCTTTCTTGCTTCCTTTTTTACTTTAAGCCCCAAAAATCAATAACTTGCAACAAAACATCAAAATACCTTCCATTAAAGTGCAATATCACCAAACATAGGTATAAAATATGTGTCTAAAAATGCATATATTTTCTGTGTATCAATCGTCATCCACTCCGAAGTCCCCAAGTGATGTTATGCTATTCAACACTGCTGGCCACATAGCTGCATCGTCAGCTTGCCTTTTCATTCCATCTGCTTGTCCGACTCCATCACGACCGTCCATTGAATAAACGCGCGATTGCATGACATCCATTCATCATCCCCAAATGCTTTAACCCCTAAGCCATTAACAATAAAACCTTAAGATCTCGAGCTAGACTCAACTCAATCACTCAAAACATTCCTATCTATATGGTTGATCAAGCATGAAATACATTAAATACATATAAAGAATGAAATGAAGCTCAGTTTAGAGTTGAGGCTCAATACCTTTGTTTGAGAGGGGAAGCCTCAATTATATGGTTGTAGCAGCTTTAAATGAGTCCAACAAACCTCTAGTTGAAGTCCTGAGCAGCTATGAATTGTTTAAGTATAATTTCGATGAAGGACGATTTCTGGTGTTAGTCTAGGGATATGTTAGAGGCTCTCTGTGATGGGGCTTTTGTAGGAAATCAGGTTCTGTCACTCAAGGGATGGTGTGTGCACAATCAATTGAAGTTTGGTGGAGTGTGGAGCTATGGATAAATTTGTTCTGGTTTTACGACAAATTTTAATGAGGAAATTGGCTTTGTGGAGTGGCTGTGAGCACGGGGGTTGAACTTAAGAAAATTTGGATAGGCTCTGGTGAGATTTTGGCAGTTTCCTCATGATTTCAAGCACACTCCCCTTTGGTCGTGGAGAGCTCAATTTATAGACATGGCTACCTGGTGGAGCTCAAGGTTGGGAATTAGGTGCTAAAGCTTGTTGAGGTGGAGGGAAGAAAGGCTCAAATGGCCATTGGGACTTAGCCAGCTCAGGGAGGTTTAATTTTGGGTTTTAGCCATTTGGGGCTCCCTTAGGCTGGTTGTTTCCGACAGCTTAGGTGGTGGCTGACTAGATTCAGTTATTCTTGACTCAAAGATGCTAGGGGGTGCTTAATGATGGTTAAAAACTAATGACAAGGCATGATAGCAAGGATATTTTGAGTTAGGCCATAAATGGGGTGAAATCTCATAAATCAAGGGACCATTGCT
>NEWO01000048.1:1252036-1268336 GCA_003013225.1 Phalaenopsis aphrodite
GGTATTCATGATCATTTTCTTTTTCGATATCCACTTTCTCTTTTTCAGTTTCTATTTCTTTTTGCACCCTTGTTTCCAATTCTTTCCCACTTCTTAATTGTATCGCTTTGATTTGTTCTTTTCCTTGGTCTTTAGGATTTGGTTCCACAGTACTAGAAAAAGTTCGTAATGTTCGATTACTAAGCGCAGCAGCGATATGCCCTAATTGGTTTTCAATATTCTTAATAGAAGTTCCTTGATTTTGTAATTGATTTCCTTGAATTTGTAATTAATTTCCTTGTTTCTGTAACTGTTGACCCATGTTTAATATCAGCTCTTCCCTAGACAACTTCTTTTCCTTAATTTGAGTATTACTTTTAAATCCTAGATGATAAGAAGGTCTATAGTTAACATTTTCTTGGTTGGATGAATTTCCTAATGGTTTCATTGGGTTGTTTGCCCATTGTTGATTAGTGAAAAATTTTTATTCCAATTAAAATTTGGATGATTCTTCCAACCTGGGCTATAATAGTTCAAATATGGGTTGTTGGGTCTATTTATAGGATTTAAGGTCTCATATGAAGGTTGAACATCCACAAATTTCCCAGATGAATTCTCTTCCATCATGGGAGGTTTTGAAGAATAATTAATCCCATAATGATCAATTTCTTTGATGTTGCAGCAATTTGCGAAGCTAACATAGATATTGCATCAGAATCATGAATACTAGCTACTCTTTTAGGATTTACCCGCTCAAAGGGCCATTGAAAATTGTTAGTAGCCGTCTCTTCTATTAATGAATAAGCCTCATCAAAATGTTTTGACATTAAAGAACCACCAACCGTAACATCAATAATCGATCTAAGAGATCCCACTAATCCATTATAAAAAGTTTGAATTATTAACCAATCTGGTAACGAATGATGAAGACACTTACTAAGAAGATCTTTAAATCTCTCCCAAGCTTCATATATTGACTCTCCAGCAATCTAACAGAATGATGTTATGTTATTTCTAAGTTTAACAGTTAGGGATGGAGGGAAATATTTAGATAGAAATTTTTGTGAAAGTTCTCCCCATGTTCTAATAGATCCTGGTGCTAATGAATTTAACTACATCTTAGCTTTATCCCTCAGTGAAAAAGGAAAAAGTCTAAGTCTAACAACATCATTTGAGACTCTGTCATATTTAAAAGTAGCACACGGTTCTAAAAATCTAGCGAGGTGTAAGTTCGAATCTTCATTTGGTGTACCTCCGAATTGATTGTTTTGTACCATTTGGATAATAGCAGGTTTAAGCTCAAAAGAATTAGCAGCTACATCAGGATTTTGGATAGATAAGTGAATCTCATCTGTTGTAGGATTTGCATAATCTCTTAGTGGTCTAGGTTGGTGTTCATTCTCTATTCCTTGATTGTTCAGGTTATTTTCCATTGTATCATAATTTCTAGGTTCTCTTCTTAATATTCTAATCCTTATAACAATGCGTTCTAATTCCGAATCGTAGGGTATAAGATTTTCAGGTCTAAATTTACACATACAATTTGAAATCAATACTCAGTAATATAATTAACTAAATATAAAAATAAGTTGCAATTTAAGTAAAAATTTTCTAATAATCCTAATTTGTCCGTTACTCTGATCGTGATTTTACTCACTCACTCAATCACTCCCCGACAGCGGTGCCAAAAACTTAACAACAACATTATATATGCAATAAAATATAAGATAAATATGGACGTACTAAATATTCAATAATTGTAAAGTCACACTTATAAACACAAGTATACGTATCGCTTAAGTAATATAGGGCTCTAATGGAGTCCTAGATATCGATCCCACATGGAGTTATTTATAATTACGGACTAAGACTTTAGAAAAGTAATACTTTAATTACAATAATGACGTTCAATTTGCTTATCTGTCACTAATAGGCAATTGAAATAAATAAATAATTTTAATAACTAATATATAACTAAATATATTAAGTAAGGTTTAATTGTGATATTAAATATATAAGAAAGCATCCTTCTCCTTGTTAAAAAATTATAGTGAATAGATAAAATGAATTAGTTCAATTTATATTGTGCCATATAGGAGCATACCTATTCTTTACCCTTTGGTCCAGGCATAAAGAACTTTGAATAATCCTATGCTTGTTTACTGAATCTGTAGCTAGGCTGGGAGGATACCGGCTCTCACTTCAGAGCTCCCACGTTCCGCTCACCTGAGGGCTAACATCTGCACTTTAGCATCCAAACGATAGGACCAAATTGGGGATTTTAGTCTGTCACTCTAAAATCTCTAATTCTACGCCTGATAATATTATTTCCTTATTTATTCACACCCAACTTCCAAGGTCTTTGACCTCCCGAAATCTTTGATGTAATCTTCACTTTAGTGGTAAAATTCAACATATTTTAACAAATCAATTGGATAAATTGAAAGTAAATTAAGATCAAAGTGAAAAGATCATCACAATTTCTTAAACATTTTCATGGCTTCACCAATTCAAATTACCGTTTCAAAAATCTCGAGACAAAGAGAAAGACAGAGAAAACTACTCAAAACTCATGGGGAAAACACAATAGAACTTGGAATTCATATATAAAATCAAAGTCATACAAACTACAACAAGTAAATAACTTATCTCTAATTTCTCTCCAAGAACTCTCCTCGAAGTTCCTTTGAATCTCTTCCTTTCTTTACATCACACAAAATTCCTCTTCGAAGTAACAAGGAGGAAGAAATCTCTCACTTTTCCCCCACTCTTACAATCTCTCGAAGAATTCCTCACAATTGTTACACTCTATTGAAAATTCTATACACCAATGGTAACCTCCAAGGCCTCTAGACTCTTCAATTTTCGGCCAAAAATGTTCTTTTAAAGTTGTGGATGAGCTTTCCCAAGAGTTGCCTAAGCATCCCTTTAAAATTTGGCCTTATCCAAAGCTTGATTAGGCATAAGCGTCGATCTCGCCATCGGCTGGTTTTTGAAGAATTTTTTCCTGTAGTCTCGGGAAAAAATCGCCGTCGGCGAAGTCGAGAGCGCCGTCGGTGGCCTAGTTCAAATATCCACATTTTGGTCCTTTTCGCTCCAAATTCGCTCCTGTTTGCATCTTTTTGCTCCAATGACTCTAATTCATCATTCCTATAATAAAACATTCAAAATACCTTTCTTTAAAGTGCAATATCATAAAAAATAGTATAAAGTAGGTATGAAAATCTCGACATATTTTCCTCTGGTCACCTTACTAAGTGAATTTTGTGGGTCATTTAATGATGTTGAGGTGTAGAGTTGACCAATATGACTTTTCTAACCTTGTCATGGCTAGTTTAGTCATTGGGTCTATGTGTTGGTTATTAGGTTATGGATTGACCATTTTGACCAAGTTGACTATGGTTGACCAGGGTTGACCAGTTTTGACCATAGTTGACAAATGTAGGTCTAGGGTTGACTATGATGACTCACTTGACCATGTCATTATTAGTTTATTCATGAGGGTCTTGAGGGTATGACTTGGGTTTGACCAGGGTTGACAAAGTTGTCCAGAATGGTCAAATTGACCATATGGTGTTGTCTTGACCATATGCTGGTCATTTGGGTCTATGGATGATCCAATGGTCAAAGTGGTGACCATGGAGGTTCACCTTATTCATTTTGACCAATAGTTGGTCAATAGTGTCTGTAGTTGACCAANAGTTGACTATGGTTGACCAGGGTTGACCAGTTTTGACCATAGTTGACAAATGTAGGTCTAGGGTTGACTATGATGACTCACTTGACCATGTGATGGCTAGTTTAGTCGTGAGGGTCTTGGGGGTATGACTTAGGTTTGAACAAGGTTGACCAAGGTTGTCCAAAGCTGATGAGAATGGTCAAATTGACCATATGGTGGTCATTTGGGGCTATGAATGATCAAATGATCAAAGTTATGACCATGGAGGTTCACCTTAATCATTTTGACCAATAGTTGGTCAATGGTGTCTGTAGTTGACCAAATGATGCAGTTGATCATTTTGGTGTTTTAAAATGATCAAATAATCCAATCTGATCATTTTTAGGGTTTGAGCTGATTCATTGGTCCAAATTAACCAAAGTTGACCAGCTTGACCAAAATTGACTAATTTGACCAAAATTGACTATTTGGGTAAAAGTTGACCAATTGGATCAAGTAAATGTCAATGTTAACTTTATGATCATTATGGTGACCATTAAGTCAAAATTTGACCAGATTATGGTTTGTCATCACTAATATGATCATTTAGGGTATTGTCATTGTAAAGCTCCAAATAGAGTGCTTTAAGGGTAATTTCAATTTTTAGGGTTTTAATAACCCTAAGTATGTCCAAAGAAGTCAATATTGGTATACCCTTTATATTAATGATCACAATGATCAATTTAGGTCTTTTAAATACGTCTGAAATCTTAAATCATAAGATTCCTCAAGTTGAGTTTGGTCTATGGATATTATTTTAAAACTTTCACTAAAAGTGAGGTCAACAAATGGACCCGCAAAATGTGTGGTATACCGAAACAGTCAGTTGTTGATAATGTCATATCCCATTAAATGGGATTTCATATTGTCTTTATGAGTATTGTATAAAGGAGTGATAAGACCATTATCCTATGCTAGGAAAGGTTTATGTCAAAAGATGGATGTCTTATTCCTTCTAAGGAGGTCTTATATTATTTCATAGAAGTGTCAAATGTCAGTATGTCAATTTTTGAGAAGGAATGCTACACGACTTATATCCTTTCTCAAAGAGAGAGCTAAAGGAACACCATGTTTCTTATACTAAGGAGAGAATGAATACCATACCATTCCTCAGAAATGTTAGATGTCTATAAGCCAATTTTGAGAAGGAATGATATACGACTTATATCCTTTCTCAAAGAAAGAGCTAATGGAACACCATGTTTCCTATATCTGGGGAGAGAATTGATACTGATACACTTAAAATATATAGTATTATTAGACATGTTTTTATACCTATTTTTGAGATATTACGCTTTAATGGAAGGTATTTTTGTGTTTTTCATGCAAATACAAGTAAAAATGGAAAAAAATGCTTAAAAGAGTGAAAAAGACTCAAATTTGGAGCAAAAAGGTGAAAAATTGAGCAAAAGAGTTTTGGCGCCTAAGCGCCAGATCCGGTGCGTAAGCTCCGGTTAAACAAAGAAGACCGTGCCAAAGTGCCGAGACCCCACGCTTAAGCTCTAGGGGCAATTACTAGAAGAGAAAAATTGGTTTTCACAAATTTTGAAGAGGTTTTTGAGGCACCCATTGGCTTAATAGGTGGTTGTAACCACCATGGACAAAAATTATCATGGAAGGATGCATCTCTTGGGCAAATACATTGAATCAAGACACATTTTGAAGAGATCCAAAGGAGCTTTTTGGAAAACTATAAAAGAAAGAAGAGAGGACTTAGGAAAGAGTCTTGAAAATATTGGCAAGTTCTTAAAGTTCTTTTCTCTGGAGTTAGTTCGGAGAGATTTTCAGGAACCACTTTTTATTTACTTTATCATTTTTGTTATTTTATTTTGAGTGATTTTAAAAGAGAAGAGATTCAAAGGAACTCCAAGAGTTTGGTGGAGGACTTGAGATAAATTTTTATCGTTTTGTTTTAGACATCTTTTGGTTTGAATCAAGACTTGTTGGTTTCACAATGATTTCTTCTTTTAAACTAAAGTGTGGTTTTGTTTTCTCCATGGATTCTGCGTTGTTTTTTTATCTTTTTTCTTAAAATGATAAGTAATTAAGTTTTGGATGGAAGTTGTGGAGAGTATTGATCTTTATTGGTGGAAGAAGTTGTGATGATTTAAATCCATGCACTTCATTTACTTCTAGATTTGGCCAATCTAGATGTTAAAATTTGTTGTGAGAACATGTAAGAACCGGGCTGGTATTGTCTCAGTCAACATATGGAAAGAATCACATGAGGTTGTATGAATGGGAATGTAGTTCATATGATTGAGTGCAAATAAATAGGAAAATATTCATTAATGGGTGTAGTGTTAGAGGACTTTAAAGTGACAGGTTAAAGTCCCCAACTAGGTTTATTGTTTTAGGTTCTGATACGAAAATGTTAGCCCCCAGGTATAGGAAATCAAGGGAACTCTGGAGTGATAGCTAGTATCTTCCCTTCCTAGCCGGTCTTTAGAACTATTCAAACTTTAAATTAGCCAATGTTCTTTATAGTATTATTGCTCATATTTGGTACAATACAATTTGTATACTTTCATAACATAATTCCTATACTTATTGCTGATTCATGATAAGAAGAAAGATATTTTCATATTAAATTCTTTTCTTCTACAAAAACTTTAATTATTTTTTTACTATTTCGTTAAAATATTAAAAATACCAAAAATATTTTAATTTTAAAATCCCTACAAAAATCATTTTTAGTTTAAGTAATTACCTATTTAAAAATAGAAAAACTTTCTAAAAAGTGCATATTGCATAATTTTCTCTGTGGGTTCGATATTCAGGACTTAATAAAAAAGTCCTATATTTCTTGTTAACGATACGTATACTTGCGTAGTATCCTAATAAAAATATATATATAATAAAAGTTAAATTCTTATTTTTCTTAAGAATCAAGTTTTTGGTTTTGTTGTAAAATAAGGAAACATAAGTGAAAAATACCATGAGAACTATTGCTATACTATGCGTAATGATTAAGTATTTAGGGATCAAGTTTTTGGTACCGTTGCCAGGGATTAAAATTTTCAAGTAGCGGTGTTAACTTCATAAATCCTTACATATACAAAAAATCAGGATCAAGTTTTTATCGTCGTTGCCCGGGGAAAGATGGAAAGAAAACTATGTAAATTTCTATTTTTAGAAAGTCTTATTTAAAATTTAAATATTGTATCTTATTTTTTTGTTTTATTTTATTTTATTTTATGTTAGTGTATGTGTAGTTCAAGTTCTGAAGGATTAGTGCCCTACAATTCTGAATTAGAAAGAACTATTAGAAAAATCAGAAAAACCAAAAAAATTAAAAATCTTGAAAAATCTAAAAAAATTTAAAAAATGGCAAACTAAATAATCAAAATGCTGAAATTCAACAGAAGTTTAGACCTTTAAGAGATTATGCCAACCCTACTATAGATGAACTTCATTATAGTATTCAAAAACCTAATGTAGTGGCTAATTCATTTGAGCTTAAAACTATTATTTTCCTAATGGTATCAAATAATCAGTATGGGGGATCACTAACTGAAGATCCAAATTTACATCTTACCAATTTTCTAGAATTATGTGCTACATTTAAATACGATGGTGTTTCAGATGATGCCATAAGACTTGGGTTATTTTCTTTGTCACTGAGGGATAAAGCTAAAATGTGGTTGAATTTGCTAGCATCTAGATCTATCAGAACTTGGGGTGATTTAGCACAAAAAATCCTTGCTAAATATCTTTCACCATAAAAAAACTGTGAAACTTAGAAATGATATTACATATTTTAATCAGTTTGAAAGGGAATTTATTTATGAAGCATGAGAACGATTTAAAGAACTCCTAAGAAAATGTCAACACCATGCTATACCAGATTGGTTAATAATTCAAACCTTTTATAATGGATTAATCGGTTCTCTTAGATCTATTATCAATGCCACTGCTGGTGGTTCATTGATGTCAAAACCATTTCATGATGCTTATGCTTTAATTGAAGAGATGACTACAAATAATTTTTGAATGGCCTTCTTAGAGGGTAAATCCAAAGAAAGTAGCCAACATTCATGAAATTAATGCATTTACTATGTTAACAAATCAAGTTTCTGTAATTTCAAGGAAGTTAGACCAATTTGGAATGAATTTTTTTCAACAAATTTCCATGATTGAAGAGAATTCATTAGGCCAAATGGTAGATTCTCAAGCATCATTAGAAACTTTGAATGCCATAAATAATAAGCAAAATAACCCATATTCCAATTATTATAACCTCAGTTGGAAGAACCATCCCAGCTTTAGCTGGACTAACAATTCAGGTGACAATAATCAGTAATGGGGAAACAACCAAGTAAACTCATTGGGAAACTAGAACAACCAAGGAAATAATAATTGTAGATCTACTTATCTTCCAGAAATCAATAGTAATACACAATTTAAGGATAAGAAGTTGTCTATAGAAGAAGTGGTGTTAGAAATGGGTAATCAATTACAAAGTCAAGGAGCTACAATTAGAAATATTGTGAATCAACTTGGGCAAATTGCAAGTTCATTAAGAAATAGATCCCAAGGAACACTTCCTAGTAATACTGAATGAAATCCAAAAGACCATAATAAAGAGCAAGTTAAAGCCGTACAACTTAGAAGCAGAAGAGAGTTGGAAGGTAGGATTTAAAAAGAGATTGAAGTAGAGAGAAAATAAATTGAGGAATCAAAAGAGGACACTCCGAAAGATTCTAAAAGACGTAATTATCACCACCTCCATTTCCTCAGAGACTTTGACAATAGAAGTTGGATAAGCAAGTTTCAAAATTTTTGGAAATATTTAAGAAGCTTACAATAAATATTACAATTGCTGAAGCCTTAGAACAAATGCTAAGTTTAGTAACTTTTATGAAGGATATTCTCAACAGGAAAAGGAAGTTTAAAGATAATGAGACTATTGCACTTAGTGAGGAGTGTAGTGCTATAATTTAGAAGAAACTTCCTGAAAAGCTTAAAGATCCTGGTATCTTTACAATTCCATGTGCAATAGGAGACAAATTTTATGGGAAAACTTTATGTGATTTATGTGCAAACATTAACCGTATGCCATTATCAATATTTAAAAGATTGGGAATAGGAAAAATAACCCCTACTATTGTAACTCTACATTTAGCAGATCTTTCAGCAACCTATTCTAATGGAGTTATAATAATTATCCTAGTGAAAGTGGATCAATTTATCTTTCCTGTTGATTTCATTGTGCTAGATATGGAGGAAGATAAAGAGATACCTATCATTTCGGGGAGACCTTATATAGCCACAGGAAGAGCAATGAGAGATGTGCAGAAAGAGGAATTAACAATGTGTGTCAATGATTAAACTATTACTTTTAACATTTCAAAACCAATGAAATACCCTGCAAAAGGTAAAGATGTGAATGCTATAGAATGGATGTTACAAGAAATCTAAGTGAATGCGATTTAAAGACTACTTATGAAGAAAAATCTGAAGAAAAAGATTTGGAACACAAGCAAGAAGAGGAATTAGATCAATGTGTAAACCTTTTTAAGGAAAATCCAAGTTATGTTCAAGAAAGTTTTGAAATTTTGGACACGATAGACAAAAATAAATCATTCTGTCCATCTATTGAAAAACCTCCAAGCTTGAGTTGAAGATACTTCTTGAATATTTAAAATATGCCTTTCTAGGAGATTCCTCTACTTTACATGTTATAATTTCCTCAAAGTTAACAAAGGAAGAAGAAGAAAAGCTGATGAAAATTGTGAAAAATTTAAAGAAAGCCTTCAGATTGATAATTGCTGATATAAAAGGAATCAGTCCTTAAATTTGTATGCATAGAATTAATCTGGAAGAAAACTGCAAAATCAGGGCTTATCGATAAAGGAGATTAAATCCTGTAATGAAAGAAATTGTTAAGAAAGAAATTTTAAAGTGGTTAGATGCTGGAATTATCTACCCTATTTCAGATAGTGCATGTGTTAGCCCAAATTAATGTGTTCCTATGAAACGAGGAGTAACTGTAACTGTGAATGAGCATAATGATTTAATACCTACTAAACAAGGCGAAAATGCATTGATTATAGAAAATTAAATCAAGCCACTATGAAAGATCATTTTCCACTACACTTTTCATATCAAATGCTGGATAGACTAGCTGAGCATAAATACTTTTATTTTCTAGATGGATATACTGGTTATCACCAAATTTAAATATTTCTTGAGGATTAAGAGAAAATAGCATGTACCAATCCTTATAATACTTTTGCTTTTAGAAGAATGCCCTTTGGTTTATGTAATGCCCCCGCTACATTTCAAAGATGTATGATGAACATTTTTTGTGATTTAATTGAAAAAGGGATTGAAGTCTTTATGGATGACTTTTTAGTGTTTGGAACTTCATTTGACTCATGTTTAGAACATTTATCTAAAATTCTTAAGTGCTGTGAAGAAACAAATTTAGTCCTTAACTGGGAAAAATGCCAATTTATGGTAGGAGGAGGAATTGTATTAGGTCATCAAATATTAGAAAATGGTATTGAAGTAGATCCTGCTAAAATTAAAGTGATCGCTAATTTACCTTCTTCAACAAATGTAAGGGAAATTAGGAGTTTTTTAGGACATGTTGGATTCTATAGGCAATATATTAAGGACTTTTCTAAGATTGCTAAGCCTTTATGCCATTTATTAGAGAAAGATGCAATTTTCAATTTTGATTAGGAATTCCTAAAAGCTTTTTATTTATTAAAAGAAGAATTAATCACTACACCAATTATAGTTTCACCAAATGGGGGAAAATTTTTTGAACTTATGTGTGATGTAAGTGATTAAGCTATTGGAGCTGTTTTAGGACAAAGATATGATAAAATTTTTGAAGTTATTTACTAAACTAGTAAAACTCTTAATGAAACTCAAATTAATTGTACAACAACTGAAAAATAGTTATTAGTAATAGTATATTCCTTTGATAAATTTAGATCATATTTGATTGGAACTCATTGTATAGTACATAAGATCATCCTGCTATTAAGTACTTAATGAAAAAGAAGGATACTAATCCGAGACTTGTAAGATGGATTCTTCTTTTACAAGAATTTGATTTTGAAATAGTAGATCAGAAGGGAACTGAAAATCAAATTGCTGATCATTTGTCTAAGCTTGAATTAGAAAAACCACTCTATTTTGAAAAAGAAATTAATGAACATTTTCCAGATGAAAAATTGTTCACTGTAAATGAGTGGCATGCTCCTTGGTATGCAACATTGTGAACTATATTGTTAGTGATCTTAAACCCTATGGAATGAGAAACTAATAAATGAGGAAATTTATTTCTGAAGCTAAGAATTATTTTTGAGATGACCCATATTTATATTAATAAGGAAAGGATCTGATCGTTTGAAGATGTGTAACATTAGAAGAAACTTATGAAATTATCCAAAAATGTCATACTTTTGATTTAGGAGGACATTTGGTGTTGATAAAAAAACATACAAAATTCTACAATCTGGATTTTATTGGCGTACAATTTTTAGAGATATTAATGCTTATATTAGAAGTTGTGATAGATGTCAAAGTGTGGACAATATTTCTAGAAGAAATAAAATGCCCCTCAATTATGTGCTAGAAGTTGAAATATTTGATGTTTGGGGATTAGATTTCATGGGACCATTTATACCATCTTTCAGAAATTTATTTATTTTGTTAGCAGTGGGCTATGTATCCAAATGGATAGAAGCTGTTGCTTTACCTAGATGTGATGCTCAAAGTGTTGCAAAATTTTTAAAAACAAACTTATTTTTTAGATTTTGGATGCCGAGAGTTATCATTACCGATGGGGGAAGTCATTTCAGAAATTCCATTATGACAAGTTATTAATGAAATATCATATAAGCCATAAGATTGTTACTGCTTATCATCTTCAGATAAGAACTATGGAAAAATCTGTGAATCCAACAAAAATGGATTGGTCAGTCAAACATGACTATGGTTTGTAGGCTTATAGGACTGCATATAGAACTCCTATAGGAATGTCCCTATATAGGCTAATATTTGGGAAAGCTTGTCACTTACCTGTTGAACTTGAGTATCATAAAGCATATTGGGTAATTAAAGAGTTCAAATATAATTTAAAAGATCCTGGTGAGAAAAGATCGTTATAATTAAATGAGCTTGAAGAGATAAAGAATGAATCTTATGAGAGTGCTAAGATTTATAAAGAAAAGATGAAAAAGTGACATGTTCAAAAGATTCTTACTAAAAATTTTCAGCAAGGGCAACAAGTATTGCTTTATAATGCAAGGTTAAGATTCTTTCCAGGCAAACTTAAGTCTAGGTGGATGGGCCCATTTGTTGTGATAAAAGTTTTTCCTTGTGGAGCTGTGGATATTAAAGATCCTAATTCTAAGAAAATTTTTAAAGTGAATGGACATAGACTGAAAACTTATTATGTAGGGAATCAACATAAATATAATGATGGAATGATTTTGGGTCAACCAGAATGAGTATTGGTTACGTCAGGCTGACGATGTAAAACCAAGCTCTTTGTGGGAGGAGTTATCAATGTGTTTTTGTTTTGATTGTTATTTTGAGTTAGATTAATAAATTTGGGGTGGTATTTTTGAATTTATTATGTGTTAATAGGGATTTTTAGACTTTATTTAGTAACTTGGACATGTTAGAATGAGAATTTGGACGTTAAGTTGACTGGTGCAAAAATATGCACCAGCTCTTAAGCGCGACAGTTTAATCACATGTGCAAATTTCAATTTCTAGAAGGTATAACTGCAATTTAGTTTGAATAAATGTGTCTTGGTAGTTTCTAGTCGTGCCTAAAAGTTATGAGGGGGAATTAGGCCTATAAGTAGAAGGGGCTTGTCAAGGAATTTCACCTCGGATTATTTTTAGCCCTAAAAGTCTAAGAAAGAGAAGGATTTAGAGAAAATGTCTTCATAGGAGATGAATTTGAATAAGAAGGAAGAAGCCATGACGAAGAAGTTCATTAGTCAAAGTGCATAGGAGATGCTTAATGATTTCTTAGCCTTTAGTATTGAAGGGATATCTGAGAAGATCAACAAGATGGAGAATCTTATATCTATATTTGAGACTAAGGTGCTTAAATTGCATGCTCATCTAGAACATATTGGGTGGCAACTTAAGATGCAATTCAGCCATACCAGTTATATAGAGGAAGCAAATAAGGCGATGTTCCTTAAGCAAAAGTGGATCAAAGATGGTAATGTTAGAGCTCCTCGCCACCGTCCGTTTTATCAACTCTATATTCCTGGAGAGACTATTGAAAGCAAGAATTCTTTCATTCTAATGAAAAGTGGCATTAAGTTAAGTGTTAGGAATTGTGTGTTTGGAGTCATGTTTTTAAGTGTATTAGTGTTTATGTCTTGTGTTTAGTGTTTGTGTAACTTATGTGTTTAATTGTAAAATGTGTGTTAAGTGTTTTGTACTTAAGAAAATTTTCTCATCTAAGACTATTTGGAGAGAGAACTAAGTGTTAAATATGTTTGTCCTTGTTTGTGAATTAATATAAGTTTGTTTTTGTGAAAATTTGTGTTATTTTTAGCCTCAAATTAAATTAATTATTATGGAGAATTTTGAGAGAGAAGGGAGTTATATGAAGTAAAAATAGTCATTTAAGTGCTATTAGACCATTTAGGGGTGGTTTACTTAGGCTAATAGTGCAGTTTACTTAAAATTAAAAAAATTGTAAAAATTAAAAATTGTGCACTAGCGGCTAAGCTCCACATCTCATGCTTACGCGCGAGCTAACCCGAGAGGTAGGTGCCTGAGTGTCACTTACCCGCTCTTAAGCGCCAGTTCACGAAAATCAGTTCGCGAACGGTTAAAAGTGAATTTTAAGCACAAAAATACCATTTTTAACACCTCATATCATCTTCGACAACTCAAAATCACAATTTTAAGGGCTAGGGCAAGTGAAATTTAAAGATTTCTTGGTGGAATCGAGTGAGATTTGCTAGATCCAAGTTCCTTCAGGTAAGAGCTTTACTTCTATGCAAAAATCTTGGATTTTCACCATATAATTTGAGAACATTTGGAAGATTTAAAAAATTTACTATTCACGATGAAAACTGAAGAAAATCTATGGAAATTTCTTGGGAAGTTTAGTTAGTGCTTTTGGAAGTTTAGTTTAGTCATTTAAACTTGTTTTTTAAAGTTATTTTTGGAATTTATCAAATTTGTGGAATGACATCAAGAATGAAAAGGAATAGAGTAAAGAGCCCATTCAATTTGAGCAAGTTTGTCAGTTCAAAAGCTCGGGATCGATATAGTGATGCTCTACAGTCATGAAAATTGATTCAGGAGCGATGTTTCAAGAGTCCAAGTGGAGAGGTAGAAAACCTGATAGTCCGCTGAGAGTGGGAATAGTTCTGTTATTTCTCTTCCATCGCAGTGATTTCTGTTGTGAGGGAGTTCTGTGCAAATCTCCCAAAGGCTGAAGACGATTGAGTTATGGTTAGAGGGAAGTTGGTACTGTTTACTCCAGAGGTAATCAAATTGTTTTACCATTTACCACAAGAGACTTTATGTTTTTATGAAAATTATATCCTAGTGAAGCGGAGTTAGATGAGATTATTTCATATTTAACTATTGGGAGAGAACTTTGGAAGATAATCAATGAGAGGAGAGTAATTTTTCCATCTTCAAAGTTATGTGCACCTTTAAAGGCCTGACACTATTTCATTTCTGCGCATCTGCTTCCGACCAATCATCTCAGTGAAGTGACCAGGGAGAGAGCAACGTTGATTTACTGTATTCAGGAGGGAAAGCCCATCAACATAGGGGCTGTGATCTATCACACTATCATCAGTTCAACTGCTGATGCTACTACTACAGGTATGAGATTTGCTTCCTTGATATTTTCATTATGCGAGCAGGCTGGAGTGAAGTATGATAGTTAAGAGGAAGTTATGTTACCTCTAAAGCTCATCACAAAGGTGAATGTGAAGACTTATTTTGAGCATTTGATTTTTGACTGGAGAGGAGGATTTTCCAAAAGTTATGGATTAGAGATGTCTGGTGCATCTACCTCTGCTACATCATCATCATGACTATCTACTTCTCGTGCTTCTACATCTCGAGGTGATACAATGACTCAAGATGAGTTATTGCAGAAGATGATGGACAATATCTATTTTACTGCTGATAAGGTACAAAATTTAGAGCATTTTGCAGATCATACAAATAGTTATAATAGAAGTAAGAGTGATTATGAAGAGAAATTCCACTCATCTTCATAGAGCCTGATTAGAGGTGAACCAGGAGTGCAATTTCCTCCATATCCTTGATATCCTGATTATGAACCTACAGAAAAATGGTACAGCAGTGATTCTAAGGATGAAGAGTAGAGCTGAGAGATTCATTTTATGGTTGTAATATGATGTGAACTATGTGGTTTGAGCTTGCAACATTTGCATCTGTGTTTTGGACTATGATTTATGTTGTGTTTTTAATTTTTATGTTATGTTGTTTTTGTGATTGTTGTGTTAGATATTATGTCATTTTATTTTTAAATTTTAGGGTAGTAGCTGTTGTTTTGTGTTTAGTACTGTGATTTAGTTAGTTAAGAAGTTAACTAAATTTCAAATCTATTATAAAGTAGAAAATCTTGCTAGCTTAGTTCTTGAACTTGAAATTTAGAAACTGTTGCCATGTATTTTTCTTTTATTATGTTAGTGTGTTATTTGCTTTTTATACCCATTATTTAGAAGTCTATTGAATCTCTACATGTTAAACTAAAATGAAAATATAGAAAATTTGATCAAAAATTAATTTTACTCCTATCTTTAGTTTTATACTTGTATATATAGGATGTTAAAATTCCTGTTAGCATGTTATTTCAATTTTGATTTCCTGCCTATATAGTTATGTGACGCTAAACTATTTAATTTGTTAAAAATTTAAGTTTGGGGGGATGAAAAACATTTTAAAAATTGGAATTTTATTTGTTCTCAAATGTACTACAAGTGAATTTGATTTTAAAAGAAAAATTGATTATGTATATGAAGTTATATTAGGGAAGTAAATTTTGATTTTAGAAATGAGTAAGAAAATTTAGTTAAAATTTTAAGTAATGAAGAAAAACTTTAAGTTAAAAATTTTTACTATAGAAAATGATTAATATAAGTTACTATCTTTAGTATGAAAAAATGTATTTATGAAAAATTTAGATAATTTAGACTTTTATTTTTCATACTTAAATTTCTTTTATTAAAATGATTTTCAAAAATATTATTATGTCTATAAGTAAAGTATTATATCAAGACTTGACTTTAGGAAAGGAAAAGTGGAATTCAAAATCATTAAAGGCCTATCTAGATATAGTAATCCTTGCCTGAAAAAGAAAAAAAGAAAAGAAGAAAAGAAAAAGAAAAATTAAGAATAAGAAAAAGAAAAAGAAAAAGAGAAAGAAAAAGAAAAGAAAAGAAATGTAAGGGAGGAGAAGCTTGAGGATTAGTGCTTTGTAAAAAATTTGTTCTACATTTGATCTTTTTAAAGTATAAGACTTGATAAAATCTTAAGCTTATAAATATAATATAGTAAGTTAAATTATTTTTAATAAAATTTTTTAAGTAGAGAAAATAGAAGAACTAAAATCTAAAT
>NEWO01000048.1:1268880-1288386 GCA_003013225.1 Phalaenopsis aphrodite
AATTTTGAAGAGGTTTTTGAGGCACCCATTGGCTTAATAGGTGGTTGTAACCACGATGAACGAAAATTATGATGAAAGGATGCATCTCTTAGGCAAATATATCAAATCAAGACACATTTTGAAGAGATCCCAAGGAACCTCTTGGAAAACTACAAAAGAAAGAAGAGAGGACTTAGAAAAGACTCCTGAAAATATTGATAAGTTTTGAAAATTCTTTTCCGAAAAGTTAGTTCAGAGAGATTTTCAAGAACCACCTTTTATTTACTTTATCCTTTTTGTTATTTTTTTTGAGTGATTGCAAAAGAGAAGAGATTCAAAGGAACTTCAAGAGTTTGTTGGACGACTTGCGATAAGTTTTTATCTTTTTATTTTTGACTACTTTTAGTTTTAATCGAGACTTTTAGTTTGTTTGACAATGATTTCTTCTTTTAAACTAAAGTGTGATTTTGTTTTCTCCATAAATTATGAGTAGTTTTCTTTATTTTTCTTCTTAAAATGATAAGTAATTAAGTTTTGCATGGAAGTTGTGGAGAGTATTGATCTTTAATGTTGGAAGAAGTTGTGATGATTTAAATCCATGCACCTCATTTACTTCTTGATTTGGCCAATCCAGATGTTAAAATTTGTTGTGAGAACATGTGAGAACCGGGCTGGTATTGTCTTAATTAACAATTGAAAAGAATCACATGAGGTTGTATGAATGAAAATGGAGTTCACATGATTGATTGCAAATAAATAGAGAAATATTCAATGATGGGTGTAGAGTTAGAGGACTTTAAAGTGACAGGATAAAGCCCCCAACTTGGTTTATTATTTTAGGTTCTAATACAAGAATGTTAGCCCCCAGGTGGAGGGAATCAAGGGAACTCCAGAGTGAGAGCTAGTATCTTCGCTGCCTAGCCAGTCTTCAGAACTATTTAAAACTTTAAATTAGCCAAAGTTCTTTATAGGATCTCTAGTAAGGGTAAAGAATGTTATTGCTCCTATTTGGCACAACACAATTTGTATACTTCCACAAAAGAATTCCTATACCTATTACTGATTCATAAAAAGAAGAAAGATATTTTCATATTAAATTCTGTTCTTCTACAAAAACTTTAGTTATCCTTTTATTGATTCATTAAAATATCAAAAATACCAAAAATATTTTAATTTTAAAATTCCTACAAAAATTATTTTTGGTTTAAGTAATTCTCTTTTTAAAAATAGAAAAACTTTCTAAAAAGTGCTATTGCATAATCTTTCCTGTGGGTTTGATATTCAAGTCTTAATAAAAAAAGACTTATATTACTTGATAACGATACATATACTTGCGTAATATCCCAATATAAATATATATAAATTAAATAGTTAAATTCTCATTTTTCTTAAGAATCAAGTTTTTGTTTTTGTTACAAAATAAGAAAATATAAGCAAAAAATACCATCAGAACTATTGCTATACTATGCATAAGCATATGTATTCAGGGATCAAGTTTTTGGCGCCGGTGCCGAGGATTAAAATCTTTAAGTAGTGATGTCAACTTCATAAATCCTTACATATACAAAGAATCAGGATCATATACCATTCCATCTCTCAAAAATGTCAGATGTCAATCTGGCAATTTTGAGAAGGAATGCTATATGACTTACATCTTATCTCAAAGAAAGTGCTAAAGGAATACCTTATTTCCTATAGCTAGAGAGAGAATGAATATCATGCCATCTCTCGGAAATGCCAGATGTTGATATGTCGATTTTGAGAAGGAATGCTATATGACTTATATCCTTTCTCAAAGAAAGAGCTAAGGGAACACCATGTTTCTTATAGCTAGGGAGAGAATGGATAACATACCATCTATTAGAAATGTCAAATCTTGGTATGTCAATTTTGAGAAGGAATGCTATACAACTTATATCCTTTCTTAAAGAAAGAGCTAAAGGAACAACTTGTTTCCTATAACTAGAGAGAATGGATACCATACTATCTCTTAGAAATGTCAAATGTTTGTCTATCAGTTTTGAGAAGGAATGCTATATGACTTATGTCCTATCTCAAAGAGATAAAGGAAGTACCATATTTCCTTATCAAGAGAGAGAATGGATATCATACCATCTCTTAGAAATGTCAAATGTCTGTCTGTTAGTTTTGAGAAGGAATGCTATACAACATATATCTTATCTCAAAGAGATAAAGGAAATATCATATTTCCTCATCAAGAGAAAGAATGGATATCATACCATCTCTCAGAAATGTCAAACGTCGATATGTCGATTTTGATAAGGAATGTTATATGACTTACATACTATCTCAAAGAAAGTGCTAAAGGAATACCATGTTTTCTATAGCTTGGGAGAGAATGGATACCATACCATTCATCTGAAATGTTAGATGTCGATATGTCAATTTTGAGAAGAAATGCTATACAACTTACATCCTATCTCAAAGAAAGTGCTAAAGAAATACCATGTTTCCTGTAGCTAGGGAGAGAATGGATATCATACAATCTATCAGAAATGTCAGATGTTGATATGTTTATTTTGAGAAGGAATGCAATATGACTTATATCTTATCTCAAAGAAAAAGCTAAAGGAATATCATGTTTCTTATAGCTATAGAGAGATTGCTTACTATACCATCTCTAGGAAATGTTAGATGTTGATATGTCGATTTTGAGAAGGAATTCTATACGACTTATATTCTATCTCAAATAAATTACTAAAGGAATGTCATAACTTTATGTCATGAAGGTCTTTTTCCAATAGTAGGAGAGTAGCTGTCATAAGGAAGTCTTATACTACCACCTAGAGAAGTCAAATGTCAATGTCTGTCGGTTTTGAGAAGGAATACTTTACAACTTATATCCTATCTTAAAAGAATAACTACCTGAAAAGTAAAGCTCCTTATCAAGAAGGTCTTTATTTTAAATAGTTAGGGATAAGTAGAAGCCATAATCCATTTAAGGAGGTCTTATACTACAACCTTGAGATGTCAAATGTCAATTTTTGTCAGTTCTGAGAAGGAATGCTATACGACTTACATTCTATCTCAAAGGAATAACTACTGAAAAACCAAAGCACCTTACCAGGAATGTCTTTATTTCTAATATTTAGGGATAATTAGATGTCATAATACATTTAAGGAGATCTTATACTACAACTTAGAGATGTCAAATGTCAATGTCTGTCAGTTTTGAGAAGGAATGCTATATGAATTACATCCAATCTCAAAGGAATAACTATTGGAAAGCCAAAGCTCCTTATCAAAAAGGTCTTTATTTCTAATAGTTAGGGATAAGTAGATGCCATAATCCATTTAAGGAGGTGTTATAATACAACCTAGAGATGTCAAATGTCAATGTCTGTCAGTTTTGAGAAGGAGTGCTGTACGAATTACATCCTATCTCGAAGGAATAACTACTGGAAAACCAAAGCTCCTTATCAGGAAGGTCTTTATTACCAATAATTAGGGATAAGTAGATGAAATAACCCATTTAAGGAGGTCTTATACTACAACCTAGAGATGTTAAATATCAGTGTCAGTCAATTTTTGAGAAGGAATGCTATAAGACTTACATCCTATCTCAAAGGAATAACTACTGGAAAGGAAGGTCTTTATTTCCAATAGTTAGGGATAAGTTGATGCCATAATCCATTTAAAGAGGTCTTATACTAAAACCTAGAGATGTTAAATGTCAATGCATGTCAATTTTGAGAAGGAATGATATAAGACTTACATCCTATCTCAAAGGAATAACTACTGGAAAATCAAAGCTCCTTATCAGGAAGGTCTTTATTTCCAATAGTTAGGGATAAGTAGATGCCATAACCCATTTAAGGAGGTCTTATAATACAACCTAGAGATGTAAAATGTCAATGTCTGTTAGTTTTGAGAAGGAATGCTTTACAATTTACATCTTATCTCAAAGGAATAACTATTAGAAAACCAAATCTTCTTATCAAGAAAGTCTTTATTTCCAATAGTTAGGAATAAGTAGATGTCATAATCGATTTAAGGAGGTCTTATACTACAACCTAGAGATGTCAAATGTCAATGTATGTCAGTTTTAAGAAGGAATGCTATACGACTTACATCTTATCTCAAAGGAATAACTACTGCAAAACCAAAGCTTCTTATCAGGAAAGCTGTTATTTCCAATAGTTAGGGATATGTAGATGCCATAATCCATTTAAGGAGGTCTTATACTACTTTTCAAAGATGTCAATTTATCTGTCTTGGGAAGGAATTCTAGGATATTTATATCCTGTCCCATAAGAAAAGCTAATGGAAAGCCAATGTCGGGAAGGTCTTACATCCAATAATAGAGAAGTATGTGTAGAAAAGCACATAAAGTTGATTGATTTCTTTTGAATTCTTAACGTTTGTCTGGCTTAAATCTTCCTAAGGAGATTACTTTATTTTTGTGCATGTTTGTCATTTAGTTTGTGTGAAGGTTGAGAATCAATTTCATGTCGTTTGGTGAAGTTTAGTTGATGTTTTCATTTTTTTGTCATTTGTTTCCCAGTTTACAAATGGGTCTCTATGTTTTTATGTCGCATAATATTTTTTAAATAGTACCCGTTGATTGGTGTAAAACTCTTTCATAATCAATCAACTAAAAGGATTGTTTCGAATGTGTTTAGGCCCTCTCACTATGTTTGTCAAGGTTGTTTAGATTGTCTTTCAAAATTGGTTTTGATGTTTGTGAATTTCAATTTGCTAATAACTCTATCTTTTACCTTAGTTCCCTCTTTTTGGGTCTAGGTAGATTTCAAAATTTTGATTATATGATCAAAATATTTTTATTTACTAAAGATATGTTTGAGCCAATTAGTAGTCGACCAAAAGGCAAGATCACTTAATTTTCTCTTGAATATAATATCGGACAAATTTTATTAAGTCAGTTTCTTATGTTTTATTAATTAGGGGAGAGTTTGGACACCAACTTTTTATTTCATACTCACCTCAAGCTTCTTCTCAGAGACTTACAATATCTGGTAGAGCATATATTAAGGATTTTGAATTTCTGAATTAAAATAGTAATTTTTGATTTCATACCACCTCAATTTTTTATCTTGTGGAGCAAATTAAAGGTTTTGAATGTCCGACACCAATTTTTGTTTTTATGCCCACCATTATATTTTGTGCATCATATTAAAAATTTTGAATGTGTGAACACCAATTTTTGATTTCATGCTCTCCTCAAGCTTCTTCTCAAAGAATTACTATATCTGGTAGAGCATATTTTAAGGGTTTTGAATGTCCAACCTTCCCTAATTAATAATTCTCAAAAACAACTTAAGATAAATTCATAGATATTATAACTCAATCAAAATCAAGGACTTAACCACATGGCATGAGATTAATAGGATCATAATATCCTTAGTCAATTACTTGTATTTTAATCACACAATTTCATTTTTGAACTTTTCTTAGGACCTACTCCAAGGATTTGTAAAGGACCCAATTATTATGGCATTAGTTTCATTTCCTCTTAAAATTATGTTTTCTTGTCAAAATGTCACAATTTTTGACTTCGATTATTCCTTTCTGGATTGTCTTTTTGTCAATGATTGTTTGATATATTGGAACCTTGGGGATAGGAAGAGGTCAATTTTGGGGGCCCATCACAAAAGTCATGGTAATGTACAATGTTAAATGGTTTTAGACTTGTTTTGTAAACTGGGAGTTTGTCAGATATGATTGAATGTCTGTCATAGATAGACATCATAGAATGTCTATCAGAGATATCATGGAATGTCTATCTTAAATATTACGGAATTCTATCGTCATTGATATTATGGAACGTGGAGTATCTATCATAAATATCATATAATGTCTATTATGAATATCATGAAATGTCTGTCTGTTATGAATATCATGGAATGTTTCTCTGTCAAGAATATCATGGAATGTTTGTCTGTTATGTGTATCATGGGGTGTGTATCTGCATGAAAGCATCTGTTATAAATATCATGGAAGGTCTGTCTGACATAGATATTATAGAATATCTATTAAGAATATTAGGGAATGTTTGTTAAGAATATTAGGGAATGACTGTAATGAATATCAAAGAATGTCTATCTGTCATGAATATCACAGGATGTTTGTCTGTCTTGAATATCATGGGATGTCTGTCATAGATGTCATGGGATTTCTTTCATGGATGTCATGGAATTTCTATCATGGATGTCATGGAATGTCTATCATGTCTGTTGTAAATGTCATAGGATGCCTATGTATGTCATGAATGTCATAGGAATGTTTGTTGAATGTTCATTGTGAATATGATGGAATGGTTATTTTAGCAGTCATAAAGTAAATGTCATGGAATTTCCACTATGAATATTATGAAATGTTTGTTGTGAATGTCATGAAATGTCTGAATGTTATGAAACGTATGAACATTGTGGTATGTTTGTTGTGATTGTCATGGTATGTCTGTTGTCATTGTCATGGTATGTTTGTTGCGATTGTCATGATATGTCTGTTGTCATTGTCTGTTGTGATTGTCATGGTATTTCTGCAATAAAATGTCTATAATAGATGCTGTAGAATGTCTATATGGTATGTCTGTCACAAATGTCGTGGATAACTCTTATTATCAAGGAGTTATAATTAAGTAAGATAGTCTTATCTGTCAAATGATAGAATAGCTTAAAATGTCACGTTATTTTAACTCTTAGTGTTATAGAGTAATTCTATCTGTGAAATGATAAAATATCTTAGAATATCATTAACCCTTAGAGTTAAAATTTTGGAAAGATAATTCTATCTGTCAAAAGATAGAATATCTTAAAATGATATTTTAGCTCTTAATGTCATAAAGTTAAAATATAGAGAAGATGATTCTATCTATCAAAAGATAGAATATCTAAGAATGTCATATTTAGGTAAGATAATCATACCTGTCATGTTATTTTAACTCTTAATGTTGTAGAGTTAAAACTTAGGAAAGATAATTCAATCTATCAAAAGATAGAATATCTTAGTATGTCATGTCTGGGTAAGATAATTCTACCAGTCAAAAGATAGAATATCTTAAACTTTGATATCATTTTTAACTCTTAATGTTGTAGAGTTAAAATTTGGGTTAAGAGACAGAATATCTTGGAATGTCATGTTATTTTAACTCTTAATGTTATAGAGTTAAAATTTGGGAAAGATAATTCTATCTGTCAAAAGATAGAATATCTAAGAATGTCATAACTGAGTAAGATAATCCTACCTGTCAGAAGATAGAATATCTTAGAATGTTATGTCATTTTAAATCTTAATGTTGTAGAGTTAAAATTTAGGAAAGATAATTATATCTATCAAAAGATAGAATATCTTAGAATGGGTAAGATAATCCTACATATCAGAAGATAGAATATTTGAGAATGTCATGTTATTTTAACTCTTAATATTGTAGAGTTAAAATTTAGGAAAGATAATTCTATATATCGCAAGATAGAATATCTTAGAATGTCGTGTCTGGGTAAGATAATTCTAACTATCAAACGATAGAATATCTTAGAATGTCATGTCATTTTTAACTCTTAATGTTGTAGACTTAAAATTTGGGAAAGATAATTCTATCTGTCAAAATATAGAATATCTTAAAATGTGGAACGAAAGATTTAACGAGAGATGAGGAGAGAAAACAACCCCAACGGAGTCGCCAAATTTCTCTTGGTGGCGATCGGGGACGGCGGCTGACTGGACATGCTGATTTCAAGGGTATTTTAATTTTATTTCTTTGATTTTTGTTTGAAAAGTTTTGAATTTTTGATGATTTGGTCATTTTTTGAATTTTCTAAATTTCTTACTTAAAGGAATTTATGCGTGGCGGCTGACTGGATAATGATTGATTTAGATTCTTAGGAATCAGAACTTGCCATCTGTGGTCGCTGCCAAGGAAATCAAAATAGAGTTAGTACACCCTACAACTCAATTAAAACCTCTCCATAGACACGACGAAATAAATGAGAATTGGCAGCGATCGCGGACGGCGAGTCCCCAATCGCCACCAAGAGAGATTTGGCGACTCCAACGGGGATCAAGTAAAATGAATCGGAACTCACCATCTGTGGTCACCACTAAGGAAATAAAAAAATAGTTAGCACACCCTATAACTCAAAGAAAATTGCCAAGGAACTCATCGTCCCCACCGGAGTCGCCAAATCTCTCTTGTCACTGCCCGAAACTTGCCGTCTGCGGTCGCCGCCAGTTCTCGTTTGTTCGTCATGTCTATTGTTGATGTTGGAAACCATCAGCAATCAAAACAGAGTTAGTAAACCTTAAAACATGAAGAGGAAATCTAGAGCAAATTTTTGCTTTCATGTCTTCAATAAACCTGCAAAAGGGAACATAATTAGCATAAAACCATGTTGTCAGATTTATCAATTTTAGTTGGTGATACACCTAAAATATATAGTATTTTTAGACACATTTTATACCTATTTTTGAGATATTGAACTTTAATGGAAGGTATTTTTGTGTTTTCTTATAGATATAGCTAAAAAGGGTGAAAAATGCTTAAAGGAGTGAAAACGGTTAAATTTCGAGCAAAAAGGTTAAAAATGTGCAAAAGAGTTTTGGCACTTAAGCTCCGGTTAAATAGAGAAGGCCACTCCTAAGCGCCAGAGGCCCCACGCTTAAGCACCTGTGGAAGTTATTGGATGAGTAAATTTGGTTTCTATGAATTTTGAAGAGGTTTTTGAGGCACCCATTGGCTTAAAAGATGGTTATAACCACCATGGACTAAAATTATCACAAAAGGATGCATCTCTTGAGGGAAATACAACAAATCTAGACATATTTTGAAGAGAAACCAAGGCACCTTTCGAAAAATTATAAAAGAAAGATGATTGGGACTTTGAAAGAGGTCCTGAATGTATTGGAAAGTTTTGAATGTTCTCTTTTAGAGAGTTAGTTCGGAGAGATTTTTTAGCACCACTTTTATATTTATTTTATCCTTTTTATTTATTTAGTTTGAGTGATCGTAAAGACAAGAAAATCAAAGAAACTTCAAGAGTTTGGTGGAGGACTTGAGAAAATTTTTTATCTTTTTGTTTTGAGACTACTTTTGGTTTTAATTGAGATTTGTTGTTGGTTTGACAATGATTTCTTCGTTTAAAATAAAGTGTGGTTTTGTTTTCTCCATGGATTATGAGTAGTTTTCTTTATCTTTCCTCTTAAAATGATAGGTAATTAAGTTTTGGATGGAAGTTATGGAATGTATTGATCTTCAATGATCGAAGAAGCTGTGATGATTTAAATTCATATACTTCATTTACTTCTTGATTTGACCAATCTTAGATGTTAAAATTTGTTGTGAGAACATGTAAGAACCAGGCTGGTATTGTCTCAGTCAACAATTGGAAAGATTCACATGAGGTTGTATGAATGAGAATGTTGTTCATATGATTGAGTGCAAATAAATAAGAAAATATTCATTGAAGGGTGTAGAGTTAGAGGAAATTAAAGTGACGGGTTAAAGCCCCCAACTTTGTTTATTGTTTTAGGTTGTGATACAAGAATGTTAGCCCCAGGGTGGATGGAATTGAGGGAACTCTAGAGTGAGAGATAGTATCTTTCCTGCCTAGCCGGTCTTCAAAACTATTCAAACTTTAAATTAATCAATGTTCTTTATAGCATCTCTAGTATGGGTAAAAAATATTATTGCTCCTATTTGGCAAAACACAATTTACATACTTCCACAATAGAATTCCTATACTTATTACTGATTCATAACGAGAAGAAAGATATTTTCATATTTAGTGCTTTTCTTCTACAAAAACTCTAGTTATCTTTTTAAATTGTTATTATTCTATCAAAATATTGAAAATACAAAAAATATTTAAATTTTAATTACTGCAAAAATCATCTATAGTTTTAGACAATTATCTTTTTATTAAAAATAGAAAGTTTGTTGTTTAATAGTGCATATTGCGTAGTCTCCCTGCGGGTTTGATATTCAGGTCTTAATCAAAAAGTTCTATATTACTTGATAACGATACGTATACTTGCGTAGTATTTGAATGTATATAAATTAAAAGTTAACTTCTTATTTTTCTTCAGGGTCAAGTTTTTGGTTTTATTGCAAAGTAAGAAAATATAAGTGAAATATAATCTAAATTATTGTTGTTCTGTGCATATTAGCAGTATCCAGGGATCAAGTTTTTGGCACCGTTGTCGGGGATCGAAATTGATTTTAAAAGAAAATTTCTATTAAGAGAAAGTCTTATTTAAACTTTAAGTTATCTTATCTTATTTTATTTCATTTTGTTTATTTTATTATATGTTAATGTATGCATAATTCAGTTTCTAAAGGACTAGTGCCCTATGATTTTGAATTAGAAAGAACTATTGAAAAAATAAAAAATAAAAAAAAAATTATAAATTTTGAAAAATCCAAAAAAATTACAGAAATGAAAGACTAAAATAATCAAAATGCTGAAATTCATCAAAAGTTTAGACCTTTAAGAGATTATGCCAACCCTATTGTAGATGAACTTCATCATAGTATTCAAAAACCAACTGCAGTGGCTAATTCATTTAAGCTTAAACCTGCTATTATCCAAATTGTAGCAAATAATTAGTTTGGGGGTTTACCAACTAAATATCTAAATTTACATCTTGCCAATTTTCTAGAATTATGCAATACATTTAAATACGATGGTGTATCAGATGATGCCATAAAAATTAGGTTATTTCCTTTCTCACTGAGGGATAAAGCTAAGATGTGGTTGAATTTGTTAGCACCTGGATGTATCAGAACTTGGGGTGATTTAGCACAAAAATTCATTGCTAAATATTTTCCACCATAAAAAGCTGCAAAGCTTAAAAATGATATTACATCTTTTAATCAGTTTGAAGGGAATCTATTTATGAGGTATGGGAGAGATTTAAAGAACTTTTAAGAAAGTGTCCGCACAATGCTATACCAGATTGGTTAGTAATTCAAACTTTTTGTAATGGATTAGTTGAATCTCTTAGATCAATTATCGATGCCGCTGGTGGTGGTTCATTGATGTCAAAACCATTTCATGACGCTTATGATTTAATTGAATAAATGGCTACCAAAAATTTTCAATGGCCTTCTAAGAGGGTAAATCCTAAGAAAGTAACCAATATTCATGAAATTGATGCATATACCATGTTAGCAAATCAAGTTGCTGTAATTTCAAGGAAGTTAGACTAATTTGGAATGAATTTTTTGTAACCAATTTCCATGATTGAAGAGATTTCATTAGGCCAAATGGTAGATTCTCAAGCATCATTAGAAACTTTGAATGCCATAAATAATAAATAACCCATATTCAAATTATTATAACCTAGGTTGGAAGAACCATCCCAACTTTAACTAGAATAACCATTCGGGTGGTAATAACCAGTAATGGGGGAACAACCAAGGAAACCCATTGGGAAACTTGAAAAAACAAGGGAATAATGATTTTATATGTACTTATCCTCAGTAATATATAGTTTAAGGAGAAGAAGTTGTCTATAGAAGAAGTGGTGTTACAAATAGGAAATCAATTACAAATTCAAGGAGCTTCAAATAGAAAAAGTGAGAATCAACTTGAGAAAATAGCAAATTCATTTAGAAATAGATCCCAAGGAACACTTCATAATAATACTGAATCAAATCCAAGAGACCAGAATAAAGAACAATTAAAAGCCATTCAACTTAGAAGCACAAGAGAGTTGGAAGGTCGGGTTCAAAAAGAAATTGAAGTAGAGAGAAAAGAAATTGAAGAATCTAAAGCGGATACTCCAAAAGATTCTGAGAGACCTGTTTCTCCACTAAAAATTGATTTAGAAAAACCACCACCCCCATTTCCTCAGAGAAATTATAAAACAGAAGTTGGATAAACAATTTTCAAAATTTATGGAAATATTTAAGAAGCTTACAATTAATATTTTATTTGCTAAAGCCTTAGAACAAATGCCGAGCTATGTAAAGTTTATGAAAGATATTCTCTACAGGAAAAGGAAGTTCGATGATAATGAGCTTGTTGCACTTAGTGAGGAGTGCAGTGCAATAATTCAGAAGAAGCTTCCTGAAAAGCTTAAAAATCCGGGTAGCTTTATAATTTCATGTGCAATAGGAGACAGATTTTATGGGAAAGCTTTATGTGATTTAGGTGTAAGCATTAACCTTATGCAATTATAAATATTTAAGAGATTGAGATTAGGAGAAATAACTCCTACTACTGTAACTCTACAGTTAGCAGATCGTTCGATAACATACCCCAAAGGAGTTATAGAAGATGTCTTAGTGAAGGTGGATCGATTTATCTTTCCTGTTGATTTCATTGTGCTAGATATGGAAGAAGATAAAGAGATACCTATCATTTTGGGGAGACATTTCCTAACCACAAGAAGAGCAATGATAGATGTGCGGAAAGGGGATTTAACAATGCGCGTCAATGATTAAACTATTATTTTTAGCATTTCAAAATCAATGAAATACCCTTCAAAAGGTAAAGATAATGAATGTGATAGGATGAATGTTATAAGATATCTAAGTGAATGCCATTTTAAAACTACTTATGAAGAAAAATCCGAAGTACAAGATTTGGAAAACAAGCAAGAAGAGGGATTAAATCAATGTGAAGATCTTTTTAAGAAAAATCCAAACTATGTTCGAGAGAATTTTGAAGTTTTGGACACGATAGACGAAGATAAATCATTTTGTCCATCTATTGAAAAACCTCGAGAACTAGAGTTGAAGTTACTTCCTGATTTCTTAAAATATTCCTTTTTTGGAGATTCCTCCTCTTTATTAGTTATTATTTCCTCAAATTTAACGATGGAAGAAGAAGAAAGGTTGTTGAAAATTCTGAATTATTTTAAGAAAGCCTTTTGATGGACAATAGCTGATATTAAAGGAATTAATCCTTCAATTTGTATGCATAGAATTAATTTGGAAGAGAACTGCAAACCCAAGGATGATCAGCAAAAGAGATTGAATTATGCTATGAAAGAAGTTGTAAAGAAAGAAATTTTAAAGTGGTTAGATGCTAAAATTATCTACCATATTTTAGATAGTGCATGGGTTATTCCAATTCTTAGCATTCCTAAGAAAGGAGGAGTAACTGTAACTGTAAATGAGCATAATGAGTTAATACCTACTAGATAAGTTAGAGGGTGGCGAATATGCATTGATTATAGAAAATTAGATCTTGTCACTAGGAAAGATCATTTTCCATTACTCTTTCTAGATCAAATGTTGGATAGAGTAGTTGGGCATAAATACTTTTGTTTCCTGGATGGATATACTGGCTATCACCAAATTCAACTATCTCTTGAGGATCAAGAGAAAATAATGTTTACCAGTGCTTATGGCACTTTTGCTTTTAGAAGAATGCCCTTTGGTTTAGGTAATGCCCCTGCTACATTTCAAAGATATATGATGGCGTGATTTAATTGAAAAAAGAATTGAAGTATTCATGGATGACTTTTTAGTGTTTGAAACTTCATTTTAATCATTTTTAGAACATTTATCCAAAGTTCTTAAGCGCTGTGAAGAAACAAATTTAGTCCTTAATTGGGAAAAATGCCAATTTATGGTAGCAGGAGGAATTATGTTAGGACATCAAATATCAGAAAATGATATGGAAGTAGATCCTGATAAAATTCAAGTGATCACTAATTTACTTTATCCAACAAATGTAAGGGAAATTAGGAGTTGTTTAGGACATGTTGGATTCTACAGGCGATATATTAAAGATTTTTCAAAGATTACTAAGCCTTTATGCCAGTTACTGGAAAAAGATGAAATTTTTAATTTTGAAGAGGAATGCCTAAAAGATTTGAAGTTATTAAAAGAAAAACTAATCACCGCACCAATTATAGATTCACCAAACTGGGAAAAATCTTTTGAATTAATGTGTGATGCTAGTGATTATGCTATTGGAGGCGTTTTAGGACAAAGATATGATAAAATTTTCAAAGTTATTTACTATGCTAGTAAAACTCTTAATGAAACTCAAATTAATTATACAACAGCTGAAAAAGAGTTATTAGCAATAGTATATGCTTATGATAAATTTAGATCATATTTAATTGAAAATCATTGTGTGGTGCATACAAATCATTCTTCTATTAAGTATTTAATGAAAAAGAAGGATGCTAAACCTAAATTTATAAGATGGATTCTTCTTTTGTAAGAATTTGATTTAGTAGTAGTAGATTAGAAAGGGATTGAAAATCAAATTGCTGATCATTTCTCTAGGCTTGAATTAGAAAAACCACTCTATTTTGAAAATGAAATTAATGAACATTTTCGAGATGAAAAAATGTTCACTATGAATGAGTGGCATGTTTCGTGGTATTTTGATAATGTGAACTTTATTGTTAGTGATATTATACCTTATGGAATGACATACCAATAGAAGAGGAAATTTATTTCTGAAGCTAAGACCTATTTTTGGGATGACCCATTTTTATATAAACAAGAAAAGGATTTCATTATTCGAAAATGTGTACCATTAGAAGAAACTTATGAGATTATGCAAAACTGTCATAATTCTGATTTTGGGGAACATTTTGGTGTTGATAAGACAGCATACTTAAGCATAAGGCATATTGAGTGATTAAATAATTCAATTATAATTTGAAAGATGCTGGTGAGAAAAGATTGTTATAATTAAATGAGCTTGAAGAGATAAGGAATAAATCTTATGAAAGTGCTAAAATTTAAACTGAAAAGATGAAGTTGTGGCATGATTGAAGGATTATTACTAAAAAATTTTAGCTAGGGCAACAAGTTTTGCTATATAATTCAAGGCTAGGATAATTTCCAGGCAAACTTAAGTCTAGGTGGATGGGCCAATTTATTGTGATTAAAGTTTATCTTTATGAAGCTGTGGATATTAAAGATCCTAAGTCTTAGAAAATATTTAAAGTTAATGGACATAGACTGATACCATATTTTATAGGGGATCAACATAAGTTTTGATGGAGTGATGTTGGGTCAGCCACAGTAAGCACTGGTTACGTCGGGTTGACGACCTAAAACTAAGCACTTTGTGAGAGGCAACCCATAGTTATCATTGTGTTTTTATTTTGATTATTGTTTTATGTGTGATTAAGAAAATTTGGGGTAGTATTTTTGAGACTATTATGTGTTAGTATTGATTTTAAGACTTTATTAAGTGATCTAGACTTGTTAAAATGAGAATTTGGATGTTAAGTTGACTAGTGCAAAAACGTGCACTGGCGCTTAAGCACCAAATCTGGCGCTTAAGTGCAAAAGTTTAAAAACATTTGCGAAATTAATATTCTAGAAGGGAAAACCACCTAGAAGTTAGTAAAAATGTGCCAAGGCAGTTTCTAAATGTGTCTAAGAGTTATTGGAAGTATTTAGACCTATAAATAGAAGGGTTTAGTGAAGGATTTTCACCCTAGATCATTTCTAGCCCTAAAGTCCAAGAGAGAGATAAATTTTAAGATGATTTCTTCACGAGAGATGGATTTGAAGAACGAGGAGACCACGAGGAAGAAATTCTTTAGTCAAAGTGCACAAGAGATGTATAACGGTTTCTTAGCCGTTGGTGTTGAAGGGATATCAGAGAAGATCAACAAAATTAAAAATACCATGTCTGTACTGGTCCCTGTTTTGGTACAATAATTATCAAAATTAAAATACTCATCAGAAAAATACAAAACATATTTTGGTAGATTCATTGTGGTCAAGAGTACCCTAGGAAAAATATAAACTTGGTTTAACTCATTAAAAATAATCTTAATTGTCACCAAATCCTAAAAATGAAATAAAATAAAATTGGAGTAATTATAAATGTAAATTTCATAAAAATCATTCTCCACTATAATTTAATGAGAGAGGAGCTCTCCATAAAAATTTTAAGTCAATTGATGTTAATTTGACCACTAAAATGGATTAATCAAGTGAAATTACATTTTTAGCATTAAAATAATTATAATAATTAAAACATAATTTTAAAACACACTAAATTGGTTTTGGCAGCTCCTTATGACAAGTGGAACATAACAAAAATAAAATTGGAATTAACATAGAGACTTTATTTTTGAACTATTTTTAAGTATTTAAATAATTAAAAATTAATTTAAAATAAAAAAAATTGCACAATTATAAAAACACATTAAAATGTCACATTTGACTTTTTGATCACTTGAAACTAATTAAAATAATTTTTCTAAATTTCTAAGTCAATATATTAATTTTTTAAAGGCTTCAAAATGAATTTTCTTTAATTTTCTATTAAGATACTTCTAATAATTAAACTATCAATTAGAAAAATATGAAATTTGTTTCTTTGGGTTTCTTGGACTCAGAGAGATTTAAGAAAAATATAAAACTTAATTTTCCACTTAAATAATATTTTATATTAAATTAATACTCAAAATGAACAGATAATTCTAATAATTAAATTGAATCTCTAAAAATCTTGAAAATTTTTCTAAGTAGTCCTCTCATCTACGTGAACCTCAAATAATTTTCTTAAGAAAAGGATTTTTATCTTGTTTGAGTTATTAAATTTTCACTAAAAATCCTTATTTTTGCAGTAAAACTAATCATAAAATTAAATAAATTTAGAAAAATCACATTTTCTTCTCTGATGTTTTAATTAACCCATGAGTGGAGTAACATAGAATTTCAAAGTTATTTGCATTAAATTGATAAATTATGATGGGTTAGGTCCTTAGTAACAAAATGATTATTTTGAAAATTTGGCCTTAATGAATATTTAAGCTCAATAAAAATTGTAAATTGGCCTTAGTAGCAACAAATCTCACTCTGATCTCATTAAAGATAAAATTGTAATTCCTTAGATTAATGAAGTTTGGAAGAATGATTAAATAAGAAGACATTAAGGTGATAGTTTGATTTTGGAAGATCATAACTCACTAATTTTTAACCCCAATTAATGGTGTATGATTCAGGAAAACGATTAAGAACATAAACATTTAAAATCTTTTTTTTGAAATTACAAATCAACCCATTAAGCTTTAAGGGCTTAGTAGTGAACTAAGCCTAATCAATTTTTGTTTAATGAGGTTTAGAAAATGAACTATAATTAATTTGAAACTTTTAAAACACTGCAAGCCCATTTTTTAAAAAACCAAACTAGCTAAGCTTCTTAATTAAGTCAATTTGCCCCCTCAGAACTTTCACCCACATACTTTATAAATAAAATGTCAAATGATAATTACCCCATCCTTAGGGTTAGCTAGAACATTAGTTCACTAAACATAAAGTTATGATAAGGATGAGTTATTAAAAAACATAATGAGTTTGAACGAACTCGAGACTTTTCAAGGTACTGTCAGATGTCTGCGACCCGGTCCCTGGACCATTCTCATGCTCTTTCGGACACTTTGAAGGACAATTAGACTCATTATGCCTTGCTTTAGAAATCATCTGTGCACTTAAATAAATAGAACCCACCAAGTTATGACACAGAATTCAGTAAGTCTGTGACGAACTTATCTGTAGGTTTTACTTTCCTGCAAGTTGTAAATGTTTACTGCAAAAGATACTAAAGTTTCAGGTGGAGGAACACGAAAACTCAATAGGTACACTTTTATAGTTTACAATACTTTCTTTTCCAGCATTTTCTATACTGTAATTTTATAAACTTACATGTTAATAATAACGTCACCTTACATGTTAAAAAAAAACCTTTAAGATAGCCACCAAACTGAAACCAAAATTAAAATCAAAATAATATAAAATTCACCTCCACAAGAGTCAAATTATAAGACATCTCAAATTTTAATCACAAAAAAAATAAAACAAAAATTACAACTAAATTAAAATATCTCTATCGGATGATCAAAAATCCCTCGGAGGCGGTAATTGATCCCGAAGCTGCTTATATGCAACAATATAACAATAGTTTAGATTATACTTTTCAGTTATATTTCCTTATTTTACAATAAAAACAAAAACTTGATCTTGAATAAAAATAGGAATTTAACTTCTAATTTATATATATATTGGGATACTACATAAGTATACGTATCGTTATCAAGTAATATAGGACTTTTTGATTAAGACCTAAATATTAATCCCACGGGGAAGATACGTAATATGCACTTTTTTGGAAAACCTTATAATTTTAAAAAGACAATTATTTAAACTAAAGACGTTTTTGTAGAAGAAAAGCATTAAATATGAAAATATCTTTCTTTTTATCATGAATCAGTAATAAGTATAGAAATTATGTTGTGGAAGTATGCATATTGTGATGTGTCAAATAGGAGCAATATTATTCTTTATCATTGCTAGAGATGCTATAAAGAACATTGGCTGATTTAAAGTTTGAATAGTTCTCAAGACCGGCTAGGCAAGGAAGATACTAGTTCTCACTCTATAGTTCCCTTGATGCCCTCCACCTGGGGGCTAACATCTCGTATCAGAACCTAAAATAATAAACCAAGTTTGTGGCTTTAACCAGTCAATTTAAAGTCCACTAACTCTACACCCTTCAATGAATATTTCTCTATTTATTTGCACTCAATCATATGAACTACATTCTCATTCATACAAGTTGATGTGCTTCTTTCCAATTGTTGACTGAGATAATATCAACCCAGTTACATGTTCTAAAAAAAAATTTTAACCTCTAGATTGGCCAAATCAAGAAGTAAATGAAGTACATGGATTAAAATCGTCACAACTTCTTCCAACATTAAAGATCAATGTTGTCCACAACTTCCATCCAACACTTAATTACTTATCATTTTAAGAAGAAAGATAAAGAAAACTACTCGGAAACCATGGAGAAAATAAAACCACACTTTAGTTTAAAAGTAAAAATCATTGTCAAACCAACAAGTCTTAATTAAAATTGAAAGTAGTTTAAAACAAAAGATAAAAACTTATCTCAAGTCCTCCACCAAACTCTTGAAATTCCCTTGAATCGCTTCTCTTTTACAACACTCTAGATAAAAAACTAAAATAAAAAGGATAAATATGTGTTGCCTCAAAATCTCTCCAACTAACTCCCCAATTTTAGAACTTTCAAAACTTTCATAGTACTTGCAGGACCCCTTTCAAAGTCTCAATCTTCCTTATTTTATAATTCTCCAAAAAGTGCCTTGATATCTCTTCAAAATGTGCTTTGATTTGATGTATTTCCCCAAGAGAAGCATCCTTTCATAATAATTTTCATCCATGGTGGTTGTAATCACGTATTAAGCCAATAGGTGCCTCAAAAACCTCTTTAAAATTTGTAAAAACTGAATTTACTCGTCTAATAACTGCCACTAGCGCTTAAGCGAGGGGCCTCTGACACTTAGGCGCCAAAACACTTTTGCACATTTTTCACATATTTTCTCCAAATTTGATCCTTTTTCACTCCTTTCAGCGTTTTTCACCATTTTACCTATACCTGAAAGAAAAACACAAAAATACCTTTCATTAAAGTGCAATATCTAATATATATATATATATATATATATATATATATATATATATATATATATATGTGTGTCTAAAAATACCATATATTAGATTAAATGAATCTGCATTAGGAGAAAGTTCCT
>NEWO01000048.1:1289392-1328577 GCA_003013225.1 Phalaenopsis aphrodite
CTTCACAATCTCAACATAAAAAACTAACTCACAAACATGATAAAAGAAAAATGCAGGGTAGCACTTTCTGAAATTTAATATTTAAGACCTAAGTTAGCAAGACTTTCATCTTTTCAAAAGACAAAGAATTAGGTTAAGTTCTAAACTAACTAAATCACAAAACTCACAACATTTACTACCCTATAATTTGAAAACAGACCACTAACTAACACAAAAATCACAATAACAACAAAATATAAAAGTTCAAAACACAATACATAGTACGTATAATCACTAAGAAGCAAAAGTAGTGGTACCACACCACATAGTCCACAACATAAAAATAAACAACACATCACAAATATCAAGTCCAAAGTACATAGTCTAACACATATTACAAACATAAAAATCTCTCAATTCTACTCCTCATTATCTGAATCACCGCAATACCACTTTTCTGTTGGCTCATAATCAATATATCAAGGATATGGAGGAAATTTCACTCCTTGGTCACCCCTAATTAGGTTCTCTAGAGACAAGCGGAATTTCTCTTCATAATCACTCTTTCTCCTACTATACCTATCAGTATATTCTACAAAATGCTTTAACTTTTGAACTTTATCAGCGGTAAAATTAATATGATCCATCATCCTCTGCAATAATTGATCTTGGGCCTCACTAGACTCACCTCAAGATGTAGAAGCACGTGAGGTAGATGGTTTATATGTAGAAACAACAGTGTTAGAAGCAGCAGACGTCTCTATTCCATAATTTCTAGAAAATCCTCCTCTCTAGCCAAAAATAGAATGCTCAAAATAAGTCTTTGCATTCACCTTAAAGATGGTTTTTAGAGGTAACAAAACTTCCTCCTGGCTATCATATTTAAGTCCAGCTTGCTCACACAAAGAAAAGATCAAAGAAGTAAATCCCAGAACTACAGTAGTAACAACAGTGGCAGAACTAATGATAGTTTGATAAATCAAAGCTCCCATGTTGATGAGCTTTTCTAGATACAATAGTTTAACGTAGCTCTCTCTCTGGTCACTTCCTTGAGATGATTTGTTGGTAGCATACGAGCAAAGATAAAATAGTGCCAGGCCTTTGAAGGTGCACATAACTTTGAAGTTGGGAAGTTGACTCTCCTCTCATTATTGATCTTCCAAAGTCCTCTTCCAACAGTTAAGTAAGAAATAATCTCGTCTAACTCTGCTTTAGTTGGACTATAATTTGCATAAAAACATAGCGTATAAGGTGGTAGATGATAAAATAAGTTGATTAGCTCCAGTGAAAAAGGTACCAACTTTCCTCGAACCATGATTCTACTGTCTTCAGTCTTAGGGAGGTTTGCATAGAACTCTCTAACAACAGGAATAACTGCCACAATAAAGAAATAGTAGAATCATTCTCATTATCCATGAACGATCAAATCCTCTACGTCTCCACCTGGATTCCTAAGACACCGCTCCTGAATCAATTTTCGTGATTGCAACGCATCACTATACTGACAATGACTTTATATATGCTTAAAAATATAAGTATTTAACACTGCTGCTAAAAGGTTTAATTCTTCAGCAACTGTAGCAAAACTTAATAACAGTTATAGATTTAATAAAGATGGATGTACAAAATATTCAATAATTGTAAAGTTACATTTATCAACGCAAGTATACATATCTCTCAAGTAATATAGGGCTCTAATGGAGTCCTAGATATCGATCCCACAAGGAGTAATATTAGAACTACGAACTAAGATTTTAGAAAAAGCAATACTCAATCGCAATAATGAAACTCAATTTTCTTATCTGTCACTAATGGAAAAATTGAAATAAATATGTAATTTTTAATAACTCTTAAATAACTAATTATATTAATGAGGTTTTTAATGTGATATTCAATATATAAGAAAGCATCCTTCTCCTTGTCAAGAAATTATAGAGAATGAATAAAGTGAATCAGTTCAATTTGTATTGTGTCAAATAGGAGCACGGCTATTCTTTACCCTTTGGTCCAGGCATAAAGAACATTGACTAATCCTACACTTGTTTACTGAATCTGTGGCTAGGCTGAGAGGATACCAACTCTCACTTCAGAGCTCCCACGTTCCCCTCTCTTAAGGGCTAACATCTATAATTCAATACCAAAACGATAGGACCGAATTGGGGATTTTAGTTTGTCACTCTAAAATCTCCAATTCTAGGCTCGATAATTTTATTTCCCTATTTATTTGCACCCAACTTCCAAGGTCCTTGACCTCCCTGAATCTTGGATGTAATCTTCACTTCAGTTGTAAAACTCAACATATTTTAACAAATTAATTGGCCAGATTGAAAGTAAATTAAGATTGAAGTGAAAAGATTTTCACAATTTCTTAAACATTTTCATGGCTTCACAATTTCAAATCACCATTTCACAAATCTCAAGTCAAGGAGAAAAACAGAGAAAACTAGTCAGATCTCATGGGGAGAACACAGCAAAACTCGGAATTCTCTTTAAAGACGTGGATAAGCTTTCCCAAGAGTTGCCTAAGAACCCCTCCAAAATTCATCCTCATCGAATGCCTTGTTGGACATAACCGATGAGCTTGTCGTAGGCCGCTCGAGGGTGTCATTGACAGGCCTGTTAAGTGAATTTATTCTGGAGCCTCGGGAAATCTCCCAATCGGCGTCGTTGGGCTCGCTGTCAGTACCCTAGTTTAAATCTTCACATTTTGGTCCTTTTCGCTCCAAATTCGCTCCTTTTTGCATCTTCTTGCTCCAATGACCCTAATTCATCATTCCTGCAACAAAATATTAAAAATATCTTTCTTTAATGTGCAACATCATAAAAAATAATATAAAATAGGTATGAAAATCTCAACATATTTTCCTTTGGTCATGTACCCATCTTGAGCCTTCAAACTAGCAAATTTATTCGAATCAAAATGGCTCTTTCCTTTGCTCCTCTTCATTCTTGGTGTCATTCTACAAATTTTATAAATTCCAAAAATAACTTCAAAAATCAAGTCTAAATTAGTAAGCTAAACTTCCAAAGTGTAAGCTACACTTCCCATGCAATTTCCATAGATATATTTTTATTTTTTATCATGAATAGTGAATTTTTTTATTTCTCCAAATATGCTCAAATTACATAGTGAAAATTCAAAATTTTTTGCATAGAAAGTAAATCTCTTACCTCAAGGAACTTGGATCTAGCAAATTTCACTTGATTCCACCAAGAAATCTTCACTTTGGATGTGCCCTAGCCTTCAAAAATCATGAGCTCAAGAGGTTGAAGGTGATGGTGGCGTTAAAAATTGTGATTTTCGACCGGATGTTTAACTTTTAACCGTTTGCAAACCAATTTTCATGAACCGGCGCTTAAGCACGGGTAAATGGAACTTAGGCGCTTACCTCTCAGGTTGGCTCACACTTTTTCAAACTAAAGTAAAATGCACTATTTACCTAAGTGAACCACCCTTGAATGGTTTCATAGCACTTAAAAGACTATTTTCAACTTTCTATAACTCCCCCCTCTCTCTCAAAATTCTCCATAATAACTATTTCAATTTGAGGCGAAAAATAACACAAATTTTCACACAAAAAAACTTATATTAATTGTCATCCAATATACTATCTTCTTCAATCCACTTCTACTTTATGAACATCGCCTTTTCTACTTCCTCTATATAACTATTATGACTAAATTGCATCTTCAATTTCCATCCAATATACTCTAGATGTGCATGCAACTCAAGTACCTTGGTCTGCAATAAAGCCATAGTATTCTCAATTTTGTTGATCTTCTCTGTTATCCCTTCAATATTAACGGCTAAGAAAACGTTATACATCTCCTTTGCACTTTGACTAATGAACCTCTTCCTTATGGTTTCTTCCTTCTTCTTCAAATCCATCTCCCATGAAGACATTTTCTCTAAATCTCACTTTCTCTTAGAATTTTAGGGCTAGAAATGATCTGGGGTGTAATTCCTTCACAAAACCATTATGTTTATAGGCTTAAATCCTTCCAATAACTCCTAGACATGTTTAGAAACTGCCTTGACATGTTTTTACAAACTAACTCGCGATAAAACCTTCTAGAATATTAATTTCGCACATGTGTTTAAACTACCGCGCTTAAGCGTCAGGGCATATTTTTGCACTAGTCAACTTAACATCCAAATTCTCATTCTGACATGTCTTGGTCACTAAATAAAGTATTAAAATCCTTACCAACACATAATAGTTTAAAAAATACTACCCCAATTTTCTTAATCACACACAAAACAATAATCAAAATAAAAATATATTAATAACTATGGGTTGCCTCCCACAAAGCACATGGTTTTACGTTGTCAGCCCGACGTAATCAATGTGTATTCTGGTTGACCCAACATCATTCCATCATTAAGTATATGTCGATCTCTTAAAAAATAAGGTTTCAATCTATTGTCCATTAACTTTAAATATTTTCTTAAACTTATGATTTTTAATATTCAAAGCTCTAAAAGCATAAACTTTTATCACAACAAATGGGCCCATCCACCTGGACTTATGTTTGCCTGGAAATAATCTAAACTTTGTATTATATAGCAAAACTTGTTGCCCTGACTAAAAAATTTTAGTAAGAATCCTTCAATTATGCCACATATTCATCTTTTCTTTATAAATATTGGCACTCTCATAAGATTCATTCCTTATCTCTTCAAGCTCATTTAATTGCAATAATCTTTTTTCACCAGCATCTTTCAAATTATAATTGAACTCTTTAATCACCCAATTTGCTTTATGCTGAAGTTCAACTGGTAAGTGACAAGCTTTCCCAAATATTAGCCTATATGGGGACATTCCTATAGGATTTCTGTATGCAGTCTTATAAGCCCACAAATCATTGTCAAGTTTGATTGACCAATCCATTTTTGTTGGATTCAGAAATTTTTCCATAATTATTTTAATTTTCTAAGTGGATAATTCAACCAAACCACTTATTTTAGAATGATCTGTAGTAATAATCCTATGATTTATGTGATATTTCTTTAATAACTTCTCCATTATGGCATTTCTAAAACCATTTCCCCCATCAGTAATGATAACTGTCGGCATTCCAAATCTACAAAATATGTTTGTTTTCAAAAATTTTGCAACACTTTGAGCATGACACCAAGGTAAAGCAACAACTTCTATCTATTTGGATACATAGTCCACTTCTAACAGAATATATTAATTTTTGGAAGATGGTATAAATGGTCCCATGAAATCTAATCCCCAAACATCAAATATTTCAACTTTTAGCATATAATTAAGGGGCATCTCATTTCTACTAGAAATATTTCCTACTCATTAACATTTATAACAAGTTTTGATATAGGCATTAACATCTCTAAAAAATGTAGGCCAACAGAGTTTAGATTGTAAAATTTTGTATATTGTTTTATCAGCACCAAAATGTCCCCCAAAATCAGAATTATAACATTTTTGTATGATTTCATTAGTTTCTTCTAATGGTACACATCTTCGAATAAATAGATCCTTTCGTCGTTTATATAAAAATGGGTCATCCAAAAAATAAGTCATAGCTTCAGAAATAAATTTTCTCTTTTGTTGGTATGTCATTCCATATGATGTAATATCACTAACAATAAAGTTCACAATGTAGGCATATCATGGAACACACCACTCATTAATAGTGAACAATTTTTCATCTAGAAATTATTCATTAATTTCTTTTTCAAAACAGAGTGGTTTTTCTAACTCAAGCCTGGACAAATGAGCAACAATTTTATTTTCAGTCCCCTTTTGATCTATTATTTTAAAATCAAATGCTTGAAAAAGAAGAACCCAACTTATAAGTCTAGGTTTAGCATCCTTTTTTTTCATTAAGTACTTTATAGCAGAATGATCCGTATGAACTACACAACGAGTTCAAATTAAATATGATCAAAATTTATCAAAAGCATATACTATTGCTATTAACTCTTTTTCAATTGTTGCATAATTGATTTGAGTTTCATTAAGAGTTTTACTAGCATAGTAAATTACTTTCAAAATTTTATCATATCATTGTCCTAAAACAGCACCTATAGCATAATCACTGACATCACAAATTAATTCAAAAGGTTTTCCCCAGTTTGGTAAAACTATAAATTGTGCAGTGATTAATTTTTCTTTTAATAAATTAAAAGCTTTTAGGCATTCCTCATCAAAATTGAAAACTACAGCTTTCTCCAGTAAATGGCATAAAGGCTTAGCAATCTTTGAAAAATCTTTAATATATCACCTGTAGAATCAAGCATGTCCTAAGAAACTCCTAATTTCCCTTACATATGATGGATAAGGTAAATTATCAATCACTTGCATTTTAGCAGGATCTACTTCCATACCATTTTCTGATATTTGATGACCTAATACAATTCCTCCTACTACCATAAATTGACATTTTTTCCAATTAAGGACTAAATTTGTTTCTTCACAATGCTTAAGAACTTTAGAAGAATGTTCTAAAAATGAGTCAAATGAAGTTCCAAACACTGAAAAATCATCCATGAATACTTCAATCCCTTTTTCAATTAAATCACAAAAAATTATCATTATACATCTTCGAAATGTAGCATTACATAAAACAAAGGCATCCTTCTAAAAGCAAAAGTATCATAAGGACTCGTAAAAATTATTTTTTTCTTGATCCTCAAGAGATATTTATATTTAGTGATAACCAGTATATCAATCCAGAAAACAAAATTATTTATGCCCAGCTAGTCTATCCAACATTTAATCTAGAAAGGGTAATGGAAAATGATCTTTTCTAGTGGCAAGATTTAATTTTCTATAATCAATGCATATTCACCACCCTGTAACTTGTCTAGTAGGTACTAATTCATTATGTTCATTCACAGTTACAGTTCTTTTTAGGAATGCAGTGAATTGGACTAACCCATGTACAATCTGAAATAGGGTAGATAATTCCAGCATCTAACCACTTTAAAATTTCTTTCTTAACAACTTCTTTCATAATAGGATTCAGTCTCCTTTAGGGATCAACCCTGGGTTTGTAGTTCTCTTCCATATGAATTCTAGGCTTATAAATTGAATGATTGATTCCTTTAAGATCAGTAATTGTCCATTTAAAGGCTTTCTTAAAATTATTTAGAATTTTCATCAACCTTTCTTCTTCTTTCATCATTAATTTGAGGAAATTATAACTGGTAAAGTATAGGAATCTCCAAAAAAGACACATTTTAAATGATCAGGAAGTAACTTCAACTTAAGTTCTGGAGGTTTTCCAATTAATGGACAAAATTATTTATCTTTGTCTATCGTGCCAAAATTTCAAAACTTTCTCGAACATAGTTTGAATCTTCCTTAAAAAGTTCTTCACATTGATTTCATTCCTCTTCTTGCTTGTGTTCCAAATCTTTTTCTGCAAATCTTTATTCATAAGTTGTTTTGAAATTTCATTCACCTAGAAATCTTATAACTTCCATCCTATAACATTCATCATCTTTATCTTTTGCAGGATATTTCATTGATCTTGAAACATTGAAAGTAATAGTTTGATCATTGACACACATTGTTAATTCCCCTTTCTGCACATCTATCATTTTTCTTCCTGTGCTTAAGAAAGGTCTCCCTAAAATGATAGGTATCTCTTTATCTTCCTCCATATCTAGCACATTGAAATCAACAGAAAAGATAATTTGATCTGCTTTCACTAGGACATCTTCTATAGCCCTATTAGGGTATGTTATCGAACGATCTGCTAACTGCAGAGTTACAGTAGTAGAGGTTATTCCTCCTTATCCCAATCTTTTGAATATTGATAATGGCATAAGGATAATGCTTGCACCTAAATCACATAAAGATTTCCCATAAAATTTGTATCCTATTGCACATGGAATTGTAAAGTTACCAGAATCTTTAAGCTTTTGAGGAAGCTTTTTCTGAATTATAGCACTACACTCCTCACTAACTGCAACAGTCTCATTATCACTAAATTTCTTTTTCCTGTTAAGAATATCCTTCATAAACTTTATAGATCTTGGCATTTTTTTAAGGCTTCAACAAATGGAATATTTATTGTAAGCTTCTTAAATATTTCCATAAATTTTGAAAATTATTTATCCAACTTTTGTTGACGAAGTCTCTGAGGAAATGGAGGTGGTGGTTTTTCTGAATAAATTTTTAATAGAAAAATAGATCTCTCAGAATCTTTTTGACTGTCCTCTTTTGATTCTTCAATTTCTTCTCTCTCTACTTCATTTTCTTTTTTAACCTTACCTTCCAACTTTCTTCCGCTTCTATGTTGAACGGCTTTTACTTGCTCTTTAGTCTAGTCTTTTGGATTTGATTCAGTATCACTAAGAAGATATCCTTGGGATCTTTTAATTAATTAATTTACTATTTTCCCAAGTTGATTCTAAATAATTCTAATTGTAGCTCCTTGACTTTGTAATTAATTTTCCATTTGTAACGCCACTTCTTCTATAGACAACTTTCTCTCCTTAAATTACATATTACTGTTGAATCCTAGAGGATAAGTAGATCTATTATTATTATTCCCTTGATTGTTCCAATTTCCCAATGGGTTCACTTGGTTATTCCCCCATTGTTGCCTATTATCACCCGATTTGTTTTTTTTGTTAAAGTTGGGATGGTTTTTCCAATTTGGGTTATAATAATTTAAATTTTGGTTATTCTGCTTGTTATTTATGGCATTCAAAGTTTCAAATGATGCTTGAGAATCTATCATTTGGCCTAGTGAATTCTCTTCAGTCATGGAAATTGGTTGAGAAAAATTCAATCCAAATTGCTCTAACTTCCTTAAAATTGCAGCAACTTCATTTGCTAACATAGTAAATGCATCAGATTCATGAATATTGGCCAATTTCTTAGGATTCACCCTCTCATAAGGCCATTGAAAATTATTGGTAGCCATTTCTTCAATTAAAGCATAAGCATCATGAAATGGTTTTGACATCAATGCACCACCAGCAGCGGCATCGATAATTGATCGAAGAGATCCAACTAATCCATTATAAAAAGTTATTAACCAATCTAGTATAGCATGATGTGGACACTTTCCTAAGAGTTATTTATATCTTTCTCATGCTTCATAAATAGATTCCCCTTCAAATTGATTAAAAGATGTAATATCATTTCTAAGCTTCACAGTTTTTTATGGTGGGAAATATTTATCAAGGAATTTTTGTGCTAAATCACCCCAAGTTCTGATAGATCCAAGTGTAAATGAATTTAACCTCATCGTAGCTTTATCCCTCAGTGAGAAAGTAAATAACCTTAGTCTTATGACATCATCTGATACACCATCGTATTTAAATGTAGCGCACAATTCTAGAAAATTTGTAAGATGTAAATTTGGATCTTCAGTTGGTGATCCCCCAAACTGATTATTTGATACCATTTGGATAATAGTAGGTTTAAGTTTAAATGAATTAGTCACTACAGTAGGTTTTTGAAAACGATAATGAAGTTCATCTATAGAAGGGTTGCCATGATCTCTTAAATGTCTAAACTCTTGATGAATTTCAACATTTTGATCATTTTAGTTTGTCATTTCTGTAATTTATTTGGATTTTTCAAGATTTTTTATTTTTATAATTTTTTTGATTTTTCTAACAGTTCTCTCTAATTCAAAATTGTAGAGAACTAGTCCTTCAAAACCTGAATTACGCATACACTAACATAAAATAAAATAAAACTAAACACATACAAAATAAAATACAATAACTTAAAGTTTAAATAAGACTTTTTTCAAAAAGAAATTTATTTTTAAATCAACAGATTCTATACAATTTTCACTTCACTTCCCTGGCAACGACGCCGAAAACTTGAACCCAAAACTGCTTATATGCAACAGCATAACAATAATTCTGATTATATTTTTCACTTATATATCATTATTTTGCAACAAAACCAAAAACTTGGTCTTAAAGAATAATAAGAATTTAACTTTTAATTTATATATATTGGGATACTACGCAAGTATATGTATCGTTATCAAGTAATATAAGACTTTTTGATTAAGACCTGAATGTCGAACTTAGAGGGAAGATATGCAATATGCACTTTTTGGAAAACTTTCTATTTTTAAAAAAGATAATTATTTAAACTAAAGACGTTTTCGCAGTAAAGAAAGTTTAAATATTTTTGCTAATTTTAATATTTTGACAAAAACAGAACAAACTTAAAAAGATAACTTGAGTTTTTGTAGAAGAAAAACACTAAATATGAAAATATCTTTTTGCTTATCATGAATTAGTAATAAGTATAGGAATTATGTTATTGAAGTATGCATATTTTGTTGTGTCAAATAGGAGCAATAATATTCTTTACCCTTACTAGAGATGCTATAAATAACATTTGCTAATTTAAAGTTTGAATATTTCTGAAGACCGGCTAGGCAAGGAAGATACTAGCTCTCACTCTAGAGTTCCATCGATACCCTCCATCTAATAGCTAACATCTTGTATAAGAACCTAAAACAATAAATCAAGTTGGGGGCTTTAACCTGTCACTTTAAAGTCCTCTAACTTTATACTCTCAATGAATACTTCCCTATTTATTTGCACACAATCATATGAACTACATTTTCATTAATATAAGCTCATGTGATTCTTTCCTATTGTTGACTGAGACAATACCAGCCCTGTTCTTACATGTTCTCACAACAAATTTTAACAACTAGTTGGCCAAAACAAGAAGTAAATGAAGTACATAGATTTAAATCATCACAACTTTTTTCAAAATTAAATTTCAATACTCTTCACATCTTTCATCCAACACTTAATTACTTATCATTTTAAGAAGGAAGATAAAGAAAACTACTCAGAATCCATGGAGAAAACAAAACCACACTTTAGTTTAAAAGTAGAAATCATTATCAAACCACCAACAAGTCTTAATTAAAACCAAAAGTAGTCTAAAAAAAAGATAAAAACTTATCTCAAGTCTTCCACCAAACTCTTGAAGTTCCTTTGAATCTCTTCTCTTTTACAACAGTCTCAATATAAAACTAAAATAAAAAGGATAAATATGTGGTGCCTGAAAAATCTCTTCAATTAACTCCCCAATTTTAGAACTTTCAAAACTTTCCCAGTACTTTTAGGACCCCTTACAAAGTCTCAATCTTCCTTCTTTTATAATTCTCCAAAGGGTGTCTTGGTCTCTTCAAAATGTGTCATGATTCGATGTATTTCCCTAAGAGATGCATCCTTTTGCAATAATTTTTGTCCATGGTGGTTCTAACCACCTATTAAGCGAGTAGATGCCTCAAAAACCTCTTTAAAATTCACAAAAACCAAATTTAATCATCCAATAATTGCCACTGGCGCTTAAGCGTGGGGTCTCTACCACTTAGGCGTAGCCTTCTCTATTTAACCGGCGCTTAAGCGCCAAAATACTTTTGCACATTTTTCACCTATTTTCTCCAAATTTAATCCTTTCTCACTCTTTTAAGCATTTTTTTACCTCTTTAAGCATTTTTTCACCTTTTTACCTGTACTTGAAAGAAAAACACAAAAATACATTCCATTAAAGCGTAATATCAAAAAAATAGGTATAAAAATGTGTCTAAAAACACTATATTTTAAGCGTATTAGTAACCTATGGTTTCTAACAAGACTTCCCATGGTATAAATGAAAGTATGAAACTCAATAAGTTGAATTTAATAAGTTTATTTATACTAAGTGAATTTGAAAGAAAATAGTGGTGCTAGATGAGGGAACCGTAGGATCCTAACCGGTGTCGCTCTAATAAAATTTAACATCTCTTATAATATTTAAATAACCATTACCATAAAGAACATTTGATTTGACATCAAAGTTTAACACATTAGAAAAATTAAACTTATTATGATGAGGTGCTTGGAGATAACATTGTGGACAGCACGGCCATCTTCAACAGCAAAACTCTAATTCACCTAAAGAATTCTTTAGAATTAAATAACAAGCCATAGGATTTCAAGGTTAGTCTCTTATGCAACATAAATCCTCAACTTATCTTTAGGTCTTTGGATAGCTCTTCTATGCAATTTAAGCCCTAACTCGCTTTAGGATTTCAAGTTTATCATTCGTCATGACCTAAATCCTTACATCTCTCAGGCTATTTGTGTAATCATTTCACATGAATGTAAGTCCTAATTAATAAAATTTGCAAGATGAAACATTCAATAGTTCTATTCTCCAAAACTTAAGCCAGATAGTAAGATAGTTTGGGAATTTGCCGAGCTTCTCCTCAATATCTATGACGTCCCCTAATTCTTCTTCCTTTGGATTCAAAAATAAATTTTCCAAAGTTGAGCCATTTTCCTTTCACAGCTCCTTATCTGATCTCTTTGAAAAGTCCTAACCTTTAAAATTCATGAAGACATTATCCCCTGATTTTATTGAGAGTTTTCTTAGGTGACTCCGGTTATCAAAGATGTAATTAACTATAGAGGCTAGCCCTTACAGGAAGCTTTTCCAAACCCAGCCTAAAATAAACCCTATTTAAATTTTCGTATCAAATAAGGGAACTTTTCGGCTTATAATAAAATGGTTTCGTAGACCAAATAAATGTCCTACATTTCTTAGTTTATTTGATTGAGCTTCACTGTCAAGTCGGTAATGTGACCCCCCTAGAATTGTGTCGACAGCTTTTGGCGACTCCAATGGTGAAGGGTTTCTCTCTCCATTTAAATCAGGGAATATTATCTTCATACATCGGTAATGTGACCATGTCCTTGTGGATCAAATTATTCTTCTTTCCTTGGCATGCTTGACCCATTTCTCTTTTGGGTAAGTACAGTAAACTCTTTCAGACTTCAGGACCATCTATTCAAGCACCTTTGAGTTCGAGAGGTTCAGGAGTTCATTAGGACTTTTAATCTTTATGTGGGGTTGGACCCCCAATAGGTGTGTTGGTGGTTTAGTTCTGCTTGGGGATTGAGTCGGTTTCGCACTGTGTCCTAAACTTCACTTTCCCCTTTGAGTTTGGTTTGCTACTTTGAAAATTAAATCAAAATATGTTGTGTTGTGCTTATTCTTTAACCTTTATTATTTAATTAATTAAATCCTTTTGCTTTCAAACTATCTTCACTAAATTTTTCAAATCTTTGCAAACTTAAAAAAAATAAAATTTACTCAGTCTATGGATCGATCTTTGTTAACTTTTAGTGTTTGCACTAGAATTACAAGGTATTAGCTAAATAACTAGCCCCAGGGCTTTCTTTTTGAAGCTGATGCAATGGCATTCCCGATGCTTACTTTCTCTTGCAACATGCCAACTAGCCGCAATGCTCGCAATGTCACTCCCACCATCAAGTTTAGAATTGGATTCGACTAACTAGAAGTTGTTCTCCGAAAAGCCTCGTTCTTAATAATGTAAGTCGCCACTCCAGAACTTTAGGAGCCTACCATTAAATTCAACCTGAACTCTCCCCGAGAAATTTCCTTCTTCCAAGAAGGTGTAAACTACTGCTTGCCTAGCACCTGCCAAGTCTGTTGTTCCTTTTTCTACCAAAAGAAAGGAGGTTATGATTGTTGAAGAAGAAACTAAAGAAGTTACCATCCCACTATCAATGTTCGAAATTGGATCAAGTTTGACGTCTGCGTCGTTGACTCAATCTCAGAGAAAGAACCACAATCGAAATGCTTGGAGGGTAGCTAAGGCCCAAATTTCAGAAAAAGTACCAGATGATGAGTTTCCTCACGAGGAGGAACTTGGATTACTGGAGACCTCTCTACTTCTACGAGGGAGTAGGTTTCACTCACTGATGAATACTAATGGATATAAGAGTATTCAAAGGATCGTTGATGCCCAACCATCACTTCATGGTCGTAGTGAGGAGAGGGAGAAGCCCACTCTTATAAATAAAGTCCGTAGAGGGTTCCGGAGATTGGCCACTAAAGAAGGATGTTCAGTGGTCAAACTTCTTAAACAAGTGGGATATGCAGTATCCTCTCAAATGAAGAAAGAGATTTTAAAGGATGTCAGGACTGCCTGACAATCTCACAAGTCAGTTGAAGCTTTACCAACATGTATTCTGGTTAGATTTCATCTGGGATGTTGAATTGATACAGCCATTGCTACCAACGATTTGTTTACCTCTTTCATTCTAAGGTCTGAAGGACATTGACTGGTTAAGTCACATCTGGGTCTGAGGACTCAACCGGTTGTTACCCATAAAAGAAGCCCCAAAAAAGGAAAAAATAAAGAAGTTGCCCGATATTGTGTTTAGTTCGTACTACGGAGAGCATGGCTCTCTCTAACATGTTGATGCCTCTATTAAGACACCCCTCTCAAGTCATCATTGTTGAGAAATAAGGTGTGGTTACCCAAAGTCACAATACCAATGATGTCTAGTGAGCCCGCAGGGTAGAATGGCGGAATGAAGCAAAATTCTGAAGTATCCAATATCTTCGCAGCTATTGCTTCAAAATTTGATGAACAAGGGGAGGATGTTCAGGAAAATCCTCCATATATCAAAATTACCCAGGAAGCAATAATTGAAGAGAAAGTCAAAAAGCTCAGGGCTGATATTTCTGAGTTAGCCAAAGAACATGGTGTAACCATTGAAGATGATGATGAGGATTTTGATTTCAACAATTACCTCGATGAAGATTTCATGGGCATTAAAGTCATCAAAACCAGAGCTACTTCATCTGCGCTCGATGTCCAGCCTCTCATCGAGGGGAGCACCATAGATGATTTCTACAGGGCTATTTTCTTAAGAGATGAACAAATTAGTCAAATGGAAAAGACAATGGATGAGATGGTGATACACCAAAAATATATGCATTTTTTATACTCATATTTTATACTCATTCTTGGTGATATTGTACTTTAATGGAATATATGTTTTAATATTTTATTGCAGGTTGTTGATTTTAAGGATTTCGAGCCAAACGGAAGCAAAAAATATGAAATTTGGAGTCAAAATTGAGAAGTTAAAAATTAGTTAGTGCCAATGGTGCCATTTGACAGAGAATAAGGAATTACAAAGAGGAGCACTGGCACTGATGGTGCCAGGATGGGCGTCGATCGTGCCAAGATGGGCGTCGACGTCACTTATGTCAATGGAAGCTCTGTTTCTAAGAGATTCAATGAATTTGGATGCTTTTCGAAGAGTTTTAGGATACACCTATTGGAGAACTGACCTACGTTCTAGTGTAGCACTTAGTGAAGAGTGTAGCGCTATTATCCAGAAAAATCTTCCTGAAAAGTTAAAAGATTTTGGTAGTTTTACTATACCTTGTGCAATTATTCAAAAGTTTTATGAAAAAGCCTTATGTGATTTAGGAGCAAGTATCAATCTTATGCCTCTATTAATTTTTCAATGTTTAGATTTAGGAGAGATTTCCTCTACTACTGTAACTCCTCAGTAAGTTGATCGATCAATCATTTATCCTAAAGAAGTTATATAAGATGTATTAGTAAAAGTGGATAAATTTATTTTCCTTATAAAATTTATAGTATTAGATATGAACGAAGATAAACAAATTCCTATTTTTTGGGGGAGTCAATTTCTTGCAACAGGGAGAGCTATGATAGATGTGCAAAAAGGAGAATTAATAATGAGAGTTTATGTTCAAGAAGTAAAATTTAATAATGCCAGCGTTATTAAATATCCTACAATAGAAAAGGACACTGAATGTTTTAGGATGGAAGTAACTGATTATCTAAGTAATGAGCAATTTATAAAAGAGTTTAAAGAAAAAATAAAGTAAGAAGAATTTAGTGAAAGTGAGGATGAAATAAAAGAAGAAAATTTAGATTATATTAAAGAAAATTTTAAAACTTTGGATTTGTTGAAAAATGATAATAAAAATTTTATTCCTTCAAGTATTAAACCACCTGAACTTGAACTAAAAGTATTACCTGCTCATTTAAAATATGTATTTTTAGGAGATTCATCTACATTGTCGGTTATTGTATCTTCAGAGTTAACTAAAAATCAAGAACAACAATTAATAGAAATGTTAAAAAGATATAAAAAAGTTTTTAGATGGTCTTTAGCAGATATTAAAGGAGTTAGTCCTTCAATTTGTATGCACAAAATTTTATTAGATGAATAATACAAACCTAAAGCTGATCCTCAGACAAGATTAAACCCAGTAATGATAGAAGTTGTTAAAGATAAAATTTTAAAATCATTAGATGCTGGAATTATAAATTCTATTTCAGACAGTGCTTGGGTAAACCCAATTCACTGTGTTCTAAAGAAAGGAGGTGTGATCGTTGAAGTAAATGAAAAAAATGAAATAATTCCAATAAGATAAGTTATTGGTTGGTGAATTTGTATAGATTATAGTAAATTAAACTTGGCCACCAGGAAAGATCATATTCCTTTACTCTTTCTAGATCAAATGTGGGATAGATTGGTTGGAAATAAATATTATTGTTTTTTAGATGGATATATCGGTTATCATCAAATTCCAAGTGCTCCTAAGGATCAAGACAAGACAACACTTACAAGCCCTTATGAAACGTTTGTTTTTTGTAGAATACCTTTTGGACTATACAATGCACCTACAACATTTCAAAGATGTATGATGTAAATATTTAGTAATCTGATTGAGCATGGAATGGAAGTATTTATGGATGATTTCTCTTTATTTGGGACTTCATTTGAACTATGCATAAATAATTTAGAAAAAGTTCTAGAATCATGTGAAAAATTCAACATAGTACTAACTTGGGAAAAATGTCAATTTATGGCTGTAGGAGGAATTATACTTAGGCATAAAATTGTCAAAATGACATGAAAGTAGATCCCGCAAAAATTGAAGTTATTGAAAATTACTACCACTGACTATAGTCAGAGGGGTAAAAAGTTTTCTAGGACATGCTGGTTTCTACAAGCGTTATATGAAGAATTTTTCAAAAATAACTAAGTCAATATGCCAACTTTTAGAAAAAAGATACAAAATTTGATTTTAATGAGGAATGCATAAAAGCATTTGAATTATTGAAAGAAAAATTAATCACTGCACCTATAATAGTACCACCTGATTGGGAAAAATCATTTGAAAGAATGTGTGTTTCTAGTGATTATGCTATTGGAGCTGTTTTAGGACAAAGGCACAACAAAATTTTTAAAGTAATATGTTATGCTAGTAACACTCTGAATGATGCTCAAATTAACTACACTACTACTGAAAGAGAGTTATTAGCTATTGTCTATGCTTTTGATAAATTTAGACCTTACTTGATTAAAACCAAATGTATAGTGCATACAAATCATTCTGCTATTAAGTATTTAATGCAGAAGAAGGATGCTAAACCAAAGTTAACTAGATGGATACTTCTTTTGGAAGAGTTCAATTTTTCTATAGTTGATAGAAAGGGAAATAACAATAAAATAGCTCATCGTTTATCTAGACTAGAAAAAAGAAATATTAACTAATTTTGTAAATGAAGTTTTAGAAAATTTCCCTGATGAACAGTTATATAGTATTCATGAAATAGATACACCGTGGTATTCTAATATAGTAAATTATATTATAAGTGATATTCTACCACCAAATATTAAGTATCAACGATTAATTATATATGATTTCAAATTCTATTTTTGGGATGACCCATATTTATATAAACAATGTAAAGATCTAATTATTAGAAGGTGTGTTCCTTATAATGAAACTCAACAAATAATTCAAAGATGTCATGATTCTGAATTTGAGGACATTTTGGAACAAATAGAACTCCTCATAAAATTTTGCAAGCTGGATTTTATTAGCCTACTCTTTTTAGAGGTGTTAATGAATATATTAAAACATGCGATCATTGTCAGCGGGTAGAAAATATTTCTAGAATAAATGAAATGCCTCTAAATTACACATTGGAAGTTGAAATTTTTAATGTATGGGGATTAGATTTTATGGGACCATTTATGCCTTCATTTGAAAACTTATATGTATTACTTGCTATTAATTATATGTCAAAATGGATTGATGCTGTTGCAGTACCTAAATGTGATGCTCAGAGTGTTTCTAAATTTTTAAGTAAAAATATTTTAACAAGATAGAGAATACTGAGAGTAATTATTACAGATGGAGGATCCCATTTTAGAAATAGGAGGATCGAGAAATTGATAAAGAAATATGATATAATGCAAAGATTCTCTACTGCTTATCATCCTCAGACTAGCGGTCTAGCAGAAATATCAAATTTTGAAATAAAATGAATTTTAGAAAAAGCTGTAAATCCCTATAAACTGGATTGGTTTGCTAGATTAAATACTGCATTATGGGCATACATAACTGCTTATAAGACTCCTTTAAGAATGTTCTTATACAGACTTATTTTTGGAAAAACATGCCACTTACTCATAGAATTGGAGCATAAAGCATTTTAGGCTATTAAAAAATTTAATTTGAATCTAAAAGTTGCTAGTGAGAAAAGATTATTGCAACTCAATGAACTTGAGGACATTAAGAATGTAGCATATGATAATGCAAAAATCTATAGGGAGAAAATAAAAATATGGCATGATCGGAAGATTATTAAAAAAAAGTTGAACCTAGACAAGAAGTTCAATTATATAATACAAGATTGAGATTATTTCCAGTAAATATGAAATCTAGATGGTGAGGACCATTTAAAGTGATTAAAGTCTATCATTATGGAACTGTTGTTATTAAGGATCCTAAAACTTGAAAGATATTTAAAGCTGATGGTCATCGATTGACACATTCTACAATTTAAAGAAGTTTTAATTGTAAGTCAACCTAACTAAATAAATGATATGTTGGGCTGACGACGTTAAACCAAGTATAGTGTGGGTGGCAACCCATATATAAATCTATATATCTATATATTACTATTTTGTTAATAAGTGTGTTTATGTATTAGGAAATAATAGTGTTTTTATGTCCTACACAATTTTATATATCACAAATTAAGACAAATATTGGTATTGGAGGAAAATTTAGAATCAAATTGAACAATAAAATTTTAGACGAGAATTTGGCCTCTAGCGTCGACGACACCATAATGGGAGTCGATGGCGCCCAACTAAAGGACCATGGCACTGACAGCGCCATCGGGTGCACCGATGACATCCCAAGCATTTTTCACGTGCTGAACAGTTTTGGGGAACTTTGGCAGGATTTCACTCCACAATAATCGCCGAGAGGTGTTTTTAAAGTCCTAAAAATTGACTTGGATGTCCAGAAACTTTCTAATTTTGATATCCAATGCTTCCAATTCAAGAAATGCTTCAAGGTATGGAGTTTTCAATAGAACATAGTTTATCAGTTTTGATGCGTAGAGATTATACTACAAAGTCATCACAAAGAAGAAACTTATCAATGAGAGATGCTTTGTCAATCATGGAGTGAGTAATCCAAGTTCATAGATCAAGAAAATCATTTTACAGAGGTGTTTGGAAGTTATGTGCTACAATACCGCTGCAGTTGTAGTACCTGAAGTAAAAGAGTTTTATGCTAACTTACATGGAATTAACCAACGAGTTGTCTTCGTTTGAGGTAAGGTTGTACCATTTACTCTCGCTCGGATTAATGATTTGTATATGATAAAAAACTTTATATTCTATCATTATACAAATTTTATCTCAAAGAAAGATATGATGCAAAAATTATATAATTTTCTGACATATGAACATGATAATTGGGAAATCATAGATGAGGGATACATTAGTTTCTCTACTTTGTTGCTTAATCCAATTTCAAAACAATGGCATTTTTTCATATCTGTAAAAATACTACCTACCATGAAGATTAGTAGAGTTACAAAAGAAAGTCTCATTTTAAACTATTGCATTCAAATGGAAAAACCAATTGATGTGGGGTCTATTATTTTCAATTTTGTTATGGGTATTATCATGAATGGGACAATATATGGACTTGGGCATCCTTCTACAAGTTTTCTACTTTGTATTTATTCTCAAGTTCCATAAGAAAGTTAGGAAAATTTTTTACGATCGTGAGAGCCCATGATTCCTATTGATGGAACTTATATAGGGAATGGAAATGAAGCATTATATTATATTTTGGATCATTCATCACAAGCTTCAGCACCATTGATGCCACCAGTAGTTGGAAGTTAAATATCTTTGGAGAAGAGAACAAAGAAAATAGAAAGAAAACATCAAAGTATTACGAATGCAATAGGAAATCTTAACTACCTTTTTGATAACCTAGATTGGATAATGAAGGAAATTTTTTATCATACAGGAACAGTTGATGATTTGTACGGATGTTCAAGAAAAATTGATGGATTGATGAAAAATTAACTGATTAGTTTCCGTATCGACCCTTCAACAATTTATATGCCCATTATCAGTCTATGAGAGATATTAAAGGAGGAGAAAGTACTGAAGATGAGGCAGATTAATTGAAGAAGTTGGACTCTCTACTGTTTTAAAATACTTATGCTTTAATGTAATTGTGTGAATTTGATTTACTTTACTTTGCTTTAGAACTTTGATTATTTGTATAGTTTTGTGTCAGTGTTCTAGTTTTGTGGCTTGATTTCAATGTTGAATTATAATTTAGTTTACTTTGAAGTTGTGGAAATGTGATAAGAAAAATGTATTTGTAAAAAGTGTGTTTTCATATATAAAAGTTAGTTTGGTTCTGTTTGTGAAAATGTTTGTTTGTGAATTATCTTTAGATGAAAATTAATATACAAAAAATAATAAATAAACTTTGGAGTAAATTGAGAGAAAATTGAAAAAATCAAAATATGGAGTTTTTGGCCACTGACACCGACAATGCTGGCATGGGCGCATGGGCGCCGACAGCGCCCTAAACCCAAACCAACCCAAATACCTTTAAAATTTGCAATTTGCACAGTGAAACACCATTTTTACCCCTGAGTTACCTTCAACCTCCGAATTTTTGCACCTAGGGCTTGCTATTGCTCGAATTTGAGGCAATTTTAAGGTAAACAAAGTTTGTATTTCATCTTCTCTAGATAAGAGCTACACTTTAAACTCAAAATTTTTTTTTTCACCAAGGATTTATCTTACATTGCCGAGATCCAAAATTTTGAGATTTTTTGGAAGATTTTGAGAAAATCCTTCGGTGAAGAACTCTTACGTAGATTTAAGTTTAAAACCTTTCACATTGTGATTTTTGGAATTCTTGGGAATTTATTTGGATTTTATCAAATTTTGGTAGATTTACCATATCACCTAGAATGAGCAAAGGAAAGAGAAAGGTAGATTTTGATGATCAAAAGTTTGTCAATTACAAGGAGAACATTTGCTTCGATAGTCTATGTACATCTAAAAAGTGATTCCGGATTGAGGATTTAAAAATCATGGAGGAGAAGTCGAGAGATTAATCAATGCTCAATAGTGGGAGAATTTATATTAATTTACTACCAAAACAATTATTGGTGTAGTGATGGAAATCTACACCAATTTCAAGGAAACTTCTGAAGACTTTGTGTTTGTTCGTGGGAAAATGGTGGAGTTTACTCCAAGGAAAATTAATGAATTTTATCAGTTGGAAGATGTGTATAGTTGCAGTACAAATCATTTTCTACTAAGAATGACGCTTTGGATGATGTTATTTTTTTTCTTACAGATGGAAGAGGAACCTGGAAGGTGAAGAAGGGAGTTAAGGTAAACTTTCCTCTTTCTATGTTAAATGTAGCATCTAAGGCCTGACACTATTTTATTTCTGGAAGAATGATTCCAACAAATCATCATAGTGAAGTCAGAAGATATATAACCATCTTGAACTTCTGTATCAAGCAAATGAAAAGAATAGATGTAAGCTCTATTATTTATAGGAACACTCGATCTATTGCTTTTGGAGAGACTACTTGAGGTTTAGCACACCTGCACAGATTATCACACTATGTGAACAAGCAGGAATTGATTATAGACCAGAAGAGGAAAGGATTGAACCTCTAAATCCTATTGGGCCTACCAATATAAAGACTCATGATTCTCACATTGGATGGAGATCTTGAAGTAGGACCAGGGATATTCCTTCTACTTCAGGAACTTCTAGTACCCATACTATCCAATAACTTATGGAGAATATGATGATCCAACATAAAGATATTTTGAGAATGGATCATAGAATGGAAAATATGGAGGGCAAAAATGCTCACTTTGATGATTTGATAAGACAGAAGTTTGAATATTATGCTACTTATGATGATGCAATGGTCAAATTCATGAAGGGTGATCACTCAGCTCAGTTTCTTACTCAACCTATTTTACTCCATATCAGCAGCAGAGCGTGGATGTGGATGAAGAAGAAGAAGAAGAAATTGATTGGTGATGCTTTAGTTAGATTTTTATTTAGTTTATGTTTAATTTATTGTTGAATCTGTTTGTTCGTAGACTGTGGTACTTTATTTTGTTGTATATTGTGTTGTGAACTCTGGATTTGTGAGACTGTTTTTAATACTTTTATTAGTTTTTAGTACTTTGTTGGATGTATTTGTAGTTAACTCTTTCTCAATAATTTTTTATATGTATTATGTGTTATTTAATATTTTAAGTTTTGTAGCTTTTCATATTAGCACCTAAAATATTTCAGAGTTATGTTTCAAATCAGAACCTTCAATAAGTACGTCTTTTCTTTATGTATTACATGTTTTACTTAACCCTTAATTTTTCAGTTCTTCATTTAAAATCTTTTAAAATTTTAAGTTTGGCGGGGAAGTAAAATTCCTTTTTAAAGAAAATAAGCTTAATTTTATTTCTCCTCAATTAATTATATTTTCAAAATATTTTTAAAAAAAATAACATGACCTTTGGTATTAGAGAGTAACTTTGGATAACTATATCTATGTTTCTAAATATATAGTAAACTTAAGTAAAATTTTTAAGTAATAAATGTTAATTTTAGAGATTAAGATTATTTGGTATGATAGAATAAGACTATGTTATTCTCTTTCAAGTAAAGGAATTTGTATTTTTGAAGTACTATAAATCTTAGAGATTCATTTAAGAAGAAAAGATTAAAACCTAATGAAAAATCTTTAAAACTAATATAAATTTATAAAGTGAAGGAATGTGAAAAGTTTTTAACTTTAAGAAGAGGATAGTGATGCTCAAAATCATTAAAAGCTATCCAGAAATAGTAATCCTGACATAAAAAAATAAAAGAATGAAAGAAAAAATGATTGAAAATGATTCTAATAAGAAAAAGAAAACAAAACAAAAAAAAGGCATGAGGAGAAGCTTGAAGAGATGCCTAATTAAAAATTGGCTTCACTTGAATCAACTTAAAGAAAAAGTTTTGGCTGCATTTTCTAACTTATATTTCAGTATTAGCATATTTATTAGTAAAGTTTCATGAAGTTCCTTTTCAAATGGATATTCTAAGTGGCTTTAATATGAATACTTTGCAATTTTCCTTGAAAAGAATAGAGAATAAAAAATCTTAGACTTGACTGCTAGATATTCTTATACTGTAGTACTAACTGGAGTTATTTTGAATTTTTTCTTAAGTGATGCTATTTTATCTAGTGAACTATGATATAGAAATCTAGAAGTTAAAATCTTTACCATAAGTCATATTTTTATGTAGTAAAAGAGTAACTTGAGTACAAGTAACATTTAAGTTTGGGGGATTTTGATACACCAAAAAAATATGCAATTTTAGACTCATATTTTATACTCATTTATTGTGATATTGCACTTTAATGGAAGGTATTTTTTATGTTTTATTGCAAGTTGTTGATTTTGAGGACTTGGAGCAAAAAGGATAAAATTTGGAGTCAAAATGGAGAATTTAAAAAATGGGTCAACGCCGACGGCTCCAGATTGGGCACCAACAACGCCGCTTGACAAAGAAGAAGGAATTAAATAACAGAGCACTGGCACCGACGGTGCTTATGTTGGTGGAAGCCTTGTTTATAGAAGATTCAATGAATTTGGATGTTTTTTGAAGAGTTGATGGATGCACCTATTGGAGAACCAATCTAGGCTCTATTTAGGATCGAAATTTTATCAAACCCTCCCACCCCTTTGCACCCTTTCAACTTCTTACACTCATTTCAATTTTCCTCTTCACACAACTACATCCCACACCATTAGTTAGTTATTATTTTTATAGTTTTGAGTTTTTATTGCGAGCTTAACTGTTAATTCTTCTCCAAGAAGTGTTCGAGAGGAAGAGAAGTGAGAGATTTCTTATTCATACATTTCCTAAGAGAGGCTGTAAAGGATTTGCTTTGAGAAAGAGTTTCAGATAAGTGTTGTTTTTTATTATTGTTATGTGAACTTTCTTTTATATATGAAATTTGTGTTTTGTTGTCTCTTTCTCATGAAGTCTAAGTAGATTCCTTTATCTTTCTCCATACTCTGAGCTATGGTGAAATGAAGAGATAGTGTGGATGCGCAATTGTAAAAATTTAAAATAAATTGTGATGGTTTTTCAACTCCGCTCTTAATTTACTTTTTGATCTGGCCAATTGAATTTTTAAAATATGTTGTGAAACATATGATCCAGGAAATGGAGTATGTGTTCTACAACAGAGTGAGAATCACATTTAAGTCCATGAAGGAGTATTTCGTTCATGGAATTAAGTGCAAATAAATAGGGAAATAAACCTTGTTGGGTGTAGAATTGGAAATTTATAGGGTGATAGACTAAAAATCCCTAATTCGATCCAAGTGTTTAAAAACTAAAGCGAGAGTTAGCCATCAGGGGAAGGAAAGTGGGAGCTCTAGAGTGGGAGCCAGTATCCTCCTAGCCTAGCCATGGATTTAGGGACTAAACCTAAGATTAGCCAATAATTTTCTATAACATTAAATCAGGGTAGAGAATTAAAATTGCTCCTTTCACCAAAAACGCATTGTAGTGGGAAATGTGCTTTTTCATACTAGAAAACTTGATCATATAAACATAGTTTAGTAGTTATTAATTTTAAAACCTGCTTTTAAATTATGCTAATAGTAAATAATTTAGCTTTAATTTCTGACAGTAATTTCATTTGATTTCTATAAATTTCCTAGTTAATTTATCATTTCAAATTTAAACCTTCCCTATGGGATTATTATTTGGAACTCAAACAGAAAGTCTTATATTACTTTATAATGATACGTATTCTTTCGTAGAATCTCAATCATAAAAGTTTAATGTTATTATTACTAAAAAACCACATCAAGTTTTTGGCACCGTTATAAAGTGGAGTCAACTTTATAAATTTTACACAACTATATTCAGTCAGTATAAGATGGCCGCTACCATGGCCACCATGGCTACAGTTAATGGACAATACCAGTCAGAGGCAGGTAGCTTCTTCAGGAGTTAACCAACTTAAAATAATCCATATTTTTTATGAATAAAGAGAAGTTGCCTCTGCCAACGGGGAGGACCAACAAAAGAAGGATTTCTCACCGAGTACCATATTGAATAAAGATATTAAACAGTTGGTCGAACAACAAGTTCCAGAGGCCTTAGCCCAATCTAAAGGTGGCACATTAATTTCAAGGGGTAGGCCTTACCCGGAAGAGTTTGATGTTATACCCTACCCTAAGGGTTTTGTGTCACTGAACTTTAATACATTCGACAAGACCTGAAATCCTAGGCAGCATATAACACATTCCCGAACCAGTTGTGGAATCACCTGAGGAAATGAATCTTTGCTTCTCTGACAGTTTGTCAGCAACCTATCAATAATTGCATTTGATTGGTATGTCAAAATACCCAACGGATCGATCAAGATGTTCACCGAATTAGAAACAATGTTTGTAAAAAGATTTGCTAGAGAACAACACAATGTTTCTATTAGAGATCTCATAGTGGAGAAGTGAAGGCCCAACAAGACTCTAGTGGATTACATCTTGAGGTGGAGAAACCAAAGCATTAAACGTGAAACTCAACATTAGGAACATCATGAGATTAAGATTCTACCCAAAAGCATCCATGGGCCAGTAATCTTCATGCTCAAGGGATCAATCATCAAGCCCTTCAAGAAATTTCTAAGCAAAGCCAGCAATTTATAAGAGGAAGTTAAACATATGGATTCCCAAGAAAAAGCATAGAAATCCAGGACAACAAGAGCATTTAAAAAAAACTCTGAAACAGTGGCAACAGTCGATAAAGGAGAACAACCAATAAAGATACATGAAGAACATTCTCACCAAAGTTTCCAGCAATCCTTACAGCATGCTCAACAACAAATACAACAGTACGACCAATCTAGGCAACGTTGTACCAGGGAGGACCATATCGAGTAGAAGGTAGAATGGGTCCAACTCTTACAGAATGAAAGAGGAGGGTATTTCTTTCAAAGATAAGACTGTGCTAAAATTGTTCAGAAACTTAATGAAAAAGCCAAAATTTAAGTTGTCAGAACCAAGAAAGCCCAAAGAAGCTGACAAGAAAGACTATCTTAATTTTTGTCCCTACCATCAGATATTAAGACATATAATAGAAGGTTGTTTCATTTTCAAGGATTGGCTCGAGAGGAATTTTAAAGAAAGAAATATAATAATCCCAAAGGAATATTTAAAAGAACCTGAAAAAGGTTCTATAAATATGATTTTTGTCGAGCCAATCACTCTGATAGATATGTATTTGGAAAGGATGGATGGAGCACAATTTAGAGCAATTCATCCAAGAAGATACTAGATCAGATTCAAACTGCTTTAGCTCAGGTAGTCGTTCAGATTCTGCAGCCTACTCAGCCCAAGATGAAAATTTCATCGAAGAAATTGCCGCAACGAGAAGAGAAAGAAAAGAACGACATCATGAAGATAGATAACGTGGGGGGTAGGATAGGGGCTACCTCTGTTAGATTGGTTGTCACGGATTTGGGAAAGAAAATCCTCAAACCCCTGACCATGTATGATTATCTATTTGCCCCACCAGGGTAGTATACACATAATGATTATGATTTCACCTACATTTTAACTGTTTCTAATGATAATGTAACTGATTTTGTTCAATCTAACTTCTATCTTGTTTCCTAAATTGACCGTCAAAGTGTACTTAAGTTTGATGAACCCATTAACGTAAAAGAAGAAGATATTAACAACACCGGTTACGATAGCACCGGGTGTGAGGAGCCAGTCTTCGAGTGTCACGGTGCACCACTAGCCATCAACTTGGATCTCTCCAAAGAAGAAGAAGAAATACCAGAGATTTTGCCTATTACATCTCAGGAAGAAGAAATCACAGAAGTAAATCAAAGGAGCGGGAAAGTGTTACCCCTGAGAATAGCTTAAGTGGATAAAAGAAAACAAATAGTCACTCAAGAAAAGCTACCTCCACCTCTACCACTGGAAGAACCACATAGCCAAGTGAAGATTTGAGGATTGTATAAAAAAGATTATATAGTGCTAGCTCATCTTATAAGGTTACCGGCCAAACTAAGAATTTACAATGCTCTAATCCTGTCAAAGGAAATTGGAGAATTTGTGGTTACAACCTTACACGACCCATAAAATTGCTTAGCACAATTGGCTAGCACATCCTTCGATGAAGTTTCTTCTTTAAAAGAATAGCCTGGACAACATTCATAGATGAGGACTTATTGCTTGACACTGCTTACCACAACTAATTTCTCTATATCTCTGTTAATATTAGCAAATTTAAGTTGTCTAGAGTTTTGTTAGATCTGAGAGCATCACTAAACTTAATGAATCTACTAGCATTAGTATATTTGGATATTGAGGCTTAAGAGTTTACAACCAATAAAATGATGTAAAGTGTATTTAATCAGAAGGGAGAAAGAGCCCTTAGATTGATTACACTGTTAGTGAAAGCTGGAGAACTAGTAACAACAAAAAAATTTCATAACATCGATGCAAATACCTCTTTTAGTGCTTTACTTGGATGACCATGGATTCATGAGCATAATATGGTTTCATCATCACTGCATCACTGCATCAAATATTTCAAAGAAGGACAAGAACATTGTATTAATGGAGATTTACAATCATTTTCAGTACATGAAGTGGGCATTCATGAAGATGCCGCCTACTATGAACCTATGAATAAAGCCGCCTTTTCCCTTGAAGTTGTATCAAATGAAGTAAAAAATTTAGAAGACTTACAAGGAAGAAGCCATTCAACTCCGCTTAGAAAATCTAATATCATCTCTTCTCAATGAGGTGGTAGAGGTTCTTTTAGCCCATATACCTAAGATCGAGGTCGGGGACGTGGACGAGGAAGAATCAACACTATTTTTGAATGGACTAGGCTGACCATCAACATATACATTGAAGAAAGTTTTGATGAAATGATGATAAAACCGAAGAAAACACAATATGAAATTTCCCTAGAAGATGTGAAGAAAGATGAATACTATGAATCAACCACTAAGTGGCCCTTACTCCGATCCACCCTCAAAAGGTTGAGAGTTTAGCCGATCAAGTTTTACTGCTCTCTCCCTTCTGCTAGTCTTGAAAACCATGTATATTTGGATGAGAATTCTATGAATTAATGACATTACCTATTGGTTACTTTTCTCCTTGTGTACAAAAGTTAATTCAACAAGGATATGTGCCAAAACAGATGCTAAAAGAACAAGTTACAACTTTTTGAAAAATTGTGAATGTTAAAAGTTAAACTCCTAACTCAAAAGAAGGTTTTGGATTTTGTATCAAAGGGCCAGTTGATGATTCAAAATTTTTCATGGTTGTTACTAGCATATTGAAGAGGATTGCCTCAACATAGGGATAACTCTCAAAATCAATTAGTAGGTGTTACTCCACAAGAATTGGAAGAAGAAATCAAGTCAACGGTTGATGACTTAAAAGAAATCAACCTCGGGACTGATAAGCAGCCCCCACCAACCTTCATAAGTTCTTTACTCGATGAGGAAGAATCCAGAGAGCTGATAATGTCATTCTCAGAATTTATAGATTGCTTTGCATGAAATTATGATGAAATTCCATGGATGTTAGCAGAGATTGCAGTATAGGAATTCTACTGTGGAAGTATGCATATTGTGTTGTGCCAAATAGGAGCAATAATATTCTTTACCCTTACTAGAGATGCTATAAAGAACAATAGCTAATTTAAAGTTTGAATAGTTCTAAAGACCATCTAGGCACGGAAGATAGTAGTTCTCACTCTAGAGTTCCCTTGATTCCCTCCACCTGGGGGCTAACATCTTGTATCAAAACCTAAAACAATAAACTAAGTTGGGGGCGTTAACCTGTCACTTTAAATTCCTCTAACTCTACACCCTTTAATGAATATTTTCTTATTTATTTGCACTCAATCATATGAACTACATTCTCATTCATACAACCTCATGTGATTCTTTCCAATTGTTGACTGAGACAATTCTGCCCCGGTTCTTACATGTTCTCACAACAAATTTTAATATCCAGAATGACATAATTAAGAAGTAAATGAAGTACATGGATTTAATTCAGCACAACTTCTTCCAATATTAAAGATCAATACTCTCCACAACTTCCATACAACACTTAATTACTTTTAAGATGAAAAATAAAGAAAACTACTCTTAATTCATGGAAAAAGCAAAACCACACTTTAGTTTAAAAGTAAAAATTATTCTCAAACCAACAACAAGTCTCAATTAAAACCAAAAGTAGTCTAAAACAAAAGATAAAAACTTATCTCAAGTCCTCCGCCAAACTCTTGAAGTTCCTTTGAATCTCTTCTCTTTTACAACACTCTCAAAATAAAATTAAAATAAAAAAGGATAAATATGTGGTGCCTTAAAATCTCTCTAGCTAACTCCTCAATTTTTGAACTTTCAAAACATTCCCAGTACTTTCAGAAACTCTTTCAAAGTCCTAATCTTCATTCTTTTATAATTCTCCAAAAGGTGCCTTGGTATCTCTTCAAAATGTGTCTTGATTCGATGGATTTCCTGAAGAGATGCATCCTTTCACAATAATTTTTGTCCATGGTGGTCGTAACCACCTACTAAGCCAATAGGTGCCTCAAAAACCTCTTTAAAATTATCAAAAACCGAATTTACTCATCCAATAGCTGCCACTGGCACTTAAGCGCGAGGCCCCTGGCGCTTAAGCGTTGCCTTCTTTGTTTACCTGGCGCTTAAGCGTCGGATCTGGTGCTTAAGCGCCGGATCTAGCGCTTAGGCGCCAAAACACTTTTGCATATTTTTCACCTATTTACTCTAAATTTGATCCTTTTTCACTCCTTTAAACATTTTTCACCTTTTTACCTGTACCTAAAAAAACACAAAAATATCTTTCATTAAAGCACAATATCTCAAAAATAGGTATAAAAATGTTTCTAAAAACATGATATATTTTAGGCGCATCAAAATCATTGAAACTTAAAATGTTACTTGTTCTCAATGACACTTTAATCTTTAAAAACAAAATATGTATGATATGTATATGAGTTTCTTTCAGAGTTCGTAAAATTTAGATTTAGAAATATAGTAGTCTAGTTTAGAAAAAATATTCAGTAAATGAGACTAACTTGAAGTTTAGAAATATTTAATGTTAAGAAAGATGAAAATATGAGTTCCTATCTAATTAAGAAATATGGTAAGTCTTCCAAATAAAGAATTTAGTTCTTTTATTATCTCCCCTTAAAAATTTTTGTTAAAAATATTTTACTTACTACATTCTATCTATAAGCTTAAGATTTTCTCAAGTCTTATACTTTAAAAAGATTAGAGGTAAAACCAATTTTTGATTAAGCATTAATCCTCAAGCTTCTCCTCCCTCATATTTTTTTCCTTTTCTTAGTTTTTTTTCTCTTCTCATTTCTTTTATGTTTACCCATGAATTACTATATTTGGATAATCCTTTAATAATTTTGAATTCTACTTTTCCTTTCTTAAAGCAAAGTCTTGATACAAAAGTTTTACTTATAAATATAATAATAGCTTTGAAAATTATTTTTCTTAAAATAAATTTAAGTATTAAAAATAAAAGTCTAAATTTCTAATTTTTTTAAAAAATAGAATGTTTCTTACTAAAGATAGTTACTTATATTAATCATTTTCTACACAAAAAACTTTTAACTTAATGTTTTTCTTTATTACTCAAAATTTCAACTAAATTCTCTTACTCATTTTTAAAATCAAATTTTACTTCCCTAATATAACTTCATATACATGATCAATTTTTCTTTTCAAATCAAATTCACTTGTAGTTCATTTGAGAACAAACAAAATTAAAGTTTTGAAAATATTTCTCATCCCCCCTAAATTTAAATTTTTATCACACTAAAAAGTTTAGCATCAAATATATATAAGCATGAATGAAAATAAGAATAACATGCTTACAAAAATTTTTATGCCCTAACGATACAAGTATAAAACTAAAAATAGAAGTAAAATTAATTTTAATCAAATTTTCTAATATTTTCATTTCAATTCAACATGTAGATATTCAATAGAATTCTAAACAGTGGGTATAAACATAAAAGCAAACTAACACACTAACTTGACTTCACAATCTCAACATAAAAACAAACTCACAAACATGATAAAAGAAAAATACAGGGTAGCGGTTTTCAAAGTTTCAAATTTAAGATTTACGCTAGCAAGATTTTTAACTTTACAAAAGACATGGAATTAAGTTAAGTTCAAAACTAACTAAATCATAAAACTCACAACAGTTACTACCCTATAGTTTTAAAACAAACTACTAACTAACATAAATATTACAATACAATTAAAAATAAAAATCTCACACATCACAAAATCTAAGCAATTAAACATACATACATGTCTCAAGTCTAAAGCATGAAAATACATCACATCACAATTCTCACTTAAACATAAAAGTCCAAACCACATCACATAGTTCAAATATATGCACAGATGAAAATGTAGCAAGCTCAGACCACATAGTTCATATCATATTACAATCATAAAATAAATCTCTCAGTTCTACTCCTCATCCTTTAAATAACCGCTATCCCAAACTTTTGCAGGCTCATACTCAGGGTATCTAGGATATGGAGAAAGGTGCACTCCATGGTTACCCCTAATGAGGCTCTCCTAAGATGAGTAAAATTTATCTTCATAATAATTTTTTCTCTTATTATACATATCAATATGATCTGCAAAACACTCTAAATTTTGTACCCTATTAACGGTATAGCTAATTTTATCCATCATCCTCTGCAATAACGAATCATAGGTCCCAGTAGACTCATCTCTAGACTTAGAAGCACGTGAGGTAGATGGTCTAGATGTAGACACAGCAGAGGTAGAAGCAACAGATGTCTTCATTCCAAAACTCCTAGAAAATCCTCCTCTCCAGCCAAAAATAGAATGCTCATAATATGTTTTCACATCCACCTTAGTGATGGGCTTTAGAGGTAACAAAACTTCTTTCCAGCTACAATATTTAACTCCTGCCAGCTCACAGAAATAAAAGATCAAGGAAGCAAATCCCAGACCTGTAGTAGTAACGGCAGTGGTAGAACTGATGATATTCTGAAACATCATAGCTCCTATGTTGATGAGCTTTCCTTCCTGGAAAAAATAATTTAACGTTGCTCTCTGTCTGGTCACTCCTCTGAGATGATTTGTTGGTAGCAGACGAGCAGAAATAAAATAGTGGCAGGCCTTTGAAGGTGCACATAACTTTGAAGTTGGGAAGTTGCATCTCCTCTCGTTAGTGATCTTCCAAAGTCCTCTCCCAATAGTTAAGTAAGAAATAATCTCGCCTAACTTCGCTTCAGTCGGACTATAATTTTCATAAAAACATAATGTAACAGGTGGCAGATGATAAAACAAGTTGATTAGCTCCAGTGAAAAAGTACCAACTTTCCTTGAACCATGACTCTATTGTCTTTAGCCTCAGAGAGGTTTGCATAGAGCTCCCTAAGAACAGAAATAACCGCCATAGCAGAGAAGCAACAGAATCGTTCCCACTATAGGTGAAAGATCAAATCCTCTACGTCTCCATCGGGATTCCTAAAACACCGCTCCTGAATCAATTTTCGTGATTGCAACGCATCATTGTACTGATCCTGAGCCTTCCAACTAACAAATTTACTCGAATAGAAAGGCCTCTTTCCTTTGCTCCTCTTCATTTTTGGTGTCATTCTACAAATTTTATAAATTGCAAAAATAACTTCAAAAATCAAGTCTAAATTACTAAACTAAACTTCTAAAGTATAATCTACACTTCCCATGTAATTTTCATAGATTTTTTTCTCATTTTTCACCATGATTAGTGAATTTTTGAATTTCTCTAAATGTTCTCAAAATACATAGTGAAAAATTTTTGCATAGAAGTAAAGCTCTTACCTTAAGGAACTTGGATCTAGCAAATTTCACTTGATTCCACCAAGAAATCTTCACTTTAGATGCGCCATAGCCTTCCAAAATTGCTGTTTTGAGAGGTTTAAGGTGACGGGAGGCATAAAAATGGTGATTTTCGGGCCAAAATTTCACTTTTACTGTTCGCGAACCAGTTTTCATGAACCGGTGCTTATGAGCGGTTGGCTCTCGGGTTGGCTCACGCTTAAGCACAAGATATAGCGCTTAGGCACCAATGCACGCTTTTTAAAATTTTGAAATCAAAGTAAAATGCACTATTTGCTTAAGTAAACCACCCCTAAATGGTCTCATAGCACTTAAATGACTATTTTTAACTTCCTATAATCCCCTCTCTCTCAAAATTCTCCATAATAACTATTTCAATTCCAGGCTAAAAATGACACAAATTTTCACACAAACAAATATTAATTCACAAACAAGTACAAATAACTTTAAACACTTAATTCTCACTCCAAATAGCCTTGGATGAGAAAATTTTTGACCTAATAACCAACACATAGACTATGGTCTAAACTGGTCAACCCTGGTCAACCATAATCAACTTGGTCAAAATGGTCAATTTATGACCTAATAACCAACACATAGACCCAATGACTAACCTAGCCATGACATGGTTTGGAATGTCATATTTATCAACCTACACCTAAACGGGTCAACTACGGTCAACCTAGTCAACTCTAGTCAACCATAGTCAACCTGGTCAACTTTGGTCAAAATATTTAATTTTGAACCAAATTGATGAAATTGGTCAAATGATCAACACTTAAAATAATTTTGATCAATTTATGGGCTAATGATATAGTTTCCTACAATTTTAATTGATTACATGATTAATTAAAAATGAATTTATGAGCATTTAAGCCTAAATTAAATGACATCAAACATGACATCTAAAATCCATAAACAATTTTCAAAATTAAATTGAACACATGAAGGTCATTTAATGGGTCATTCATGATCCATTATACCTATTATAATCCATGACACATCATCCTTGACAAAAGAAAAAAAATCATTATGTAGTAATCGTGAAGAGAGGAACTTATGTGTCATTTCTTCATAAATGATGGAATGAAAGGGTGGAAAGCTCATCTTACACCTCCATCACCCTCTAATGATAAACAGACTTGTATCAACCTAATTTTCCCATGATTAAGGAAATCATGAGCTTAACATAATGAGGGATGATGTGGAAGGGAATGTGTCATCCCTTCCTCAACATCATTAAATGAGCCACAAAATTCACTTGGCGAGGGCTTTATCAGGCTGGCTAAGTTGCCATTTACTCTACCAAAATTTTCCAATTGGGGATGGCCAAAATGAAAGCTAAAATTTTAAACCTGAATAAAGATTTCCAAGAATAATTGATGGAGAGTTTTATCCATACAATGATTACCTTTAGAACTTATCCTCAGATCATTCTAAGGAAAGAATCTACCTTCCCTGCATAGCCTTGAGCTAGGAAGCCATCATTAATAGCTATAAATGAGCTAGTCGTGAGCTTCCATGGAGAAGGAGAAGAGGATACAATGCTCAAGGGAGGAAACCTTCAACAGTGAAGTTCTTCCCTATCGTCTAGGCAATTGATTCCTCATAGAATCAGGTCGTAGAGCTCACTGTATCTTTCCAATTTTTCTGCCCAAAAACAAGACAAAATTTTTTCCTGATATTGGACCTCTCAAAACATCAAATTAACTCCTCAAAATCCATCCCTAATATCAGAGAGGAAGAATCCAATCGAAATTGGCCCTTCTCATAGGCTCAAACTTACCTCAAGCCCAAACCATGGCACCTCCCGACCGAACTCAGACATAGACCTTATTTCATCTCAAATTGAGGTGGGACAAAGCATACTGAGCTCAAGGAGAAGCTTCAAAACCATTTAAATCAAGATTTCATCAACTCAGACCAAGGTATGGCCATTTTGACATAAACCTCACTGGGCTTTGGTTATTTGTGAAACAAACTATTTCAAAACCCATATATTACCATATGGATGGGTTCTCCTTCTCACGATGAAGCTTTAGGAACAAACCTCACTCAATTTCATGGAGATTAATTCCATGTGATATATCATCCCTACAAGACGGACGACACGTGGAATAAATCCGTTTGGAGAAGATAAACATATGTCGTCCTTTTTTTAAATTAAAAATCGACGGTTGTGATCTGTTTGGATGATAGATCTGTCCATGTAAAACCATCCAAACCGCAAAACACATGGTTTCCACGTGTTAAACCCCCACAAATAGAATCCTCCCGCGTGGTTTTTGACGGGTTCCATGAACCAGTCAGCCGCCACGCGTAAATTCCTTTAAGTAGGAAATTTAGAAAATTCAGAAAATGAACAAATCTTCAAAAATTCATAACTTTTCACACAAAAACCAAAATAATAAAATAAAAATACCCCTGAACTCAGCATTAAAAGGATAAAATTATAATACTAAAATTATAATTTTATCTTTTATATTTAATTTTTAAATAATTAAATACTCTCTGGAGTATTTTAATTATTAAAAAATATTTATAAGACAGAAAAATATGAAAATTTTATAGATTTATCTCTAGGCCCTTAGGAATCCTACCTGATTTTTCCTAGGCCAGAAAAATCCTTTAAGACATGATTTACCAATTTTCAAGACACTTTGTAATCAAGTTGAATTGGTTTTAAGTCCAATGTAGTTAGAACTTAAGATGATTTAGGTTCATTGTAGGTAAAACCTCAGTGTTGAATTGGTTTTAAGTCCAATGTAGTTAGGACTTAAGGTATTTAGGTTTGATGTAGGTAGAACCTAAGAGTTGAATTGACTTAAGTCTAATGTAATTAAGACTTAAGGGTTGAGTTGAGTTAGGTTCAATTTTGATTGAAACTAAAGTTTATTTTGACCTAAGTTTAATTTGAGTCAAACCTAAGTTTAAGGTTTGATTTGGGTTTAGTATAAGTTGAATCTAGAGTTTGGTTGACTTAAACTCAAGTTGGATTGAACCTAAGTTATAGGCTTGACTTATGTCTAATATGGGATGAACTTAAGTTTAAAGTTGATATAGGTTGAACCTAATGTTTAGGTTAAATTGAGTTTAACTTAGGTTAAACTCAAGTCAATTTTTGGTTAAGTTAGGTTCAATGTGGGTTGAACCTAATGTTTGGGTTAACTTGAGTTCAAGTTTGGTTAAACTCAAGTTAAGTTTTTGTTAAGTTAGGTTCAATGTGAGTTAAACCTAATGTTTGTTTAGGTTCAAGTTAATTTTTTGTTAAACTCAAACTTTAATTAAGTCTGAAAGACAACATTAGACTTATTTAACCCATTAAACCTTAATTAAATTAGGTTTTATACAAAATCAAACATTATTTAGGTTTAAAAGACATCATTAGATTTAATTAACCCATTAAACCTTAATTAAATTATGTTTAATGCAAAATCAAACTTTAACAAGGTCTAAAGGACATCATTAGACTTAATTAACCCATTAAACCTTAATAAAATCAGGTTTAATACAAAATCAAACGTTAATTAGGTCTAAAAGACATCATTAGACTTAATTTACCCTTTAAACCTTAATTAACTTATGTTTAATACAAAATCAAACTTTAATTAGGTCTAAATGACATCATTAGACTTAATTAACCGATTAAACCTTAATGAAATTAGTTTTAATACAAAATCAAACTTTAATTAGGTCTAAAAGACATATTTAGACTAATTAACCCATTAAAACTTAACTAAATTAGGTTAAATACAAAATCAAACTTTAATCAAGTCTAAAAGACCTCATTAGACCAAATTAATCAATTAAACATTACCAAAATTAGGTTTAATAAACCTTAAACCCAATTAGACTTAACCCATATTAAGTCTAATAAATCAATTAAACCTTACTAAAAGTAAATTTAATTAACCATAAACCCAATTAGACTTAACCCATATTAAGTCTAATTAATTAATTAAACCTTACCCAAATTAGGTTTAATTAACCTTAAACCCAATTAGACTTAACACATATTAAGTCTAATTAATCAATTAAACCTTACCCAAATTAGGTTTAATTAACCTTAAACCCAATTAGACATAACCCATATTAAGTCTAGTAAATCAATCAAACCTTACCAAAATTAGGTTTAATTAACCTTAAACCTAAATAGACTTAACCCATATTAATTTTAATTGATCATTTAAACCTTACCAAAATTAGGTTTAATTAACCTTAAACCAATTTAGTCTTAACCCATATTAAGTCTAATTAAGCAGTTAAACCTTACCAAAATTAGGTTTAATTAACCTTAAACCCAATTAGACTTACCCATATTAAGTATAATTAATCAATTAAACCTTACCGAAATTAGGTTTAATTAACCTTTAAACTCAATTAGACTTAACCATATTAAGTCTAATTAATCAATTAAACCTTACCCAAATTAGGTTTAATTAACCTTAAATCAAATTAAATTTAATCCATATTAAGTCTAATTAATCAATTAAACCTTACCAAAATTAGGTTTAATTAACCTTAAATCCAATTAGGCTTTACCCATATTAAATCTAATTAACCAATTAAACTTTACTTAAGCTCAACCCACATTGAACCTAATTTATCCAAAACATAAGTTTAGTTTAACCTAACTTGAAGTCAAGTTAACCTAAACATTAGGTTCAACCTAACTTGAACCCAAATTAAGTTCAACCTAAGTTCAACCCATATTAGACTTAAGTCAAACCTATAACTTAGGCTTAATCCAATCTGAATCTAAGTCAACCAAACTCTAGGTTCAACATATACTGAACCTAAACCAAACCTTAAACTTAGGTTCCTTTCAAATTGAACTTAGGTCAACATAAACTTCAATCTAAATTGAACCTAACTCAATTCAACTGTTAAGTCTTACTTATATTAGACTTAAGTGAATTCAATCCTTACGTTCTACCTACATTGAACCTAAATACCTTAAGTCCTAACTACATTAGACTTAAAACCATTTCAACTCTTAGGTTCAACCTACATTGAACCTAAAACATCTTAAGTCCTAACTACATTGGACATAAAACCATTTTAACTCTTAGATTCTACCTAGATTGAACTTAATCATCTTAAGTCCTAACTACATTTAACTTAAAACTAATTCAACTCGTAGGTTCTACCTACATCAAATCTAAATACTTTAAGTTCTAACTACATTTGACTTAAAACCAATTCAACTCTAAGGTTCTAACTACATTGAACCTAAATACCTTAAGTAAAACCATTTCAACTCTTATGTTCTAACTACATCGAACCTAAATACCTTAAGTCCTAAATACATTGGACTGAAAACCATTTAACCTCTTAGGTTCTACCTACATTGAACCTAAAAACCTTAAGTCCTAACTACACTGGACTTAAAACCAATTCAACCCTTAGTTTCTACCTACATTAAACCTAAAACATCTTAAGTCCAGATTAACATGTGACCTAAAACAAATGACATTATAAAAATCTAACTCACCGACATAAATGACTTAGAATTCATCTTAAAAGACATTAAAACACAACTTGAACATATGTGTTCAGATTTACAAAGATTTCTTGGACGATGCAATCTATGATTGCTGACAAGAATCTTCTGGTCCTAGTTTAAACACCATTCAGACTAAGTAAATCTGAATTCTTTACGGCCCCGGGATGATAGAGCCATAGACATTTAACCGGTTTGTTTAGAAATCATTCAACCAATTAAATGACCAACAAAAATTAATAAATCTGACAACATGTTTTTATGCTAATCATGTTCCCTTTTGCAGGTTTATTGAAGACATGAAAATAAAATTTCACCCTAGATTTCATTTAGATGTTACAGGGTGCGCTAACTTTGTTTTGTAGGACGACATTCAAAAACAGAATTTTAAGACAATAAAACCAGATAAAAACAAAAAAAATTAAATAAAACAAAATGACATGACAAAAAATATAAACAAAACAAAACGATATGACATGATAGAAACAATATATATATATATATATATATATATATATATATATATATATATATATATATATATATA
>NEWO01000048.1:1334823-1347614 GCA_003013225.1 Phalaenopsis aphrodite
GAAAGGTCACCCTTGAGAAGTAAATGAAGTGGTGGGGGAACTTCCTTGGATACATTGGGTCTATCTGCCTCCGCACCAGCCTGAGCAAGCCAATGAGCAGGTCTGTCATCTTCTCTGTGTATAAAAATGAATTTCAGATTAATGCTCTGTGAGTTATAGGAAATTATATTCTTCCATTTCAGAATGTGCCAGGGGTAGGTTATGGTATTAAGGAGAATGCTAATCATGACCTTGGAATCAGTCTCCACTATCAGATTATGAAAATTGGCCTTGGATGCAATCAAGGTGGCCCAAAAGATAGCCAATGCCTCAGCTTCCAGAGCATCAGCAAAAAAACCAGGAGTCAGGAAATGTAAGAGACAAGTACCATTTGAGTTCCTGAAAACACTTCCAATACCAGCAGTGGACCTATAGAAGCTGCCATCAGTATTGGCTTTCAGCCAACCAGCAGGAGGTTTGATCCAGAAAACAAGGGGGTGCTCCAAAATAGGTTGATTTGCCAAAGAGTTGGTCTTCAAAAGAACAAGAAAAGCTTTCCAATGGGTAATTTTTTCAGAAAAGCTAAATAGTTAGTAAGTGATCATTAAATTTGGCCTTATTTCTTGCTATCCTAGTAAACCAAGCCACCACACATGGTATCACCAAAGGTTTTAATTAAAACCATACATTCCAGCAAGATATAAATTTTTGCCAAGTGAGATTGATGGTTTGGACTTTCAAGTTTGTGAGGACAATTAACCAAATCTGCTGGACAAATTGACATTGGAAAAACAGGTGATCAGTTGTTTCCTCTTTCCCTTTACATAGAAGACAACAAGAAGGACCTCTCAATCCCTTCAGTTTCAGAATGTCATCAGTTGGGAGGCATTTACAGAAGATTCTCCAACAGCAGAAAGACATAGAGGGTGAGAGAAAATTGTTCCAAATGAATTTCCCCCAGATATAGCTCTCACCTTGATGATGTTGGGAATAAATGTAAGTTGTAGTTGACTGGCAAACTCCTTGTTTGGAAATGAGTTTGTCCTTCTTATAAGTATCCACAGGAATGCTATTAATCTTGTTAATGGTAAAGTTATCCAGTACGTTGTTTAAGGCAGTAAGGTTCCACTGATTATCATTCCAGAAATCTGACACTTTGGTAGAAGTTGGGTAGGGAGCAGTAAACTTGTCAGCAAGCTTCCCATCCCCCATCCAGTTGTCATGCCAAAAATTAAGGTTCCCCTCTCCAAGGTCCCAGATAAAGTAATCTTCAGCTTTATCTTTATATTTAATCATGTGAGACCAGATTTTGGAGTCTCCCAATTTAGAAGTAGCAAGAGTGGGATGTGAACCTCTACAATACTTGCCTTTAAAAAAGATAGCCCAAAGGGACTCTTGAGCTCTAAAGTGTATCCACAACTTGCAAAAAATTATCAGATGTAGATGCTTGAAACTTCTGAAACCTAGACCCCCATTATGAGTTGGTTTACAAATAGAGTTTCAGTTGGTCCAATGTTCTTGTGTTCTTTGTCCTGGCCAAAGAAATCTGTTGAAAGTTGTTTCAAGAAGATGCTGAGTGCTCTTTTTCATAGTTGCCATTTGGAGAATGTAGGAGGGGAAGGCATACAAGACATGCTTTAGGAGAGTAATCCTTCCTCCATTTAATAAGAAAGAGTTTGTCCAGTTAGTAAGCTTAGCTTGGATCTTAGTCACTACTTCATCAAAATGGATTTGTCTTGTCCTTCCTTTCAGTAAATGAACCTCCAAATATTTTAGATGAGAGTGGGGGGTTTGAAAACCAATAAAATCAGAAACTCAATGTTTGAAATGTTGTTTAACACCTTTGTTGTAGTAAATACAAAATTTTTGCTTGTTCAGCTATAGTCTAGAGCGTAATAGAAAATCATTGAGATGGGTTTGGATTTGTTTGGCATCAGGTTTAGTGGCCTTAGAAAAAAGAATAATATCATCTGCATATGAAAGATGGCTGATGGCAATATTTGAGCTGTGCTTGAAAAGGTTGTGAGGAGATATGTTTGGAATTTTGTTGAGAATAAGTGAAAGGTAGTCAAAGACAAGAATAAAAATAGTGGGGGAGAAAGGGTCAACTTGTTTGATTCCCCTAGAGGAAGTAAAGAAACCATGGGTCTTTCCATTGATGAGAATGGAGTGGACATTATTATTCAGCCATCTTCTGATTAAGATTATGAAATCCATATTAAAACCTCTAGCATGAAGAGCCTCCTCATTGAAATCCCAGTGAATGGTGTCATAGGCATTGCAAATATCTAATTTGTAAATCAGATTTCCTCCTCTGCATCTTTTATCTAGATCTTGGAATAATTCCTGAGCTAAAAGGACTTTGTCCACAATGCTTCTACCTTTGATGAAGGTAGTTTGGTTATTGCTGATGATCCTATTAAGGTGAGGTTGAATTCTAGCCACCAGAATCTTGCTAATGATTTTAGAGATCACACTGGTGAGACTTATGGGTCTGTATTGGTCCCATTTGTTACACACAGTCTCTTTAGGGATAAAGACAATGGTGAAAGAAGTGAAATACTTGGTGGGTTCAATACCTGTGAAAAAGGCCTGCACAGCATCCATAACATCATATTTAATGGCATTCCAAGTTGATTTGTAAAAGTCAGCAGAAAAGCCATCAGGACCTGCTGCTTTATTGCTATCAATAGATTTTAAGACAATCTTGATCTCCTCTTCAGAAGGGATGTCAGCAAGCTTGAGAGTAGAAGTATAATGTCTATAGTGGTTAAACAAATTGCCTTTAACTTCTGTCCTAGCCACCTCAATTCTAGAGAAGAGCCCTTTGTAATGCTCAACAGCACTATCAGCAATATCTTGGGGAGTGTTCAGCCAGTCTCCCTTGGAGTCTTTGATCTTATGAATCTCATTACATTTCCTTTTGTGATTAATAATAGCATGGTAATAGCTAGAATTTTTGTCCCCCAAACAGAAATAATTTTGAGCAGCTTTCTGATGGAGGAGTTGTTCCTGCAAGTTAATAGCATTCAGTAGTCTTGCATTGGCATTGTAAAGATCAATTTCCAAATTAGGATTAAGACTGATTTTAGATTCCATGTCATTTACAATGGCTTCAGCTTCCACCACCCTAGTGTTTAAATTGCCAAAAGTTTGCCAATTCCAGGCTTTGAGTTTAGCAACAAACCTTTTATGTAGAATCCAAAATTTCACCCAAGGATTGTTGTTGTGATAGCTGGCCCATACAGAACTAACTTGATTCAAAAAGTCTGTGTGTGATGACCAGACATTTAATTATCTAAAATTATTTTTGGTGGCTGATGGAGATCAAAAGAGGTCTTTGGTCTGAACCAGACATTGATAGATGAGAGACAGATGTATGGAAAAAATCATTAAGCCAGTGATCATTAACAAGAGCTCTACCAATTCTTTCCTGAACCTTACCTCTTCTCCAAGTGAATCTGTGGCCAGAGAAACCCAAATCATAGAGTCTAGACGTATGCATGTTATCTAAGAAGAAGTTCATTTTATTAATATCAGGAGGTCTGCCGCTAATCTTTTCATCTGAAGAAGTCATGCAATTAAAATCTCCACAGACCAGCCATTTTGAGGAGGTGTTAGTGCTCGAGTTAAGGAGCTCCTTCCAAAGCTCCACTCTCCCAGTAGAAGCGCTAGTGGCATAGACAAAAGTAGCATGAGCAAAACGGCCAGCCATAGAGAAGAAAATAATATATATATATATATATATATATATATATATATATATATATATATATATATATATATATATATATATATATATATATATATATATATATATATATATATATATTATAATAATAAAATGACATGACATGACATGAAAAAAACAAAAACTTAGGGTAAAATTAGATTTTTAGGAATATATTACCCTTGGAATAAAACATTTGATCTTTCATTCCTTAATCTTGACATTTTAGAAGAACGATTTTTAACGAGAATCAAGAGTTTTCTTAAGTAAATCTAGAATTTCCTAAGATGTATTTAACTATAGGAGCTTGATCTTATAGGAAAATTAAGAATTCAGAATAGGTGATCAACCTAAATCTCTAGTTATCAGACCATTTATGTGGTTATCTTTAGATGAGATTTTGACATTCTAGAGTCTTCTCTATAAGTTTACCACCCAAGATTTCTCTTGTTTTCAATCATTTACCCTTTCCCTTTTTCTTAACTCCTTTAATACTTGAGGATCTTTAACTTGATCCAAAAGATTAAGGTAAACTTGAAAATAGGGCAACAAAATAGATAAACATAAAAGTGACTCCAACATCGATAATAGACACGATGAACAAACGAGAATTGGCAGCGACTGTAGACGACGTGTTCCGGGCGACAACAAGAGTGATTTGGCAAAAACTAATTAAGTTTAAACCACATTTAGACCTAATTAAACCCTAGTTAGACCTTAACTACATTAGGTTTAACTCAATAAATCTTCATTAGGTCTAACCCTTATTAAACCTAATTAATCAATTAAACCTTACCCAAATTAGGTTTAACTAACCTTCAACTCAGTTATAGTTAACCCATATTAAGTTTAATTAATCAATTAAACCTTACCCAAATTAGGTTTAATTAACCTTAAACCAAATTGGACTTAACCCATATTAAGTCTAATTAATCAATTAAACCTTACCCAAATTTTGTTTAATTAACCTTATACTCAATTAAACTTAACCCATATTAAGTCTGATTAATAAATTAAACCTTACCAAAATTAAGGCTAATTAAACCTAATTTGGGCAAGGTTTTGTTGATTAATTAGGTTTAATAAGCGTTAGACCTAATTAAGATTTGTTGAGTTAAATATAATGCAGTTAAGGTCTAACTAGGCTTTAATTAGGTCTAAATGTGGTTTAAACCTAATTAGGTGTGTATTGAGTTAAACCTAATGTAGTTAAGGTTTACCTAGGTTTAATTCGGTTTAAAGGTGGATTAAACCTAATTAGGTTTGTGTTAATTTAAACCTAATGTAGTTAAGATTTAACTTGATTTAATTTGGTCTAAAGGTGGTTCAAACCTAAATAGAATTTTGGGTTCACCTTGATGAAATCTAAGTGTTTGATTTGATTTGACTTGAATTTAGATCAAGTATGGGTTTAAATATCTTGTCATATTTAGTCTATGGATTTAGACTTAATGGTCACGAGGATGTGAATTAGACCCTATGTCATTTAGGTATAAAGATTAGAGTTTGGTTAACTCTAAGTGTCACTAAGGCTAGTGTCCAAGCCTAAAGAAGACTAGGGTAAATATGTAATATTTTATTTTTACAAATTTAACCCTAGAAATGAAATGTCATTTTTAAATTTATATATGGTTAAAATTTGTCATTTTAGAGTTCAAAAATGTTTCTCTAAGTTTTCTAACCATTTCTTATTTTAATTTCCAATTTCATTAATTTTTATAATTATTTTATAGATAATTATAAATTTTGAAAGAAATTAAGAAATTGATGTCTAGGGAGTTTTTCTAGCCTTGGGTAAAATATGGTAGGTTCCTATGGACTTATAGACAATTCCCTAAAATTTTTAAAGTTTTTAAAATTGTAATTAATTTGTAATAATTAAATTACTCCATAGAGTAATTAAATAATTAAAAATTAAATATAATTAATTAAATTCTAATTTTATTTCCAAAATGTTCTACTCATTGTCCTGTTTTATTTTTGTTCATGGCTTCATCGTCCCCAGCAAAGTCGCCAAATCTCTCTTGTCGCCGCAAGAACTCGCCATCCGCAATTGCCACCAATTCTCATTTGTTCGTCATGTCTATTATTGATGTTGGAGTCGCCATTCAGTTTATCTATCTTATTGCCCCATTTTCCAATTTACCCTATAACATCTGAATACTTCACGTACATTGAACCAGAACTCACTGTCTGCGGTCGCTGCCAATTCTCATTTGTTTGTCGTGTCTATTGTCAATGTTGGAGTCGCCACGCTGTTTATCTATCTTATTGCCCTATTTTCCAATTTTTCTTAATCTTTTGGATCAAGTAAAAGGTCCTCAAGTATTAAATAAATTAGGAAAAATTGAAAGGGTAAATGATAGAAAACAAGAGAAATGTTGGGTGGTAAACTTATAGAGAAGACTCTAGAATGTAAAAATCTCTTACAAGGATAACCACATAAATGGTCTGATAACCAGAGATTTATGTTGATCACCTATTCTGCATTCTTAATTTTCCTATAGGAGCAAGCTTCTATAGTTAATTACATCTTAGGTAATTCTAGATTTACCTAAGAAAACTCCTGATTTTTATTAACACTCATTCTTCTAAAATTTCAAGATTAAGAAAAGAAACATCAAATATTTTATTCATGGGGTAATAGATTCCTAAGAACCTGATTCTACGCTAAAGGTTTTGTTTTGTTCATGTCATGTCATGTCGTTATATATATATATATATATATATATATATTTGAAGGAGCTGGCGATTAGAGTGTGTGCTCGGTTGGGGTTTCTGGGGAGATGAAGCCTTTCTGCTACTGGTGGTGTCTGTGGGTGCTGGTAAGGTGGTGTGTTGTGCTTGTCACTTGCTTTGGAGTCCCTCTTGTGGTTTTCTCTCCTTGGTTTTTCCCTAGCTTTAAGTTCTTTCAGACGGGTTACTATTCTATTGAGCTGGAGATTTTACTTCTCTAGGTTTTCTGTTGGCCTGCTGAAATTTGTTCTTCCTCCCTTTTCTCTACTGGAAGATCTGTTTTTCTGCTTTGTAGCTGTCTTTTATTTTGCAATGGACACTCCTATTGATGTCCACACTGATTCCAATTGGACTAAAGCTACATATGCTGGTATTGTTGGAAGAGTCAATGATACTCTCCAAGATCCTGCAAACTTAATAATTCCTCAGTAATTTCACAATGCAGCTGCTGGTAAGGGGTTTTGCCCTAGCATCCACCCCCTTGGCACTAAAGATGGAGAACCTTCTGTTTATTTCTCTTCCACTGAAATTGCTTCACTGAATGAAGAAGTTAGATTCACTCTAGTTAGAAAATTCTAATTGGGTCACCCCAAAATGGATCTTCTTAGAAGCTTTTTTGATTCTCTGAATTTTATTGGACAATGGAAGCTTGGTTTGATAGATGGAAGGCATCTTCTTATCCAACTATCTATGGAAGAAGATTATGCTAGGCTTTTTGCTAAACAGACAGTCTTAATAGCAGGAGTTACAATGAAAATATGGAAATGGACTAGGGACTTTGACCCAACAAAGGAGCCTCCTATGGTCTGAGTTTGGTTCAAGATACCTGGTCTCTAATTACCTTATTTCAAGCTAAATTCCCTTTTAAATATTGGGAGAACACTAGGTACACCCCTCAAGGTAGCCAGAATTCAGGTTGAGAGAGACATAACCCTTGTAGAGATAAAGAGGAAATGGACTGGTTCTGAAGCTGATGGATTTTGGCAGGATATAATTGCTGAACAAAAACCTTTTTACTGTCAACACTGTAAAATGTTTGGTCATACCATTGAGAGATGTTATAGGCTCCACCCCCTAAAAAAAGGCCTCTGTGAAGCAATGGGTAGCTAGTGAAGCTGCTCACCAGGGTCCACGCAACAATCACATTATAAATGTTCAATTTATTGACAATGAAACTGTTAGGCAAACTAGTACTACTCCTTCTACCAATAATACTGCTCCAAAAATTTTTGATAGTATTCCCTTTCCCGATCCTTTGGAAGAACTATCAGATTCCCAAGATATCATGGAGGTCACTCCATGAAGAGTGGTGAGGGCACAACCCAATGAAATCACAATAATTACCCCTCCCTCCCCCACACTTGGAGAAAAAGGGAAAATTGTGTTGAACAGTCCTCTGACCACTGAGGCTGTTACTAAAATTGTTGATACTTCTATTAATGAATTGCAACAGACTTTAGAAGAAGATTGGCAAGTTCAAAAGACCGAGAAGGAGAGAAAATAGGCTTCTGAGGTGCAACAACTATTACAAGGAACAAATTCTCTGAAGGATGAAGGGAAGGCTTAGACTAGTAATGGCTCTACCTCTACTTATAATAGAGGAAGAACTATATAAAGGTCTCAACCTTCTATTCAATTTCCCTATCAGTGATTAGTATTCCCTTTTGGAGTATTACTGATCCTCATGATTAATATTTTGTGTTGGAATATTAGAGGAGTGGCTCACCCCTCCTCTCTTAAGAGATTGAAACATCTCATCAGAACCCATAAGATTTTGTGTTTTGCCATTCTTCAGCCTATGGTCACCAAATATCCTTAGAGTATTACCAAAAAGTTCTCCAAATTTACTTTTTATGCTAATTCTAATAATAATATCTGGCTTTTTGTCAGACCTGAAATTCAATGCACCTTTCTTGTTAATCATCAACAAACGTTTATTCAATTCTCTATTGGAGCATAGGTGGGGTATGCTTCATTTATTTATGCTAGTAGTCTTCCCAGACACCAACAATAATTGTGGCATGAGTTGATACAATTGGGACAAAAGATTGACTCGTTTTGGATTTTAGGTGGTGACTTTAATTGCATCACTTCACCAACTGAAAAAAGAGGGGGTAAAGCCCCCTTACCATCTCCAATCACCAAATTCAACAACTTCATCAGTGGTGCTGAATTATTTGATCTAGGCTTTCAGGGGCCTATGTTTACTTGAAAATGAGGTACACTGTGGGAAAGATTGGATAGATTGCTTGGCAACTCCTTATGGTTTCGAACTTTTCCCTACTCTACTGTCACACACATTGTTATCGCTGGTTCTTATCATAGATCTATCCTTTGCTCCATACAGAATACTATTAGACCCTCTCATACCCCTTTCAGATTTTAGAATATGTGAACATAACATCCTGAGTTTCTTAAGGAAGTTGATAAAAATTTGGATTCTAACAATGATGCAGACCCCTGGATTAGATTGTGTCTCCTGCAAAAGAATTTAGCCTCTCATCTGAAAAAATGGGATCGGGATAGATTTGTCAATGTCAATGAGCAACTTAATGCCATCCAAAAAGAAGTTCACAGACTAGAAGAAGGTTTACAATGGGGATGAATTCTGACTTTGAGGTCCATCATGCTAATGAGATACTCCTTGCACAAATTAGGTACCAGATATGTTTCTTAAAAAAGAAAGCAGCTGCCTCTAAATTCACTTATGGTGATAGAAATACAAGATACTATCATTACTGTATCAACTATTGGAGGAAGTGCAATATGATTCTCAACATTACTAATACCAATGGTCAGAATCTGACCAATGCTAAGGATATTGCTTGTGATGCAGGACAATACTTCCAAAATTTGTTTATCAGTAATCAGTCTGACAAAAGCTCAATTGATGAAAATATATTTTCTAACTGTCAACATTATGTTCAAAGATTAAATCTGACTAATATTCCTTTGGAATATGAGATAAAGCTTGCCATAGACTCCATTGATGGTCTTAAAGCTACTAGGGTAGATGGATATACCTCTACATTTTACAAAACAACTTGGGACAGGACCAACAAAGACATTATGCAAGCTGTTCAAAATTTCTTTCTTGGTGTGGATCCTCCTAGATACTTCAGTGCCTCTACCATCACTTTGATACCAAATAACCAAAATAGAAAAACTTAGGGGGATTACAGGCCAATCAGCCTAACTAATGTGATCTCTAAAATAATCAGTAAAATCATTGTTTTCAAGCTTCAATCGCATCTCCAATATCTCATCAGTGACAACCAAGTGGCTTTCATTAAACGGAGGAATATTACAGATAATATTCTACTTGCCCAAGAACTCCTATTAGACCTTGACAAAAATTGTAGAGGGGGAAATATCATTTTCAAGCTTGATATAAGTAAAGCATATGATACCATCAGCTGGGAATTTATTCTTGACATTCTTTCTGCTATATGCTTTAATGAAAGTTTTATCAATTTGATCTATAGATGGCTGAAATGCAATGCTCACTTAGTTTTGTTCAATGGCAAATGCCATGACTTCTTTAATGCTACCAGGGGTATCAAGCAGGGAGACCCTTTGTCTCCAACAATTTTCATTCTTGCTCTAGACTATCTTTCCAGATATCTAAATAAGTTGTTTACTAACTGACCACATTTGGCTTATCACCACAGATCTAATATCCTTATAAGCCATTTAGGTTATGCTGATGATATTATTATCTTCTCCAATGCTTCCAAGAATTCTGTGAGGAGGATACATAAATGTCTTCTGCACTTCCAACATACTTCAGGTATGGCTCTTAAGCAACAAAAATTTTAATTCATTGTTAACACTAAGTCCACCTCTTAGATCAAGCACTGGATTTCTGATTATACTGGATTTTTCCATGCTAATCTCCCCATTAAATATCTTGGAGTACAACTACTCAAAGGCAGAACTAGACAAACACAATTACAGGAAGTTTATGATCAAATCAAAGCACAACTAGAGAATTGGACTAACTCCTTCTTGTCCATTGGTGGGAGGATCACTATTTTGAGGAGTATTTTGACTGTAATGCCTTCTTATGTCCTCCAAATGTTCTCCATGCAAAGGGTATACAAGTAGCTATTGGAAGGATTTTCAACAAAATTCTCTGGTCTAGTCAAAGGAAACAATTCCACTGGCTCTCTTGGCAGAAGTTATGCAAACCTTTGCAGGCTGGTGGGCTTGGCTTTAAAGACTTTCAACACCTGGACAAATTTTGGATCAGATTCAGGGCCCAGGATAGTCTTTGGGCAAGATTTATGAAAGGAAAATATTGTAGAACTTTGCATCCTATATTGGTAACCAAAAAATTAGGGGATTCTAAATTGTGGATCAAACTATTGAACATCAGAAATCAAGCTAAGGAACTTTTCATATGGGAGCCGGGAGATGGTCAAGTTAATTTTTGGTTATATAATTGTTTTAGCAATGGGGAGAAGTTTGAGTGGCTTGCCCCCAACACCAAATATAATCGTCAGGTCAGAGATTATTTGTCTGCTAATCAGTGGAACTGCAGAATGCTTAACACTATTTTATCTAGTGGACATGTTAGATGGGTTAAGGATGCACCCTTCTCATCTATTTCCAAAGATAGAATTATTACTAAACATGATTATTCCCAGAAATTATCTACTTTCATTTATCACCACATTTTTAATTGGAATCAGATGCCTTAGGAAAAAGCCATTAGGGGTAAACTCCTAACCCCTTCTATGTCCTTCTTCTGTTGGAGACCGTGGCACTCCTTACTTCCTACTGATGACATTTTAAAGATGAAAGGGTTGAAAGGGCCTTCTATCTAAGAAAACTTCAACCACTTATTTTTCTCTTGTGATTTCTCTCAAGAAATTTGGTCAGGATTACTCAAGCTTCTAAATATTGATACTTATAATGTAAGTTGGCTTAAGTTTTTTACTTGTTGGGAAGATTGGCATAACAACAAGCTTTTGGTGATCCCTTGTATTGTGGCTGGGTTTATATGGATATGCAGAAATCATATCAAATTTGATGAGCAATTTCTAGGGCCATATTTTGTGATACTTAACTGTATCTCTTATATTCAGAAATTGATCAAGTTCCACAATTTCCCCAAAATCAAAAATTGGACCTCAGACAAAACTAATTTTCTTCCACATTCTTCCAAATTAATCTTTTGGAGACCCCCTCCTACTGGTTGGTTGTAGGTCAACACTGATGGTAGTTTCTCAAAAGGTTATGCTGGAATTGGGGAGTCTTCAGGAACTCTCATGGTACTCCCATACTGTGTTGCACTGCTCCTGCTGTGGCACTTGATGCTTTGCAGGCAGAATTTAAAGCTATTTACTGGGCTATTAGAATTTCTTGCTACTGTCATCTGGGCCCTTTGCTTGTAGAAACTGACTCTACTGTTTGCATCAATATTTTACTCCATGATGAAACTCCTCCCTGGAATCTAATCATGTGGAATACATAGCTGAAGTCCCTTTTACACAGTTACATGGTGAAATTTAACTACATCCCTAGGGAGGGCAATTGTCCAGCACAATGGCTAGCCTCCCAGGGTAGGAATACTGAACAGACTTATGTTGGGAAGGCACTTACACCAAACTTAAAATTTATTCTGAATGGAGATAATATGGCACTCCCCTACTTTAAAACCCAGTAACATTTTTGGAGTAGTAGATATATTTGTGAAGCTAATTAGATATATATAGATATATACATATATCTCCTTACTTTTTTTGGTGTAGCTACTATATATATGTGTCCATATATATATAGAGCAAGTAGGCATTTTATGTTTTCCTTTTCTATTGGGAGGGTTTAATTCCCCAATACCTTTAACCCCCTTTATCTATTAACATGTTAGGAGCCTTAGTTGCTCTTTCCTGGAATGTATGTATGTGTATATATATATTTATATATATATATATATATATATATATATAGTTTTTTTTTCTGTCATGTCATATCGTTTTGTTTTGTTTATATTTTTTTTTCATGGCATGTTATTTTTGTTTATGTCATTTTATTTTATTTTGTCTATTTTTATCTTGCTTTGTTGTCTTGAAATTTCGCTTTTGAATGTCGTCCTGCAAAATAGAGTTAGCACACCCAATAACATGCAAAAGAAATCAAGAGCAAAATTTTCTTTTCATGTCTTCAATAAACTTGCATAAAAACATGTTGTCAAATTTATCAATTTTAGTTGGTTATTTAATTGGTTGAATAATTTTTAAACAACCCGGTTAAGATGACTATGGCTTCATCGTCCTGGGGCTGTGAAATATTCATATTTACTCAGCCCGAAAGGTGTTTAAACCCGGACCAGAATATTCTT
>NEWO01000048.1:1349269-1380456 GCA_003013225.1 Phalaenopsis aphrodite
TACTTTTGGTAAGGTTTAATTAATTTGTTAGACTTAATATGGGTTAAGTCTAATTGGGTTTAAGGTTAATTAAACCTAATTTTGGTAAGGTTTAAATGATTAATTTGGTCTAATGATGTTTTTTAGAATTAATTAAAGTTTGATTTTGTATTAAACCTAATTTAGTTAAGGTTTAATGAGTTAATTAAGTCTAATGATGTCTTTAAACCTAATTAAAGTTTGATTTTGTATTAAACCTAATTTAATTAGGGTTTTATGGGTTATTTAAGTACAATGATGTCTTTTAGACCTAATTAAAGTTTGATTTTTTATTAAACCTCATTTAATTAAGGTATAATGATGTCTTTTAGACCTAATTAAAGTTTGATTTTGTTTTAAACCCAATTTAATTAAGGTTTAATGGGTTAATTAAGTCTAATGATGTCTTTTAGACCTAATTAAAGTTTAATTTTGTATTAAACCTAATTTAATTAAATTTTAATGGTTAATTAAGTCTAATGATGTCCTTAGACCTAATTAAAGTATGATTTGGTATTAAACCTAATTTAATTAAGGTTTAATGGCTTAGTTAAATCTAATGATGTCTTTAGACCTAATTAAAGTTTGATTTTGTATTAAACCTAATTTAATTAAAGTCTAATGGGTTAATTAAGTCTAATCATGTCTTTTTGACCTAGTTAAAGTGTAATTTAAGTCTGTTTTGAGTTAGACTCAATATTGACTTAGTTCATGATGAAATGAGCTAAGTATGTTAAGGAGAGGATTTTTAGGGTTTAAAATATTAAATTAAAATTAATAAATTTTAACCCTAATGTAAAAATGTCATTTTAAATTGTCTAATGGTTTGAGAATTGTCATTTTAAGGTTATTGTTTGTCACCTTAAATTTCCTAACCATTTTCCAATTTTATTTTCCTTAATTTTCTTTTTTTTATAATTATTTTTAGAAAAGTTACAAAGTGTCTTGAAAATTAGGAAATCATGTCTTAAAGGATTTTTCTAGCCTAGGAAAAATTGGGGATTCTTAAGGGCCTAGAGATAAATCCCTAAAAGTTTCATATTTTTCTGTCTTATAAATAATTTTTAATAATTAAAATACTCCTAAGAGTATTTAATTATTTAAAATTAGATATAAAGGATAAAATTATAATTTTGGTATTATAATTTTTTCCTTTTCATGCTGAGTTCAGGGGTTTTTTTAGTTTTTTTTTAATGAAAGGTTATGGGTTTTCCAAGTTTTTTGTATTTAATTAAATGAGAAAAACCAGAATTTCTTATTTGTCCACGCAAACGCTGACAGGATCATCGTATTAGTCAAATGCGTATCTGGTGTTGTTTGATTGGGCAAGGTTTCCACGCAGACAACCATGTGGCCCGTGGTTCTAAATAATTTTGTAGGGATGAAACCACGATTTGAATGCATCATGACCATCCATTTCAAATATAAAAAAATGGACGGGATCCATGCATCTTCTTCATCTGCCCCCTTCCCGCAAACTGTCTATCTTGTAGAGACAATATCTCACTTGAATCTCCATAAAATTGAGTGAGGTTTGTTCCTAAAGCTTCATCGTGAGAAGGAGAACCCATCCATACAGAAATATTTTGTCAAAATGACCAAAGCCAAGCGAGGTTTATGTCAAAATGGCCATACCTTGGTCTGAGTTGATGAAATCTTGATTTAAAAGGTTATGAAGCTTCTCCTTGAGCTCAGTAAGCATTGCCCCACCTCAACTTGAGGCGAAATTAGGTCTATGTATGAGTTCGGTCGGGAGGTGCCATAGTTTGGGCTTGAGGTAGGTTTGAGCCTATGGGAAGGGCCAATTTTGATTGGATTCTTCCTCTTTGAGTTCGCGGATGGATTTGGAGGAGTAAATTTAGAATTTTTAGGGGGTTTATGTTAAACCCAAAAATGGTCCTGTTTTGGGGCAGAGAAATTGGGTGACGACACTCCAACATCCTTATCAATGAAACTAAAGATGGATCAAGTTCAATGTAGGTAGAACCTAGAGTTTTAAGTCCAATGTGGATAGGACTTAAGAAGTTCTAGGTTCAATATAAGTAGAACCTAAAGATTGGAAATGGTTTAAATATTGGAGGAGGATAAGAGGATACAATGCTTAATAGAGGAAACATTGAACAGTGAAGTTCTTCCCTATCATCTAGGAAATTGATTCCCTGTAGAATCATGCCTTGAAGCTCACTATATTCTCCCAATTTCTCATTGTAAAAATGAGTTAAATCTCTCTTGGTGGCGATTGGGGACTCGTCATCCACGGTCGCCACAATTCTTGTTTGTTTCATCGTGTTTATTGTTGATAAGGTTGTTGGAGTCGCCACTCTATTTATCTATCTTATTTACCTATTTTTCAATTTACCTTAATCTTATGGATCAAGTAAAATATCCTCATGCATAAAATAAATTAAGAAAAATGGAAAGGGCAAATGATAGAAAATAAGAGAAATGTTGGGTGGTAAACTTATAGAGAAGACTCTAGAAATCTCATATAAGGATAACCACATAAATGGTCTCATAATTCGTGATTTAGGTTGATCACCTATTCTGAATTCTTAATTTTCTTATAAGAGCAATCTTCTATAGTTAATTACAACCTAGTAAATTCTAGATTTAGCTAAAAAAACTCCTGACTCTTGTTAACACTCGTTCTTCTAAAATGTCAAGATTAAGGAAAGAAACATCAAATGTTTTATTGTTGGGGTAATAAATTCCTAAGAATCTGATTCTACCCTAAAGGTTTTATTTTTTTCATGTCATGTCATGTTGCTTTGTTTTTGTTTTTTTCATGTTATGTCATTTTATTTTTGTTTTGTCATTTTTTTGTTTTATATTTGTCATGTCAATTTTTGTTCATGGTTATGCTAAAAGTTCTGGTTTTGTGTTATGTCATGTCATTTTGTTTATGTCATTTTATTTTGTTTTGTCTGTTTTTATCTAGTTTTGTTAGCTTGAAATTTGGCTTTTGAATGACGTCCTGCAAAACAGAGTTAGCACACCCTATAACATGTAAAGGAAATCTAGAGATAAATTTTGTTTTCATGTCTTCAAAAAACCTGCAAAAGGGAACATGATTAGCATTAAACCATGTTATCAGATTTATCAATTTTAGTTGGTCATTTAATTGGTTGAATAATTTTTAAATGACTCGGTCAAGATTTCTATGGCTCCGTCGTCTCGAGGTCATGAAGTATTAAGATTTACTTAGTGTGAAAGGCGTTTAAACCAGGACCGGAAGATTCTTTTCAACAACCATAGATTATGTCGTCCAAGAAATCTTCGTAAATCTGGACACAGATGTTTAAGTTGTGTTTTAATGTCTTTTAAGATGAATTTTATGTCATTTATGTCATTGAGTTAGATTTTTATAATGTCATTTGTTTTAGGTCATATGTCAATTAGACCTGAGAGAGTTTAATTGAAACCTAAGATTTAGGTTTAATGCCAGCGAAACTAAAGATAATTCAGGTTCAATGATTGTAGAACCTAGAGTTTTAAGTCCAATGTGGATAGGACTTAAGAAGTTATAGGTTCAATATATGTAGAACCTAAAGATTGGAAATGGTTTAAATATTGGAGGAGGAGAAGAGGATATAATGGTGAATCATTAAACCTAATGTTTGGGTTAACTTGAGTTCAAATTAGCTTAAAATCAAGTTAAGTTTTGGTTAAGTTAGGTTCAATGTGAGTTTAACCTAATGTTTGAGTTAACTTGAGTTCAAGTTAGGTTAAACTCAAGTTAATTTTTGGTTAAATTACGTTCAATGTGGGTTGAACCTACTTTTTGGGTTAACTTAAGTTCAAGTTAGGTTAAACTCAAGTTAATAAACTCAAGAACTGAGAGAGTTTAATTGAATAAAAGCTTAATTAAATATAATTTTGGTTAATTAAGTCTAATAATCAATTAAACCTTACCCAAATTAGGTCTAAATAACCTTAAACTCAATTAAACTTAACCCATATTAAGTCTAATTAATCAATTAAACCTTACCAAAATTAGGTTTAATTAACCTTTAAACTCAATTAGACTTAACCCATATTAAGTCTAATTAATCAATTAAACCTTACCAAAATTAAGTCTAACCCTAATTAGGTTTAATCAATCCAAAGAAAACCTACCTTAAGTTTAACCTAACTTGAACTCAAGTTAACCTAAACATTAGGTTCAACCTACATTGAACCTAAATACCTTAAATCGTAACTATATTGGACTTAAAACCAAATCAACTCTTAAGTTCTATCTACAATGAACCTAAATCATCTTACTTTCTAACTACATTGGATTTAAAATTATTTCAACTCTTAGGTTCTACTTACATCGAACCTAAATACCTTAAGTCCTAACTACACTAGACTTAAAACCATTTCAACTCTTAGGTTCTACCTACATTGAACCTAAACATCTTAAGTCCTTAACTACATTAAACTTAAAACCATTTCAACTCTTAGGTTCTACCTATATTGAACATAAGTTCCTTAAGTCCTAACTACATTGGACTTAAAACCAATTCAACTCTTAGGTTCTACCTACCTTAAACCTAAATACCTTAAGTTCTAACTACATTGGACTTAAAACCATTTCAAATCTCTAGGTTCTACCTACATTGTACCTTAATCATCTTAAGTCCTAACTACATGAGACTTAAAATCAATTAAACCCTTATGTTCTACTGACATTTAACCTAAAACATCTTAAGTCCTAATTACATAGGAGTTAAACCATTTCCAATCTTCAGGTTCTACCTATATTGAACTTAGAACTTCTTAAGTCTTATCCACATTGGACTTAAAACTCTAGGTTCTACCTATATTGAACCTGAATCATATTCAGTTTCACCGACATAAAACCTAAATCATAAGTTTCAATTAAACTCTCTCAGGTCTAATTTACATATGACCTAAAACAAGTGACATCATAAAAATCTAACTCACTGTCATAAATGACATAAAAGACATTAAAACACAACTTAAACATATGTGTTCAAATTTATGAAGAATTCTTGGATGAGGCAATCTGTGGTTGCTGACAAGAATCTTCTAGTCCTGGTTTAGACACCTTCGGACTAAGTAAATCTGAATACTTCACGGCCTCGTGACGACGGAGCCATAAACATCTTGACTGGGTCTATTAAAAATTATTCAACCAATTAAATGACCAACTGATCCCTGGATACTGCTAATATGCACAGTACAATAATAATTCAGATTACATTTCACTTATATTTCCTTACCTTGTGATAAAACCAAAAAGTTAATCTTGAAGAAATATAAGAATTTAACTTTTAATTTATATATATTTGGATACTACACAAGTATATGTATTCTTATCTAGTAATATAAGACTTTTTGAGTAAGACCTGAATATCGAACCCATAGGGAGAATAAGCAAAATGCATTATTAAACAACAAACTTTATATTTTTAATATAATTATCTAAACTAAAAAAGATTTTAGTTGTAATGAAATTTTAAATATTTTTGTTATTTTCAATATTTTGATAGAATAATAATAATTTAAAAAGATAGCTAGAGTTTTTGTAGAAGAAAAGCACTAAGTATGAAAATATCGTTCTTCTTGTTATGAATCAGTAATAAGTATAGGAATTTGATTGTGGAAGTATGCAAATTGTGTTGTGTCAAATAAGAGCAATAATATTCTTTACCCTTACTAGAGATGCTATAAAAAACATTGGCTAATTTAAAGTTTGAATAGTTCTGAAGACCGGCTAGGCAGGGAAGATACTAGCTCTCATTCTGGAGTTCCCTCGATTCCCTCCACCTGGGGGCTAACATTCTCATATCAGAACCTAAAACAATAAACCAAGTTGAGGACTTTAACCTATCACTTTAAAGTTGTCTAACTCTGCACCCTTCAATGAATATTTTCCTATTTATTTGCACTCAATCTTATGAACTACACTCTCATTCATACAACCTCATGTGATTCTTTCCAATTGTTAATTGAGACAATACCAGCCTGGTTCTTACATGTTGTCAAAACAAATTTTAACATCTGGATTGGTCAAATCAAGAAGTAAATGAAGTGCAGGGATTTAAATCATCACAACTTCTTCTATCATTGATGATCAATGCTTTCCATAACATCCATCCAAAACTTAATTACTTATCATTTGAAGAAGAAAGATAAAGAAAACTACTCAGAAATATTGGAGAAAAAAAACCACACTTTTGTTTAAAAGAAGAAATCATTGTCAAACCAACAACAAGTCTTAATTAAAACCAAAAGTAGTCTCAAAACAAAAAGATAAAACCTTATCTCAAGTCCTCCACCAAACTCTTGAAGTTCCTTTCATTATCTTCTCTTTATAATCACCCAAAATAAAATAACAAAAAGGATAAAATAAAAGTAAAAGTGGTGTCTGAAAATCTCTCCAAACTAACTCCCTAAATGAGAACTTTCAAAACTTTCCAATACTTTCAAGACCTCTTTCAAAGTCTCAATCTTCTTTCTTTTATAATTTTACAAAAGGTGTCTTGGTTTCTCTTTAAAATATGTCTAGATTCAATCTATGTCCCTAAGAGATGCGTCCTTTTGTGATAATTTCCGTCCATGGTGGTTATAACAACATATTAAGCCAATGGGTGCCTCAAAAACCTCTTCAAAATTCATAGAAATTGAAGTTACTCTTCCAATAACTACCACTGGCGCTTAAGCGCGAGGCCTCTGGCACTTAGCCGCAGCCTTCTCTGTTTAACCGGCGCTTTAGCGCCAAATCAGGCACTTTGGAGCCAAAACTCTTTTTGCTCCAAATTTGATTTTTTTTTCACTCCTTTAAGCATTTTTCACCCTTTTTACTTATATCTACAAGAAACACACAAAAATAAATTCCATTAAAGCATAATATCTCAAAAATAATTATAAAAATATGTCTAAAACACTATATATTTTAAGTGTATCAAAATCCCCCAAACTTAAAATGTTACTTGTCCTCAAGTGACATATCTCTAAATTTTGTACCCTAACAGTGGTAAAATTAATATTATCCATCATCCTCTGCAATAACTGATCTTGGCTTTCGGTAGACTCACCTTGAGATGTAGAAGCACGTAAGGTAGATGGTCAAGTTGTAGAAGCAGCAGAAGTAGAAGCAGCAGACATCTCCATTCCATAGCTCCGAGAAAATCCTCCTCTCGAGCTAAAAATAGAATGCTCATAAGAAGTCTTCACATTCACCTTAGTGATGGACTTTAGAGGTAATAACACATCCTCCCAACTATCATATTTAACTCCAGCCTGCTCACACAAAGAAAAGATCAAGGAAGCAAATCCCAGACCTGCAGTTGTAACAGCTGTAGCAGAACTGATGATAGTCTAACAGATCAAAGCTCTAATGTTGATGAGCTTTCCCTCTTGATACAATAGTTAAACGTTGCTCTTTCTCTGGTCACTTCACTGAGATGATTGGTCAAAAGCAGACAAGAATAAATGATATAGTGTCAGGCATTTGAAGGTGCACATAAATTTGAAGTTGGGAAGTTGACTCTCCTCTCATTGGTAATCTTCCAAAGTCCTCTCCCAATAGTCAAGTAAGAAATAATCTCGTCTGACTCTACTTCAGTAGGACTATAATTTGCATAATAACATAATGTATCCAGTGATAAATAGAAAAACTATTTGATTACCTTTGGCAAAAAAGGTACCAACTTTCCTCGAACCATAACTTGATTGCCTTCAGCTTCAGGGAGATTTTCATAGAACTCCCTCACAAAAGATATAACTTCCATGGTAGAGAAACAATAGAATTGTTCCCACTATTGGCGAACAATTAAATCTTCCATGTCTCCACCCGGATTTCTAAAACATTGCCCCTGAATTAGTTTGCATGATTGCAACACATCACTATACCGATCTTGAGCTTTTGAACTAACAAATTTACTCGACTCGAAAGGGGTTTTGCCTTTGCTCCTCTTCATTCTTGGTGTCATTCTACAACTTTGATAAATTCCAACAATAACTTCAAAAATTACGTCTAAACCACTAAAGTAAACTTTCAAAAGCTTAAACTTCACTTCCTATGCAATTTTCATAGATTTTTCCTCATTTTTCACCATGAATGGTAAATTTTTGAACTCTTCCAAGTGTACTCAAAATACATGGTGAAAATCTAAAATTTTTGCATAAAATAAAGCTCTTACCATAAGAAATCTGAATCTAGCAAATTTTTGTTGAATCCACCAAGAAATATCCACTTAATGGTGTGCCCTAGCTCTCCAAAATCGTATTTTTGAGAGGTTAAAGGTGACAGGAGGCGTAAAAATAGTGTTTTTTGGTTCAAAAATTTGCTTTTAACCGTTCACTAACTGGTTTTCGTGAACCGGTGTTTAAACGCGGGTAAGTGGAGCTTAGGCGCCTGCCTCTCAGATTTTCTCACGCTTAAGCGCGAGATGTGGCGCTTAGGGGCCAGTGCACGACTTTCAAAAAGTTTAATGTAAAGTAAAATGCACTTTTTGAATAAGTAAACCACCCCTAAATGGTCTCATAGCACTTAAGTAACTATTTTCAACTTCCTGCAACTCTCCTTTATCTAAAAATTCTCTTTAATAACTATTTCAATTCGAGGCTAAAATAACACAAAAATTCACACAAACAAACTTATTTTAATTCATAAACGAGTACAAATACATTTAAACACTTATTTCTCATTCCAAATAGTATTGGATGAGAAAATTTTACTAAATGTAAACACTTAACAATTTTTCACAATTAAACACCTAAGTAACACAAACACTAACAGCAAGTCTTAAACACTAAAACACTTAAAGACAATGTCTTTAAACACATAAAAATATAACTTTAAACATAGAACTTAATTTCATTGTTCATTAGAAGGAACAAATTCAGGTCTTTCATTAGTCTCTCCTGGGCCAACTCGAATATAAAGTTGATAAAACGGGCGGTGGTGATGTGCACTGATGCAATATTCTTAAATCCACTTTTGCTTGAGAAACATCTCCTTATCTGCTTCCTCTCTATAACTAGTGTGGCTAAATTGCATTTTCAATTTCCATCCAATATGCTCAAGATGTGCATGAATCTCTAATACCTTCGTCACCATTAACTTGAAAATTAGATATCTCTAGTTAGAGATGCCCCCTTGACCTTGGAAAAATCAGGAGAGATACCTAACAACAGAGACATCAAAAGCCCCATTATCCCATACCATGGAAAAATAAGGACCATCTGTTCAATCACCTTTGAACAGAGAGGTTGAGGAGTTTACTAGGAATTATCTTTTGTGTGGGGTCGGACCCCTCGATAAGTGTGTTGGTGGACTAGTTCTGGCTGGGCATTGTTTAATTTGAAGTTAGTCTCACATTGGGTCCTAAACTTTACATTTTCTTCGTATCCATTGGGTTTGGTTTGCTTTTCTGTGAATCAAGTCAAATTATCATATCTCTTTGAGCTTGTTTAATTTTTTAATCGCAATTCTTTGATGCTTTAATCACAAATGAATAACAATTTTGAAAAATAAAACAATAAGGGATATGCTCAGTTTATAGGATAAGTGAGTTAACTTGAGTACTTCTGTTGAAACTGCAAGGCACGGGCGTCACTAACTTTCAAAAATTCTTCAAATGACAGAGACAATGTCTTCGACAAAGTTGATTTTTTCTTTCACCTCTAGAATGGAGTTCACTGTCAATAGGGACAAGCTGCCTGACTAAAAAATTATTAAGTTTGGATAAGGGTTTGATGATATAGAAGTTAAGTTCAGGATGGAGGCCCATCACAGTAATGAAGATCGAAATAGATAAGTTTGTGGGGCCTATTGTAGAGTTCAACTTGAAATCTGCCAAGAGATTTTTTCATTCAAAGGTGTTGGTCGAAAGAACCCGTACGAGTGCTATAAAGTCTGTCATTGGGAGCATTGGGACTTCTCCAAGGACTAGTTCTGCTCCTACTACTGGATTCACCATTACCATGCCAACTGTTCAGCTAAATAACTGAAAAGAGCTTCTACATGAGGAAGATTTAGTCGACGCTTATACCTCACCATTTCCTGGATTCAAGATTGGGTCCAATACGAAGCTTGTACAACTGACGAAGTCACATGAAAGGAGGCCTCATTATGTGGATAAAAAGTCGTCTTTAACAAATAATCATTGATTAAGAAAGGTATATTCATTCAATACAGAGTCAGTGGTGGAGATAATTCATGACTTGCTAAAGAAACAAAGACTCAAGTTGCCAGAACCAAGAAAACCCGAAGAAGATGACAAGAAAAGACTATCCCAATTTTTGTCCCTACCACCGGATGTTGGGAAATACATTAGAAGCCTGTTTAATTTTTAAGGATTGGCTTGAGAGGAATTATAAATAAGGAAAAATAGCAATCCCAAGGAATATTTAAAAGAACCCAAGAAAAGTTCCATAAATATGATTTCAGTTGATTTTGTTAATTTCTATATAACTACATCGGTGCTCAGCAAAAGAAGTGACACTCTTCAGAAATCTCCAACTGACCTAAAAGTAATCAAAGGAAACTTAATCGACGCTAAGTTGGAGATACTCCAAGCCAATATTTCACGGTTACTTTAAGAACAAAGAAAAGATATGAATGATAAAAAATACAATGTGTCAGATTACTTGGACGAATGATTAACAAAAATTAATGTCATCGAAACCCGAGTCGAGTTATCTGTACACGACTCTCTATCTTTTGTTGAGGAGAATGCCACATATGAGGGGAAAGGGACCATCCAGTAAAGGGATGATTAGATAAGTTGTCTCAAAAAGAAAATTGAGAAAATGATAGCCGCCATGATTGCAATGCAAAGACAGTCACAATCACCACAGATGGTACCTCCAAAAGCAAACCAGCTAGAGATCATTCATATTAGAGATGAAAGAAAAGAGTTTGCCTATAATGTGCAACCAAAGAAGGATTCAGTTCATGGTCTGATGTATGGAAATGAAATTAAACAGATGGTCGAACAACAGGTGAGAAAAGCCCTGAACCAATCAAAAGGAGGGGCATCAACTCTAAAGGGTAGACCATACCCATAGGAGTTTGAGACCATCCAATACCCCAAGGGCTTCATATAACCTTTGTTAATACATTTGATGGAACCAGAAACCCTCATCAGTATGTTGTAAACATCCGAGCAAGCTGCTGCAACACGGGGGGTAACGAAGAACTTTTGTTTCGCTAGATTGAAAATAGCCTAATTGTAATCGCCTTTGATTGGTATGTAGAGATACCAAATGGTTCAGTGAAGACACTCACAGAAATGGAAAACCTTTTTGTTAGCTAATTTACCGGAGTTCAGCATCCTGAAACTTTGGTGGATTACATCCTACGGTGGAGAAATCTCAGCATGATATGTAAGCCGCAGTTACAAGAGCATCAAGTTGTTGATATTCTTCTAAAGAGCATCTATGGTCCAGCAGGTTTATTACATAAAGATTTTACAATAAGAAAATTTGAGAAGTTGCTGAGCAAAGCCAAGAATCTCTAAGGAGAAGCTAAGCAATTTGGTTTTCTAAAAAAGTTTGAACAGCCATAACCAATGAAGATATTCAAGGTGAAATCTGGGACAATTGTTGTGGTTAGTAGGGGAAAATGAAAATTTCAAATACAAGCCGAACAATGTCAACAAATATTCTAAGGTCCTCATCAGAATATTCAGCAATCATCTCAGCAAAGACCTTACCAAACATAACAAATACAAGTCCCAAATTTGAATGCTCGATCAAATGAGATATACTCTTTTTAAAAGATGTATCACAACCTGATCAAGAATCCTGAGTTCAGGTAGCCCAAACCAAAGAAGCCTCATATGGTCAAAAAGAAAAGACATCTGAGATATTGTCCGTAACACATGTTCATTGGACAAACCATATAGGAGTGTTGCAGTTTCAAAGACTTGCTCGAGGAGAATTTCAGGAATGGGAAAATTATGATCCTGAAAGAATATCTGACTAAATTTGAAAGAGGTTCCATCGATATTATTTTAGTCAATCTCATTGTCCCAACTGAACCCTACGCAGCCGATGTTAAATTGAACACAGTTTAGGTGAAAGATTCAAAAGAAAAGGGTGTGTCAATTTAAAACAATTTCCGTAGAGGCTAGAAAGCGGAAGTTCAGACCTTTCCTTATCAAGAAATAGTAGGGTTTATCTTTTTACTACTCAATCAATGTAAATGAGGGCTTTAGCAAGATTAATGTTAGTCTGTCCTATCCCTCCCACCATGATGAATGAAATAAAAGAAAGTTTGTTGTTGTCCAGAATTGTCCAATACTTTAAAAGCTCATCACACCAAAAGAACAGTTTTTTGGTTATTTTGATATAAATATAAATTCAGGGGAGAATGAAATTAATGCTGTAATAACTGAGTCATCTACTTTAAAGAATTAAGACTGGGTCCTAAGTTGATTTCAAAATAAGAAAGTGTGGTTGAATATAAGTAATTAACTTGGGATATCACATGCCTTTTAATTTCCTGCCACTTGACTAGGTCCTGACTTTCAAACGAGTTATAATATCCCATAATTTATCTTAAGAAACATTTAAGGATTATTAGTTAGGGGACTTTCTACATTCAAAATCTTAAAACAAATGTGTTCCACCAGATATAGTAGGTCTCAGAAAAAAAAAGGAGCAAAGAAAAAAAAAAGAGAAAAAAAAGTTTTGTGAAAATCCCCAGAAAAGAAGCTTGAGGTGAACATAAAATCAAAAAATTGGTGTCTGAATTTAGACATTCAAAATCTTTAAATCATGCTCTACCCAATATAGTAATTCTCAACAAAACTGGGGGAAAAGAAAAAAGAAAAAAAATAATTGTATGAAAAGTTTGATAAAAAAATCAAAGAAAAAGAAAAGTCTCCCTAAGAAGAAGTTTGAGGGGGACCAATAATCTAAAATTGGTGTCCGAGTTTCCCCTATATAATGAGACTTAAAATGCTCTCTCAAGAAAATTCTTTCGATATTATATTCAAGAAAAATTTCAACTATTTTGAGTCTTTTGGTCGGTTATTAATTGACTCAGAAATATCTTTGGAAAATGAGGTATACTTTTGCATCACACAACTGAAATTCTGAAATCTGCTTAGTCCCAGAAAGAAAGAATTAAATAAATGATGATGATATTAGCACTTAATGAATTCAACCCTAAAGTCATATCGTTCAGTGCCCAAGAAACACAACTCTAATTTCAATTCGAAGAACGTCGCAAAGATTTCTCAAAGACAACTTCAACAACCTTTATATAATATGCAAAATATTAAATGATGACTACAACAAATAAAACTACGAACTTGCAACCTCTTCAGTTGTGGTGTCCGTAGAAATAACACATTTTTATTTTTACTTGAACAAATTTAGTTCCGATAGCACCTTAAGGAATGGGCTATTTTCTACACTTGTCATTTGTCAGTGGACAATACTTCAAGAAGTACCGTGCCTTGTAATATTTTAGAGACAATTACTTGTTCTTAGAATCTTAGACGCCATCCTTGTCTAAAACTGGGTCCAAATCCTAACAAAAGGAAAAGAAAATAACAATGCAATAAAAGAAAACTCATAAAATAATCAAATGAACAAAGTGTCACAGAAATTGAGGTCCTAAATCTTTCCTCACCACTTTCAATCTTCACAAATTCTATGAATTTCCCACAAATTTGAAACACTATATTTTAGAGGATGAGGATTCAGATCTCTGATTCCGCATTTCTTTACAATGGTTCAAATATTAAATTTTAGAGGATGAGGAGTCAGACGTCCGATTCTGCATTGCTTTGTAATGGTTTAAATATCAAATTTTAGAGGATGAAGATTCAGATATCCAATTTTGCATTGCTTTGCAATGGTTCAAATATAAAATTTTAGAGGATGAGAGGATGAGGATTCGAGCATCCGATTCCTCATTTCTTTGCAATGGTTCAAATATCAAATTTTAGAGGATGAGGATTCAGACATCTGATTCTACATTGCTTTGCAATGGTTCAAATATCAAATTTTAGAGGATAAGGATTCAGACAATCTGATTCCCCATTGCAAATGCATTACTTTACAATGGTTCAAATATCTAATTTTAGAGGATGAGGATTCAAACCTCTGTTTCTGCATTGCTTTTCAATGGTCCAAATATCAAACTTTAAAAGTTGACATCCTATTCTCATCTTTTGAGATCAGTTTTAAGACAACCTTAAATGGATTATGGCATATGATTATTATTCTTGGATTGATACCCAAATTTCAATTCTCATTTTCGGTGTTAGTACCTAAATTTTGATTCCCATTCTTTCAAATTTGTTGATTTTTGAAATCAAATCAAAATTTTCTAACATTAAATTAAAATTGAATCTTCACCGTGACCGTCATTTTTCTTTTCCTAATGGTCATTTTTGGAATTTATTTCCATTTAATCCACATCAAGAGTTCTGAATTCTAAATTTTAATCGATAATTCACCTGCTAATTCCCTAGTGGAAACAATTCTCACTTAATTCTACGCCTTATTTTAAGTATGTTGACTTAGATGTCTGTGTTGTTTTTGTTGATATCTTTGGTCAACGCCAATACATGCGGTGTGCCTGTCCGGTACACCCCACATATTGGGAGTCCATTTGTTGACCTCATTTTCAGTGAGGTCTAGTTTTCCTCTTTGAGTTTATGGTCTAGCCTTAAGGTTCTCCCTTTGACTATCTTAAAGCTTTATAAATGGGAACCACTTCATTATAGATATTCAAACTACTTCTTTAGACTTTTGGAAGTAGCTCGTGTGGTTCTTGACCTCTAGCACTTAGAAGGTTGAAACTAAAAAGAGGGAACTCAGAAGGAGTCCCTATAGGACCTCTAAACACTAAAACTGCCTTTTGCACAATTTGTAGCTTCACGCACACAAACATTACAATTTGAACGGTCGACACTTTCGATCATCACAATCTGTATCACATGTGTCATTATCTGTTGAAAACTTGAATAAATTTTCAAAATGATCGATCGTATCCCAAAATTTTACAAGAATTGAATTTGACACATTTTTAAACTGATCATCGTCGAGGTTTTTCGGGTGACCTCAGATGATGAAACGGACTATGTTGACACGTCCCAAACATTGACTTTGCCTAGAAAGGACACCCACTTTGTTGTAGCTCAAAGCACAGATGAATATCGCATGAATTGGAAAATTTTAATTATTAAAAAATATAAAATAAAAATAAACCTTTTCTTTAATCCTAAATCCCTAAATTTCTAAGCTAACTCACACCTGTGGCTTTTTCCCATTCGCTCACACCTCTCTCCTCCTCCTCTCTCCTTTATCATGAAGCTTTGGTCAAGGTCCTCCTCTCCTCGTACGCTTGTCGCTTGGGCTAAAGCTTCTTCTCTGGAAAAATTATTCCATACGGATCGGACACCGCACACAGCTTGCGTGCGGTGTCCGATCCGGACCGTACATCACCTGATCTACGGTCTTGATGTATTTCGGTGGGCCCCACCTAATTTTTTTTTCTTTAAAAAAAACGAAAATAATCCTGACCGTATATCACCGTGATCTACGGTCAGGATCGGACACCACATGCAGAGATGCATGTGATGTCTGTATGCAATAATTTCTCTCTTCTTTGTGCCTTGCAAAAGCCTTACCTCTCTCGTCACCTACTCCCACGCCTTTATGACTACTTGACGTTGCAGCTTTGTCGCATTCACCTCTTCTTGCCATCATCAGAGAAGCAAATTGAGCTCTCTTCTTCCCCTTTCACACACAAGCCTTGGCGCACCATGCTCCCGTCGCAAGAACTGGCGCTCCCCGCTCCTTTTCTCATAGCTTTCCCTTCGCCAAACCCTACTTGTTCCTGTTGCCGACCTAGCCTTCTCCCCTGTCAACCTTGCTACGATTTGGATGATGGCTTCTTGTGTTTGGTTCACCACTTGTGAGCATAGGGAAGCTTTCTCCTCCTTCTTGGTTATATAAGGCTTTCTTGGGGAGGTATTTTGTGTTGACCAAAATTTTGGGAAGAGGAGAGGGTGCTGCAAAAATCTTTTTGGGCTTATTCATGAAGTTTACTTTTTTTTTCATCAAGATTTAACCTCTCTTCCCCCCATAATGAATTGGTGATCTTGCTAGACTTTTGATTCTCTTGCTTTGTTACTTTGTATTCTGGCTTTGAAGCTCAATATACTTGTTCTACTTCTTGATGCCTTTGTTGGGTTACTGGTAAGGCTATTGAAATGTCACATTTGAATATATTTTCTTAAAACAAAACAAAAAAGAGAGATAAAAGAGGATATGAGGAAAGAGAGGGTTGGTCTTTGCTTTCTCTCTTTAAATGCTATCTATAATAACATAAATGCATCACTTGCAGGAAAGTTTAATTTCTTAATCATGAAATGTGGAGCATGTGTAGCATAGTGGTGGTCATTTTCTCTTGTTTGCTTTTCTTTTCCTAAGTTATGGAAGAGATGTCTATGAAATTCTACTTAATATCCACTCTTGTTGGCTTGTAAATGGGTCCAAAGGCTTTCCTTTGCTTCCTATCTTGTTGATTTTGAAACAGATGTTCAAGAGTTTTATCTTTTATTTTATTTCTTGGTTGGTCTGAGAAAATGAGATGCACATTTAGTGTTTAGCCTGCCTATTGCTTCGAGCCTAGTATACTACTACTTCAGAATGGTTGTAAATGCATCATTTGGACTGAATCTCGTGAGATTGGAAGGAGTTTAAAATGCACCTCTTGACCCTTAGCGCATGCTATTTTCTTGAATGGGTTTTGGACCATTTGGAGGGACTTGGTGCCTTGTATTACTGCATAGAGCGCTCCAATTTTTTGAATCTATTTGTAGCTTATTTGAGGAACACAAAATCAAAGTTTCTTTCATGAAATAGTCGAGCAGTCTATGTGCAATGACATTGTCTAAGGAGAAAAGAGATTACCTTGCTTCTTTTCTCTTTCTATTATGGAATTATGTAGTTGTGCTTTGGGAGTTAGATATGAAAATAGATGAGAATTGGGTAGAATTGTGTGGCATGTAAATGTACTTGGGTAGTGAACTGTATTTAATTTAGAGGTAACTATTTTATTTAATTTACCTTATGCCTTCTACGTTGGTCTCCTTTGCTCCAAACAGCATATAATTTGGAAGATATACATGCATGCCACCCTTCCTTATGTATTTAATAGCATAAAACAAAAAAGAAAAGGAGAAATGGAAACTTACATACACGTCTCCTAAAATCTGAAACTTTCACATGCTTATTTACTCAGAACCTGAAACACATGTGGGTCGACTTTATGCAAATTTGAAATTTACAGAAGTCGGTTCTATGTAAGTTGAAAATTCATTTGGGTTGTATTTATGCGAAGCTAGAACTGTAAAATTTTATTTATGCAAGTTGGGATTTTGTTCAACTTGACTTTATGAAAATTTGAGGTTTACACAAGCCCATTCTATACTCTCGGGTCATATGAGGATGCCATAGTGGCGTTGGTGCTCATTTAAGAAAATGTTTCATGTGGTTGCCTTCTTGTGATAAGATTTATTTAGGGTTTTTTTGTATTTTCTTTGGATGTACTTTCTATGTTAGTATGCTTAAGCATTTTATTCCTTGTAGTAATACAACTCACATGGGAAGTATTTTGACATTTGGGTATGAAGGATTTTCATGATTTGTTAGGTCCTTGTAATATTTAATTACTTTTCCTCTTGTTGATCAAAACAATTGAATTAGCTTATGGAAAGTTTTATGATAAGGATTGTTTGCAAAGGAATATTTATCCAAAGAACCTACCTGAGAATATTTACATGGAGTTCTTTTTGTACAGGGTGATTGAGTGGTGGCTTCCCTTTTGTGGCTACCCTTGCCCATGAGCATATTGGATTTGATTTGAAGATCAATTGTGTGGGCTCCTCGCTGCCCTTGGCCACGAACCCACTTCTTGTGTTGTTTGGTCGCTTTTGCACCTGTTTGGTGGGTTGCTCCCCTTACCCATGGACTTGGGATTGTTGTTTTTGGTCTCAATTTGGTGGCCCCTCTTGCTACCCCTGAGCGTCAGCCTCCTAGATTATGGTGTTTGGTCCTTCATGCATTCGTTGGGAGTTATTCTTGGGTTTGGTTTGTTCCCTTGTTGACCTTGGCTAAGAGCCTCCTCATTGATGTTGGTGGCTCTTTACCACCCTTACCCGTGAACCTGTTTTTGTGGTTTTCCTCGTTGCCCGTGAGCACTTATATAGAAATCTTAGATGATCTTGGGCTCATATGGTCTTAGAAACTTTGGGCTTGAGTTGGAATTGAATGTTTTGGTGATCACAAAATGAAGTATTTTAATTATTGATTATTTGAAAGAGCTTGTATGCCCCTTTTTTATGAATGATGTGTGAGATGTTTGGAAATGTTTCAGGGCTAGTCCTGCGCGCTAAATTGATTGTAATATATAAGAAAGAAAATAGGAAGAAACTTTTGATATTTAGAAAATTTGGGAATAGTTTGGAAGTTTCTAAATTGTTCCTTTTGGGGATGTTTCATGATTAGCAGGGGAAGTGCACCTCACCTCTTTACCCATTCGATAAGCTCTGCCAACTGGATGTTTTAGGCTAACCTTCCTATCATTTTGGCTTTTCTTTTCTAAGTTGGTTTTGGAGGTGAGTTAGTCCTCTTTCTTTTTCATTTCTTGCTTTTTAGTTTGGTTTCTATGCTTCTTGGTTTGGGTTTTCGGTTCTTAAGTCTGATACATAAGTGCGCATATATAGTCATCGCTATATATGAAACCATCAAGCAAGGTCTTAAGTAGGTAGGTTTCATTTTAGGGCTTAGGGCACTGATGACAAAGGCACTTCGGTGGTAGAGTGGAATGATATTCCCTCCTACAATATTGAGACCCAATTTAAGGGCCTATTGAACCGTTGGATTATAATATCATTCACGAACACAAGACTACCGGGGGACTCATGCCTTCTCAAGTTGTTGGCAGTCTTACGCCGGACGACTTGATCTACTTGTGGACAATCATAATTTTTAAAACTGGTAAAAACATATACTATTTATAAAAGTGTGTTTAACTACAAAATTTTGTTACTTCTTTCTTTTGTATGCTTGAAACCCATGTGATTGCTAAACTATAAATTTTAGAAAGTATTATAACTTGGTTTTCCACTTGTCGATTATCGGTATCGGGCTAAGGAGTACCCTCCTATTTTACTTATAGTAGGACACCCTTCTAGTCAAGTGTCAAGCTCTATACATTCTGGTGGTCGATAGTAGTTTTCGACGTCCCACAAGTATATATATAGTTTCTGAGCCTAGTCCGTACCCGAGTGCTTACGGTTTTCTTTCTTTGGATTTTTTTGTATGATTTTATTGGAATTTTTAGTAAAGCACACTGCTCTTTCTCCGAGTTCTTCTCGTGTTTTCGATAAATTTGGTGCTTTTGGTGAATTTTGGTCAATTTAGGTAGTGGGGAATGATTTGAAATGACTTTTGGACAAATTTGGATAATTTGGGTAATTTTGGGATTTTTGGAAAAAATTAGGGTTTTAGGAGTATTTTGGTCATTTAGTGATTTTGGGCTAGAATGGGAAAGTAAGCCATTAAGCCATGCCAAACCAATATGAGCCATGTGAGGACTCATTTTGAATGCTTAATATGCTGATCCTAACCCTCTTAGCCAAGGACTAGGGGTATAGGTCCATCCATATGAGCAATCCAAGAGGAGCCACGAGACCAAATAATAGGGTTTAGGGTTAGGGTGTGTGAGAAAGTGTGTGCAAGCTATTCTAACAAAGACCAGACCACCCAGTGTTTATCCTAAGGTTTGACCACCCTATGGGAACTCTCTTTGAGCTCCCTTATATTGACCCCACCTACTAAGTGCCATAGGTTAAGACCAATGTGTGAAACTTCAAATTGAGCAAATAAAAGTGTAAAATTTCTAATAGTGAGGGTTCCTTTTCTATTCCTCTAGGAGTAGTCAACGAGAAAGTTCTTTGGCTAGACCCTAAGCTACTAAAGAGGAAAAGCTAGAACTCAACATAGCCTCTACATATAATTTGGGCTAAGTTTTTGACAATTATTTGGACTTTAACAATCTGCGTAGTTGCTGGTTGGGTCACATACTGAAGAATGTTTTTTGGTAGCTTGCTATTTGTTGCTTTTGAATTTTGTTGTACCCTAAGGTGTGTGTTTTTCACATGAGCTTGTAAAGTAGTACATGTATTAAAATTCTAAGAGATCAACTTTCTGCTACATTTGAGGAAAAAATCTAGTATAGCTGGGGATGGGGCGCTAAAAAAACTTTAAATGCAAATTTTCCCTTAGTCTAGAAGTGGTTCTTGAAAACTTCATGTCTGAAAGGAATGTGAGATGATTACCCGACCACATTTGTGCGTTGTCATTAACATGAACGACCATTCTAAACTACAGAAAAGGTTTCTCCTAGCTTAGAAGAAGTTGTTATATTATTTTCATATGAATAGAATATGAAAAGACTACCCTCAATACAATCATGCCCGAGACATTGAAATGAAGGATCTTTTGAGATTGCAATGAAGGTAGCCCCACACATAAATAAAATTTCCTTAAAAGTGCTCCTCAAGAGGTACAAATGAGCTTGACTTGTTAGTTTTATGATGTATATCATCAAGAAATGAATTGGAGACCAAATATCTTTAACTTGATGACTGTGTTGAATAGGACTTCTTTTCTCATAAATGATGTCAAACTGATGTGTGTTAGAAGGTATGTGGTGATAGTCATAAAAGAGAAATAGAGGGATAAGCCTTGGTTTTGATGTGACCCCCTTAATTAGGCAAAAATTCATGGGGCCTTGCCTAACTGAAGTGACCTACTATATAATTTTCATTCCATGTGTCCACTTTTCTCCTACATTGGAAAAGGTAGAGCTATAAATATGATTGATGTAAATTCATAATTGTAGTTTTTTTAAAATAGTCAAAAATTAATATTAATGAATATAGTTCCTATGATAGTAGGTTGTGAGGGCCATAGTTCATTATTATGGAGGTGGTAGTCCACCATGGTGTCATTGGCGAGGGTCATAGTGTCAGGTTGTCATATATGTGGTTTTTAAAAGCCATGATAGTTTTTGGTCATGTAGGCCATAGATAGTTGCTTTAGAAGAATCAGTTGAATGTTGAAGATGTAGTAAGAAGCTGCAAAAGATATGAGCCATGTAGTTTGTAGTTGGTCACTTAGGCCATAGTGGTGAGCAGTTAAGATGTCCATTGGTCGTGATGGTTGAACTAAGAAGCTGCATAGGTTTTGAACTAATTAGGTTGTATTTTGTCCCATATGCAATAGCGATGAGCTGTGATGAAATATGTAGGCCATGGGAGTCAAGAGTCTAGAGCTGCACGACAATGAACCACTTAAGCGTAGTTGGTCTTATAGCATATAGTGGTGTGTTGTGATAAGGTATGTAGGCAGTTGGGGCTAGAGTCAAAATTTGCATGTGGTATGCATAATGTTGGACATAGCAATGTGTTGTAATGATATCCATAAGAGACGAGGGTAGAAGTCGGGAGCTACACAAGCTGTGGACTACGAAGGCCATAATTTATCATGTAGGCCATAGTGATGAGTTGTGATGAAATCCGTAGATTGTAGGGACAAGAGTCCAGAGCTAGTTGGAGGGAGCTTTAACAATTCGGAGAAAGTCACAATCTTTGCGGTATATAGTTATGATTTCTTTGGAAGACATCATTACACGATAAAGGATGTGCACTATTACATTGCAATATTATTTAGAGTTCCACAGTGCACGTTATGACTTCACAGGTGACTTTATTGTAAGGAGTAGTTAGCGGTCACTGACTGTCGATGGTAGCAGACTGTTGCGGCATGAGGAGAAGGCGATAATTATCAAAAAAAGGCAATGGGGAAGCCAAAGTCGGGCGTAACATTGGCTGACGGGTGCAAACATTAGAGGCTGATGATGTTCGATGATGGTCGATGGCATTTGGAAGTTATAGGTGCAAGAGTCTTTTGGTGGGCAGTTCTTGCCAAAAGCAATTATAGTCGTGAGAGGTTGCAGAGGTCCAAGGACGTAATGACAAAAGGCGGTGGATGCCCAAGGCCTCGCCCGAAGTTGGTTGGATATGTGGTGCAGGATGGTAGTTTGCAGCTTCCTCTTTTATAAGGTATGTTCTTTCCTTTGCCCCTGTGGTCAAGTCCCCTTCTCATGATGGACATAGGACTATATTTATAAATTTCATGTTGAAAAAGAAATAAATTCAACCCACCCCTGATCGGATGACTTAGAGAGATTCTTGAAGGGACGACGTTCGATGGACCTTTTATTGCTTTAATTATATTGGAATTGAGTTATCTTGCGTTTATTGGATTCTTTTTGTTGAGATGCTTGATTTGACTATAAACATGTTATGTTCAAAATCAGTTTAACATTATAATAATGCCTAAAAAGCTTCTAAAAGTGGCTCAACAGCTTGATCTGCTGATACACCTAAAAAATGATTACTTTTTCATATATACCTTATGCTCAATTTTAATGATTTTTATTGATATTACACTTTAAATGAAGGAATTTTGCATATTTTTTGTTTCAGGGACAAGAAAAACAGTTTTGGAGAAAAAGAAGCAAAAATGGTGTAATTTGGAGCAAAAAAAGCAAGGAAGAAAATTCTGTCCTGGCACATTTCGATATTGCCTTCTATGATTAATCTCATTTACACTTCTCACACATTTTAAAAAAAATTGTATTTGAAGAAAAGGTTGTCTTCATGCTTATTTTACATGTCTATCTGCTATGAACAAAACACAACTGTAAATGGGGTGAAACAGAGCTAAAATAGAGCAAAACGGAGCGAAACAGTGGAGCTACTACAGACCAATGCCAACAACACCCGAGTTTAGAGAAGTGATGAAAGTGGCGCTGACGATGCCCAGACCCACGCTGACAACACCGAAGATGGTTATGGAACTATTTTTGGTAGATTTTGATGTTCTAGAAGGCTCCCAAGTGATTAAAACTCCCCATGAAGTGATTTAATGCATATAAATACTTGGAGAAGGATCTTGAATGAAGAGACATATCTTTTGGATGAATAGATTTGCCTCTTAGGAAAAAAGAGGGAATTGGTGATTCTTTAAGAAAGAGGACTTGGCGCCTATCATGGTGGGTGGGTGGGTGTGTGTGTGTGTGTGTGTGTGTGTGTGTGTGTGTAGGGTAAAGTCTTGTTTGTGAAGAGGATTTTCTTGAAGAATTTTAAGAGGAGAGGGAATGTGAGTGGTTTCCTCTCTATTACATTTTTAAGAGAGAATTCAGTGTTGATTGTAAAGAAACAAAGTGCTTCAAGGGAACTTCAAGGGATTTTCTTGAGGAGGAGTTTAAGATAAGTTGTGTTCTTTCATTTCTTTTTTAAACTTTTTTATATATATAAAATATGTGTTACGTCGTATCTTCCTCATAAATTCTGAATAGCCTTCTTTATCTTTCTCCTTGAAATGTGATATGGTGAAAAGAAGAAATAATTTGAAGGTGCCAATTTTAAAATATGAAATAAATTGTGATGGTTTTTCCACTGTGTTCTTAATTTACTTTTCGATATGGCCAATTGAAAATGTTAATATCTATTGTGAAACATATGATCCGAGAAATGGAGTATGAGTTTTACAATAGAGTGAGAATCACATTTAATTCCATGAAGGAGTGTTTCATTCATAGAATTATGTGCTAATAAATATTGAAATATACTTTGTTGGGCGTAAAATTGGAGATTTTAGGGTGATCGACTAAAATCTCAAATTTTGTCTTAGTGTTTAAGAACTAAAGCGAGTGTTAGCCTTCAAGGGAAGGGAAGTTGGAGCTCTGGAGTGAGAGCAAGTATCCTCCCATCCTAACCACAAATTTAGGAACTAAACTTGAGATTAGCCAATGATTCTCTATAAAATTGAATCAGGGTAGAGAATTAAAATTTTTCTTATTTTGCACAATACAATTTCAAACCATTTATCTCTATCATTAACCCAAAATTAATTATAGTGGGTAGGATAATTTCTTAAATTTGAACACTTCGTCACAAAATTTTGTTTAGTCTTAGTAAATTTAACTTTAAAGTTTCGAAATTAATTTAGTAAACTTAGTTTTGTTAGCATACATTAAAACCAGTTTACTCAACTTTCTATACTAATTCCTTATAGTAGTAGACTAGAATTAACCTAAAGGATTTCTTTCCTCGCTTTTTGGTGGGATCGATACTGGGGTTTTTAAAGAGTGTTTTATATTACTTGAAGTGATACGTGCACTTGCGTAGAACCCTTAGTGTGTGAACTATTTTTAATATTTATAATATTTTTATTTTGCATATTAGCTGTTAAAAATAAATTGGATCAAGTTCTTGGCCGTCTTTTGAAAGCTAAAGTATTACTTAATTACCGGTCGAGTCAAACTTTTGGTGTCGTCAAGTTTTTGGAGGAATTAAATTGACATAAAACACGCGAAAAAATTGCACACGCTAGGGGCGCAACAAGTTTTTGGCGCTGTTGCCAGGGAAGATTCGGTAAGAACTTTAGGAGAATTTTAGTTAAACCCATAAGACTTAAATTTGGAATTTATATTATTATTATATTGTGTGTTTAATTTTTGTGTGTTTATTTTAAATAAAATCTAAACTAGCAAAAATATTTTTGATATCTGCCCCATTAGTTAAGTCTTTATATTTGTATACGAGTTCAGGAGCTGCAAACCTTGAATTTTACATGTCAAACTTAGAGAAGACTTTTCGGAGAGATTTGAAAAGACTCCATGAATTTAATGTAGAAATGGCAGATCAACGATATAATGAATATTTAGATTTGTATTATAATTCTTGTAGATTTGAAAGAGTAAACCCCAAGAGAGTGACAACTTTTTAAGAAGATATGCTTATATTTTTAATTTCACAGGTTGTAGATATTGAGAAGAAGTTAGATCAATACATAGAAAGATATGCCCATGAGATATATAATTCTTATTCTGATTATTACGATCCAGGTTGGGAAAATCATTTGAATTTTAACAGAAATAATAATTTTAGAGAAGACCAATTTTGGGAGGATAATCAATTTAATCAGACATGTAGTTGGAATAATCATGACTATTATAATGATGAACTTTCTTTACCTCATAATTTTAACTTCAACCCACAGAATGAGGAGAAAGATTTATTTGAAAATATTTCTATTCAAATAGAGAGTGAGTTGGAGTGTCAAGGGACCGCAATAAGGAAAATGGAAAACCAATTGGGGTGTATTATTAACTCAATTAATAATCCTCCTTAATTTAACTTCAACCCATAGGACAAGGAGAAGGAATTAATGTTTGAAAAGGTTGTGATTCAAATGATGAGACAGTTGGAAAATCAAGAGGATGCAATAAGGAATATATAAAACCAACTAAGGCAGGTTATTAATGCAATAAACAGTTACCCCCAGAGATTTTACCTAGTGACTCTGAGATAAATCTTAAGGAGATGAATGATGAGCAATTTGAAAATATTGAGCAGATATTTAAAAGAGAATTTGAGAACATGTTTCAAAAGAACTTTGAATTGAGAGATAAGGATAAGGATATTGAAAGACGAACGAAAGAAATTCCTGAAGAATTAGAAAGATATATTAAAAGACCACCTCCATCATTTACTTGGTACCAAGAGGAAGAATTAGAAGATAACTTAAAATACAAGAGTAACCTAAAAGAATTTGATTCAAAATCTAAGGTTCTGTTTGGCGCAGCTGCAGATTCTCAGCTTTTCAGCTGCAGTTGCGCTGCCCCAGGAAGCAGCTGTGGGGAAGTAACTGCGGGGAAGCTGACTGTCTGTTTGGTGCAGCTGCGGGAAAAATGTTGTAGGGCAGCTGTTTCATGTAAAAATGACCAAATAACCCATGTTTGTTAAAACTGTTTTTAATTTTTTGTTTATTTATATAAATTTGAGTGTAATATACATAAAATTCAAATAAATAGTATTTCTTTATAGAAAATTTTTAAAAAATATTTTATAATTTCGAAAACCTATTTTAATTAAAGAAAATTTTGTTAAAAAATATTTTATATATTTTCAAACAAAATATTATTTCTTCATAGAAAGTTTTTAAAAAATATAGAAACATATATTTTAGAAGCATAAAATTAATTCTCAATTTTGAATTCTTCAAAAGTTGATATAACTTAGGGAATGTACGTAAATATAACATAATTATTGTGTCAACATATTACACATCTAAACTTACATATTTTGTTGGATAACACTTACTTTTTTAAGATCATAATTCAAAATTAATTCTCAATTTTGAATTCTTCAAAAGTTTCTTGAAAACCCATTGTAATCTAAACAGCTTCCAGCTAAATGCAATTAATGATCATTCATAACCATTTATAAAAAGCTTTACTCCTTAATAAAGTTATTTATTACATCACCAGTGAACATAAATTAACATCTCCTAACAAACACTCATAATTTGATTTTTTTGTCATTATAAGAAATTGCAAATCAATCAAATATTAACCAACGCATTAGTAATTTGTTCTCGAATGGTCGTCATTTCAATTGCACCTTCCCCCTCCTTAGTACAAATGGTTGATTGTTCACTCTCATCTTGTAACATAGAACTACCAATTTGGTTTTCATATGGGTCTCTGATGAGTGCTGGAAGCGTTCCATTGCACCACGCATTGACTCGTTCTGTGATAATATATAAAGAGTAATCGCTAAGACCTCACGGTCAGTCATCCTTATAGACCCATGGAGGCCATGAGATCCAATGAGTTCTGCTAAAAGATCTGTGAAAACCTCCTGTGTCATTCAAAACATGTTGTGAAATCTTGTGGGATGTCCAGCAAGCATTTCCGCAACCCATTTGTCTCCAAAATGTGATGATGTGTAACAGGGAGAACGGTCGATGTATGTGTTGTAGTACTCTACGAGCAAGTTGATAGCTGCATTTCTCCTTCGACGACGTACCTGGCTTGAGTCCATAATGATGTATACTAGACATATTATGACAAAGAAAAATAAATTATTAAGCCAATCATCACTATGAAAAGAAGTACTAACACAAGCAGTTATTGACTTCTATAGAATAGTTACCAACAGATTAGAATTTCGCAGTTTGCATTAACATAGTTATATGTAAATAACAACTTAAACCTAAAAGTCTCGATCAACAACAGTTCAAACTGTTCAAATAAGGACATAGCAAATACTATAAAACGTCATTCAAATTTTCCTGCGCTAAAAAAAATGTCGTAGATACGACACCCTTCGCTCTTTGGCAATTGCTGTCAAAAAGTCTCTCTGAACTGAATCTTGAACCAGCTCAACAGCAAAGTAGTAAAGCTCATCATCTGCTGCAATACTCGGATCCTGCTCTAAAATTGCCACAACCTCATTAATTGACGTTTTTTGCACTTTATGCGAGGCATCGTTGGAAGAATCCATAAGGCATGATATCTGGTTTCTGATAGAAGCAGCTCCACCCTTTTTTTTACTCTCGAACCTAGATCGCTTCGAGCGGTTTGTGGATTGAATCTCAGTGGGACCAGGACTTGGGAAATTAGGTGAATCATCTGATAAGCTAACAGCAACATTATCCTGTATTTCACCAAATCCTACCTCGCTGGGAGAGCATGCATATTTTGCTGTGGCGACGACACCCCCAAAAATCAGATCTAACTTCTCCTCCAAATCGGGTTCAATTCCACATGTTTTATACTTTCTACGGGCACCATCTGAAAAAAAAACTCAAATCAGTTCTACATCTTAAAAAAGAAATAAAATATGGATATATTCAAAAAATTAAACTTACTAACCGCGATCCTTTCTGCCCACCACTCTTCCGAGGCATCAATGGTTCGCTTTATCGAATCCCAGCCCAAACCAGTTGAACCACATTTCAAATCCTTCCAAATTTTCGAATCTTTTTTCAATTGATCCCATTTGTTTTTCATTTGTAGCCTGTCGTACTCCCATCCCGTAGACTCTTTAAAGTGTTTAATGATATTCAGCCAACCTTCTTTATTGAAAAACGTTATTGGTCTATTGCCCAATTGTATTTCTTTTATACAAAGGTCGCAAAACAACATTTTGGTTTCATTTTCCCATAGTGCTGGTGAACCATTCTCTTTAGCCTTACCAGCCATGTTAAAACTACAATATAGCAAAAAAAAGAAACATAACAATGCCATAATTTAGAAGTTATAACATGAGAATCGTTCATGGGTGTTGCATCATATTCAACAAAAATAAAAAATTTAAGGGATCATGAAAATGAAAAAAAGACATAGAGTTTAACGTGGTTCAGTTAAAATGACCTACATCCACGGCAAAGGAGGCTAGCAACTTTATTATAGCACGAAAGAGGAAGGTACAAAGCTTTGATTCATACATTACTCCCAACAGAAACATTAAAAAAAACAGCAGCATATATAGAAAAAAAGACACGGATTTAACGTGGTTCGGTCAAAATGACCTACATCCACGGCAAAAGAGGCCAGCAACTTTATTATAACACCAAAGAGGAAGGTACAAAGCTTTGATTCATACATTACTCCCAACAGGAAGCATAAAACCGCAGCACATATAGAAAACCGCAGGTCTGCCATGAGGGATCCCATCCATGGAATGTGCCATATTAGAAGCAAAATACACTACTCCCACAATGATTCATACATTAATCTTTCCCTGATGCATAATACATTACTCCCTTTGTACCAAGTGCTGCATTGCTTACAGGATTTCATCTTTCCTTACAGGATTTCCAAAAAAAAAAATAGCAGCATATAACATATAGGATTTCCAGTACTTAGTTCCAAAGGAGGCCAGTACTTAGCATATAACTTATCAGCCATGTTAAAACATACAGGATTTCCAAAAAAAAAAAAAAACACCAAAGAGGAAGCTGCTATGGGAAATCCTATAGGTCCAAATGAAGGCATAAGACACAAATTCTGCCTACACAGTTCAAAATTCTGCCAACAGAACGTGCAAGATTCATACAATCAAAGCACCAAATGAGATCCTGAGATCACATAGCCAACAGAACTACAAAAGGATCTCACTAACCATGACATAACTCAACAAATGGGTTACACGTAGGACAAATGAAATCAGCAAGTTCATTGACACTACTTTTAAGCAATAGGAAATTAGCAAATCAACTTCTCCATGAGCTAAATTTCACTAATCTACCTCTCTATACTCGAAGCTTGCAAATGTAATCCAAACAATAGTTATACATTGTCACAGTGAGAAAATAACATAATTTTGCAAGACGAAAGCTTAATTACCCATATAAAATTTGTCAAACTATGAAAATATCACAAGTTATCACAGCAAGTTCATTCCCCGAGCTGACTATTCATCACTTTCAGAGAGCTGTTACCATATGCATTTTTTAGAGAACAGCAAAAGAAAACATAATGTAAAGGCAGCAGCTGTAATTCCAACGAAAACATTGGATATTCATATGGATTAGCATCAATTTCTTCCTCCCCTTCTCAACAGAAGAATGGGTCTAATGGAAACTCATATATGTCAATTTGTTACACTTTGTCAAGCTAATAAGTAAACATGGATAGAACCCAATCACAAATCTCCCATAGGAAACAGGTCCAGCAGATCTACCATAGGATTGATCCTGAATCTGGTATAGGATACAGATCCAGTAGATCTCCAAGAAACTCATCGCATATATCAACAAACCAATTCAAGTAAACATGGATAGAACCCAATCACAGAAGCCCAAAATAGGGAAAACTACAACATGGATTGGCAATGCCAATTCGAACCCAAATCAACACGTTCATTTCGGGTAAGAGTAAAATGAAGTAATATTTCGTCAGGAAACGCAAAACCGTGAGGAACCGCAAAACCGCAAAACCACAAAACCGCAATAGTCTACTGCAAGATCTGCAACTTGGATGGACAATGCCAAATTGATCCCAAATCTAAGGTTACCATTCAGCTAAGAATTAAATGAAGTAATTTCTCTTGTGCCACAAGATCTACCTAAAGCCTTACTTCGTTAATAAGCAACAGATCCACCACAGGGAAGGAGGAGAAAAGAGAAATGACAGAAACAGGAAAGAAATGAGAAGGAGAAACCATCAGGAGCCGCAAAACGCACATCCTTTGTCAGATCCTCAAAAAAAGAAGAAAATGGCTTGTCTTACCTTAGATCTGTCGGTCGAGGGACGACGAAAGAGGAGAAGGAGAAGGGGACTCGAGGGAAGCAGCGGGGAATCACCTAGGGTGGACGGGTAGACGCGGGGAAGCAGCGGGAATCACCGAGTGTAGATATAGGGAAAAGGATAAAAATTTAGGTCGAAAGCGGGAGACGCGATAGAAATCTCGCGGCCCGCTTTCGCTCCGCTGCCGCTAGGGGTGTAAACGAACCGAACACGAATGAACAGTGCTTGTGTTCGTGTTCGGTTCGTTTGAAATATTGTTTGTTTGAAATAGGCTCGTGTTTGAAATTGTTCGTGAAAGGTCTGTTCGTGTTCGGTTCGATTTGTTCGAAATTAGTTCGAATTGTTCGAATATGTTTGAAATGTTCGAATTGTTCGAAACGTTCGAAAATTTTCAAATTTTTTATATTTTTTAATATGTTAAATAGAAAAAAAAATTAAATATTAATTCTCACACCACATCAAAAATGCCACCATTTTAACTTTAAAAAATTGGAATAACTCTAAATAAAATATATAAGAATTATTAATTAATTCTCAAATTATCAAAAACAATAAATAAAAAACTTCCACAAAAACATCTCTTCATCATTAGTCAAACAAATAATATCTTACATAAATAGATAATGTTCAAATTGTAAATTCATTTCAATTCTAAGAGCTCTGTGAATTTGAAATCAAATTTTAAATTATAAATTAAACTTGCATTCACTTCCCTCAATCTCCTATACACATGTTTACTAATTAGTAATTACTACAGCTATAATAAATTCTACTCCACATTGGGATGGAAGGCTCAAATGACATCCTCAGGATTAATTCATGAAGCTCAACCATGAATCCATGCTTGCCCAAAAGCTCTGTCTGTAAGAAAATGAACAAATCAACTTTAACTTCAGGCAAATGTAAATGCGTAATACATATACAATTATGTTACGGCCTTACGGGTAAAGAGAAGCCTCTTTTATAATTTCTTTCCAAAACCTCATCAAGCTTGCAATTGAAGTGCCCA
>NEWO01000048.1:1394667-1421538 GCA_003013225.1 Phalaenopsis aphrodite
TATATATATATATATATATATATATATATATATATATATATATATATATATATATATATATATATATATAATGTTCCTTTTTTTTACTTTATTCACACGGCTAATTTTCGGAAAATACGTCTAATATTATATTTTATATAGATCCAACAGTTTTAAATGCTTGTTTTATGAGCGATGAATGTTAGTGCCTACACTCATAGGTTAAATTTGAAAATTTAATAATTAAAGTAATATAATTTAATCATTTGTCCCCTCTAAATTATTTTATTTTGCCCCGAGCACATATTCAGGTCGGGACTTACCTCAATGTATTAATCGAAAGCCTATTACACAACCCATTTAAATTTTTCTTTTATTCAATTTCTATGATCCGAATTAATTAATTTTACATAAATGTTAAACAAACTCTGTAAATTCAAAAATTAATGTTTTGCTTAAAAATATTTTAATATTTCCTTCAAACTGTTGTAAAAACATGTCACGAGAGAGCATGCTTACGAGTTCCCTGTTACAGTGGAATCCATATTTTTTTAAATTTAAATAACAATGATATTAGTTAACAAACCACTGTGAGCTTAAATTATGTTGGAGCACCCCAGAATTTTACGAACATACCACTCAATTCCTACGTATTTATATATCTAATACCTCAATTTCAAATGCTACATACATACCACCTTACCTATGCAAAGCAAGATGTAGAAAATTAAAATTGAGATAACACAAAAATTAAAATAATGATACTTTTGATATGATATGAAAATTTTGGATGATATTGTCTGTAAGAAAAATGCCAGCACGAATCTTAGAGAGATCAAACGATTCAAACTAATGTTCTTACTGATGATCAAAATTATATGAAGCAATTGACGAATGCATTCACTCATTCAACCAGTATATCCATCAAATATAGATGGTCGATAGAATCTGCTGACAAAATCACTCAAGGCTTAAGCGACAGTCAACTAGAGACAAAAGTTGATTACATTAATTGCCAAATATAAGATTCAATAGTCAAGATTATTCATGATAGTCAAGTTTACTCGGTTTTTTGTATTAGAGATGTTGTTAGATTAAACGCTCCATGATTACAACAAAAACCTGAAACACCCTCTAATGGTTTAGGGGGTAAGGATAATAATGTAGGTGTAAATTTAAGTCATCTATGAGTATAAATAGAGGCTATTTTATGAATAAAAAGTTACACTCATTTTATCAAGTTGACATCATCTTTCCCTCTCTTTCTTTTTCTCTGTTTATGATTTAATCCTCGTGGTGTGTCAACACAAAGCCAACTTAGGACTCAACATCATAAAAGGTTATGCGGTGAGCGTGGAAATGCCTCATATGAGAAGTCGAGTGCTGCAAGAAGGAGAAACTAGCCAAAGAGATACTACCACAATAGAGTGTACAAGAGAATTTGTGCAACAACAAATTTAGGAGTTGGGGAATCATTTGGCTGGTTTGTTTGATGCTTTCAATGAGGCAATTACTTGAGGATGAGATCAACCGCCCCCAATAAGAAGATCACTATGGGACTTAACCTCGCTGGGTCAACCATGAGAAGAACCATCAGCCCTAACAGTAGGAGAGAAGTCTCAATAAATTAAGAGCAAGAAAAATCCCAATATGATGGTGTTGGGTATACACTAATTAAAACAAATTGATCAACACAAGTGGAAATGCCATGAACACTTTCTCTAGAGGGTCCTTTCTCTTGATGGATTCAAAATATCAATCCACCAGCTAAGTTTTGATCCTCTCACTTGGATACTTATAAAGAAAAAAATGACCTGACAGATCACAAAGCTACTTTTGAGTGAGTGATCAAATTTAGAGGATTAATGAAGTTATGAAGTGTCAGTTGTTCCTAAACACAGAAAAAGAGACTGCCCTTAGGTGGGTCAATAGCTCCTTGGTGGAAGAAATCTCTTGTTTCACCGAGTTCAAGAAAGTGTTCATCGCCCACTTTCCCTTCTTCTAGTGGTAGAAGAAGAAATCACATGCTTTGTTGTAGCTCAAAAAAAGTGAGAATGAAAGTCTTCATTCTTACATTTCCTACTAGAAGTGCAGGATTTGCAGCCGATAATATAACAAACCACCCTAACTCAAAAAGAGAGGGGCCTACTTGTGAGCTCAATTTTTTGGATGAGACAAAGGTAGAGACATTAGATCATTGCTCAATGAAAGAGCCGACCGAGGTGAACGATAAAAGGAGAAGAATAATCTATGTTCATTCAGTCGTTTTCATTATAAGAATTAACGAGAGAAGGTAATGATAACAATCAGGGAGTTATAATTTGATTTTTCGATGAGTGAATGACTCAATATTATGAGCGGTTGTACATATATCATAAGAAGCAAGGTATGACCCCCTTAGAGTCTCGATGACTGAATTGGTGGAAGCTACCAAGAACTGAAGTAATTCTTGAGGGCACCACTTATGAGAACCGAAGCTTCCCTCTAAAATTCCAAAAAATGTTTTTCAGTTTCATCAGGATCATGTTCATGACACAGAGGATTATCGACATCCTCAAATTCTAGTAGAAGACAAGATTCACAGTGGAGAGTTGAAGGAGTTTGTTGTTGTTGGAGCAAATACTCAGCAACTATGAAAGGCACCTGTAGAGGAGGCATCAAAAGAACTTATTCGAGTTAATTTCATAAACATCACCTAGATTATTAATGGGGGTGGATTTAGTGTGTTAATTTTGAAAATACTTTTTAATATTACAAAATTTCACAAGACAGATACAGTAACAAAATATGCAATTAATTCCAACAAAACAACTTCAATTAAAATAGTTTTATCTTTTAATAATCTTTAAACTGTCAAATCCTCTTTAGTAATAATGCAAGTATACATATCACTCAAGTAATAAAGGGCTCTAGTGGAGTCCTAATTAATGATCCCATAGGGAAGTTGGAAATGCTTGTAAATAAGTTCCTAAAATTATAATGTAAAGTACTATTTGAAAACTAAAAAAAGTAAAGTGCAAAGTTTGAATATTAAGTAACAGGTGAATGTTAAATAAAATGCTCTTAAAAGAAAAAGTTGACTAAACTAAATTCTAAAATTTCAAAACTAAATTTACAAAAATTAAATCTAAGATGTGACAAAAAATTTAAATTTAAGAAAACATCTTTCCTCTTTACATTGAGTATATGGTTTGTGAAGAAAATATAATAATTGGAAAACATATAAAAAAATTGTTTTGTGTAAAATATGAGCAATACTATTCCTTACCCTCTTCCGAGTGCATAAAGAACATTGATTAATCCAGAGTTTGGTCCCTAATTCTGTAGTTAGGCTGGGAGGATACTGGCTGGCACTCCAAAGCTCTCACTACTCCCTCCTCTGAGGGCTAACAATCTCGCATCAGTTTCCAAACAAATGGACCAAATTGAGGAGTTTAATCTATCACTTTAAAATCTCTAATTCTGCATACAACAAAATATATTTTCTTATTTATTTACACCCAATTCTATGGATGAAATACTCTCCCATGAAATCAATTGTGATTCTCCCCATGTTGTAGAAATCATAACCCTTTTGGAACATATGTTTCTCAACACATTTTAACATTTCAATTGGCTAGATTGAAAATTAAATGAAGATTGGATATCAAATCATCTCAAATTATTGACAGTTAAAACCATATAAAATAAAATCAATTCTTCACAAGACCATATTTCAAAGTAGGGAGAAGGATAAAGAAGATTACTCAAAATTCATGAGAAGGATACGACAAAACACATATTTCATTAATAAAAACAAGTTTACAAAAATAAAGAAGTAAAAGACAACTTATCTCGTAATCATTCTTAAGCAAACTCTTAGAAGTTCTCCCAAAATCTTTCTCCCTTTAAAAGCACTCTCAATTCTCTATTAGAAGTGTAATGAAGAAGAAATCTCTCACCTTCCCTCTCCTCTTACAATCCTTGAAGAAAATCTCCAATCCCTTATCTTTCTCTCTTTCTAACTCATGCCACACACCACTACTCGGCCCCTCTAAAACTCCTCTTCAACTCCTCTTTTCTAGCTCTCGACTTCCCTCTCTTTCATTAGAGGCTACCTCCATCCAAAAAGAATTGAAAATTCCCTCCAAAATTCTATCCAAAACTCAAGCCTTTTGAAATTAAATGACATGGCCATTGATCCAAGAGACATATCCCTTCATAAAAGAACCTTCCAAAGTGTCTAGATGCATTGAATTACTCCAAGGAGTGTTTAGAACAAGTGTCCCTTTGAAAATTCATGCAAAATTCATCTTGAACCACGTTAATCCGTAAGAAGTCGTCCCTAGTGCATCTGGAGCTTCATGCGCCAACTGTCTATCAATTGGTGCATTTGGCGCCAATCTGGCGCATCATGTGCCAATTTGCCAAAGACTGCTTTTTTCTGGGCTTTCATGCATCTAGCGCTATTTCGGCGCATTTGGTGTCGTTTCGGCACATCTGGCCCTAATCTGGCGCATCATGCGTCAGAATTCAAAACTTCATTGTTTTTGCTCCAAATTTTGTCCTTTTTTGCTACTTTTTCTCCAAATGCCTTGATATACCTTCAACAAAAATATGAAAATACCCTTCTTTAAAGTGCAATATCACAAAAAATAAGCATAAAATATATACTTAAAATAACATATTATTTTTGGTGTATCAAAATCCCTCAAACTTAAATGTTACTTATCCTTAAGTGACACTTTTACTACATAAAAGCATATGACATAGGATAGAGACTAACTTATAATTTCCATACTTCAATTCAATAAATAAAATAGCAAAATTTAAGAAAAACCTTTAATGACTTAGATTAAAATTCTAAGTTTAAGAATACTTAATAGTCAATTTTAAGATTTTTGAATCTCTATTTTTTTCAATAAGAATTGCAATTTTTCATATCAAAGAAATTTAGAATAATCATATGATAAAGAACTTTATAAAACCTTATTAATAGTGTTACTAGTAATCCAATATAAGTTTTGAAAATGTAATAAAGCTTTTCTCTTAAGTTGATTCAAGTGAAGCCAATTTTTTTATTAGGTATTTCCTCAAGCTTCTCCTCACTTATTTTTCTTTTCTTTTCTTTTTCTTTTTCTCTTTTTTTTTTCTCTTTTCTTCTTTTTTTAGGATCTTTTCATTCTTTTCTTTTCTTTTTCTTTTTCAAGTGAGGGTTACTATATGTGGATAACCTTGAATAGTTTTGAACTTCACTATCCTCTTCTCAAAGTTAAAACTCCTTATCTTTCTTAACTTTATAAATTCATATTAGTTTATGATTTTCATAAAGTATCATTATTTTTTTCTTACATGAAACTCTAAAATTCTTAAAACTTAAAAAATATAATTTCCTTTACTTTAAATAGAAAAACTTAGTTTTATCTTAGCATACCAAATTTTTTTAACATTATAATTGACCTTCATTATTAAAAAAATTACCTAAATTTGCCATAATATTCATAAACTTAAGTATAGTTATATAAAGTTTAATCCTAATATCCAAAGTCATGTTAATTTAATTTTTTTAAAAAAATATTGTTACTTAAGGATAAATAATATTTAGTTTACTTCTTTTTAAAAGAAAATTTTCTTCCCCCCAAACATAAGTTCTTAATCTTTTTTAAAAATATTTTAGCACAAAATTCATTTGGCGAAAGAAAGTAGTAAATGCGTAAAAGTAAAACCTAATATGTAGAGGATTTCTGACTATGAAACTGAGCTCTGGTATATTGCAGGCACTAACTTTAGAAATACACACAGGCTTTAAAGGAGTAAACGAGACATAATATATTCTATAGAATTTTTCTGAGATTTTAAAACAAAAGCAAAAACTGAAAATACTAAAAATGCAGAAAAAATAAAAATCTATTGTTACCATTGCAATTTTAATCCACAACATAAGAGTAAAAGTTTTTACTACAACAGTTTCAAATGCCAACCAAATAAAATCCATACAACATACATTCAAACAAACAAGTAAACAAATAAACTAACTTCAGAAATTATCAATATTAATCACCTTCCTCCTCTTCATCATCGTCATCATCTTCTTCTTCATCATCATCATGAATAAGAGTATATGGAGTAAAGTTGGGGCAAGTAAGAAATTCCACATTGGGTTCACCCCTGAGATACCTCACCATGGCAACCTCAAAAGCAATATGATGTTGAACTTTCCTTTGTTGATACTCAGCATTATAAACAATTCTTTCTCAAATCTCTCAAATATAATTTTAAATATTCTCTATATCCAATTGTTGAATCATGACTTGGTCCATAATGTTTTCTAATGATGTAAGGCAAGAAGTAGATGCCCCTGCAGCTGATGTAGAGGGTCTATCACCTCTTCCATCCTAGATTCAAAAAATGATTTAACTCTCTGAATCATATGCTTCCCAATAGGATTTTATGGTAGTAATATTTCTTCATTTCTTTGGGACTCTACTCTTGATTGCTCACAAAGAGTGAAAATCAGGGCAGGGTAACCCAAACCACTAGTTGTAGAGCTCTTAGCTATACTCCTTGCATGATGAACTATAAGAGCACTCATACACTAAAATAATATACTATTTTAAATACTTATTTTATGCTTATTTTTTGTGCTATTGCACTTTAAAGAAGATTATTTTTCTGTTTTTATTGCAGGTATATCATTTTTAGGCATTTGGAGGAAAAATGGTAAAAATGATGAAATTTGAAGCCAAAACAACAAATTTTAGGATTCTGGCACATGATGCGCAAGATCAACACATGATGCGCCAAAATTCACCAGGGATGACTTTTTCAAGTTAACGCGGTTCTAGACAAATTTAGCTCAAATTTTCAAAGGGACACTTGTTCTACACAGCTCTTGGAGTATATCAATGCATCTATACACTTTGTAAGGTTCTTTTATGAATGGATATGACTCTTGGATCAAATGACACATCTTTTGAATTCAAAAGAGTTGACTTTTGGAGGGAATTTTAGAGGAAATTTTGAATTCTTTTGCACAGGAGGCTGCCCAAAATAAAAGAAGAAGACTTGAGGAGGCTTGAAGTGTGTGGCGTGAGAGATAAGAAAGGGGGGCGTGATTTAGAGATAGAGAGAGAAGAGGAGATTTTCTTCTAGGGCTATAAGAGGAGAGGGAAGATGAGAGATTGCTTCTTTATTACACTTTTAAGAGAGAATTGGGAGTGATTGTAAAGAGAGAAAGGCTTGGAAAGAACATTCAGGGATTTGCTTGAGAAGGATTGTAAGATAAGTTGTACTTTTATTTCTTTTGTTTAGTATACTTATTTTTATATATGAAATCAATGTTTTATCATATCCTTCTTATGAATTCTGAGTTATCTTCTTAACCCTTCTCCCTACTTTGAGTTATTATTTCGTGAAGAATAGATTTTGTTTTCCACGGTTTTAAATGATAATTATTTGTGATGATTTGAACTCTGATCTTCATTTACTTTTCAATCTGGCCAATTAAAATGTTTAAACTTGTTGAGAGACATATGTTCTTAAATGAGATATGATTTCTACAATATAGGTAGAATCACATTTGATTTCATAGGAGAGTATGTCATCAATGGGATTGGGTGCAATAAAATAGGGAAATATACTTTGTTGGATTCAGAATTAGAGATTTTAAGGTGACAGATTAAAATCCTCAATTTGGTCCAGTTGTTTGGAAACTAATGTTAGATTGTTAGCCCTCATCGGATGGAGTAGTGGGAGCTCTGGAGTGGCAACTAGTATCTGAACCCTGGATACTGCTAATATGCATAGTACAACAATAATTCAGATTATATTACACTTATATTTCTTTACTTTGCAAAAAAAACAAAAACTTAATCTTGAAGAAAAATAAGAATTTTAACTTTTAATTTATATATATTGGGATACTACGCAAGTATACGTATCATTATCAAGTAATATAAGACTTTTTTGATTAAGACCTGAATATCGAACCCACATGGAGAATATGCAATATGCACTACTGAACAATAAACTTTCTATTTTTAATAAAAAGATAATTATCTAAACTAAAGATGATTTTTACAGTAATGAAAATTTAAATATTTTTGGTATTTTCAATATTTTGATAGAAAAATAACAATTTAAAAAGATAACTAAAGTTTTTGTAGAAGAAACACACTAAATATGAAAATATCTTTCTTCTTACTATGAATAAGTAATAAGTATAGGAATTCTGTTGTGGAAGTATGCAAATTATGTTGTGTCAAATAAGAGCAATAATATTCTTTACCCTTACTAAAGATGCTATAAATAAAGTTGGCTAATTTAAAGTTTGAATAGTTCTGATGACCGGCTAGGCAGAGAAGATACTAGCTCTCACTCTAGAGTTTCCTTGATTCCCTCCACCTGGAGGCTAATATCTCATATCAGAACCTAAAATAATAAACCAAGTTGGGGTCTTTAACCTGTCACTTTAAAGTCCTCTAACTCTACACCCTTCAATGAATATTTCTCTAGTTATTTGTACTCAATCATATGAACTACATTCTCATTCATAAAACCTCATGTGATCTTTCCAATTGTTGACTGAGACAATACCAGCCGGTTCTTACATGTTCTCACATAAAAAAATTAACATTTGGATTGGTCAAAGCAAGAAGTAAATGAAGTGCATGGATTTAAATCATCACAACTTCTTCCATCATTGAAGATCAATACTTTCCTCAACTTCCATCAAAAACTTAATTACTTATCATTTTAAGAGGAAAGATAAACAAAACTACTCAGAATCTATGGAGAAAACAAAATCACACTTTGGATTGGTCACTTCACTGATATGATTGGTTGAAAGCAGACGAGCAGAAACGAAATAATGTCAAACCTTTGAAGGTGAACATAACTTTGAAGTTGGGAAGTTAACTCTTCTTTTATTAGTTATCTTCCAAAGTCCTCTCCCAACAGTCAAGTAAGAAATAATCTCGTCTAATTTTTCTTCAGTAAGACTATAATTTGCATAAAAACATAACGTATCGAGTGGTAAATGGTAAAATAACTTGATTACCTCTGGCGAAAAAGGTATCAACTTCCCTCGAACCATGACTCAATTTTCTTCAACTTTAGAGAGATTTGCATATAACTCCCTCACAATAGATATAACTGGCACAACAAAGAAACAACAGAATTGTTCCCACTGTCGGTGAACAATTAAATCTTCCATGTCTCCACCCAGATTTCTAAAACATCGCTCCTGAATCAATTTGCGTGATTGAAACACATCACTATACCAATATTGAGCTTTTGAACTAACAAATTTACTCAAAGCAAAAGGGGCTTTGCCTTTGATCCTCTTCATTCTTGGTGCCATTCCACAAATATGATAAATTCCAACAATAACTTCAAAAACCAAATTTAATTTACTAAATTACACTTCCAAAATCACAAACTAAACTTCCCATGCAATTTCCATAGATTTTTCCTCATTTGTCATCATGAATATTTAATTTTTAAATTTCTCCAATTGTGCTCAAAATAGATGATGAAAATTCAAAATTTTTACATAGAGGTAAAGCTCTTATCTCAAAGAATTTGGATCTAGCAAATTTCACTTGATTCCACCAAGAAATCTTTGCTTTAGATGTGCCCTAGCCCTAAAAAATTGTGAACTCGAGAGGAAGAAGGTGGCGGTGGCGTTAAAAATGGCGACTTATGGCTCAAAAAATTACTTTTAACTGTTCTCGAACCAATTTTCATGAACCGACACTTAAGCGTTGTTAAGTAGCACTTAGGCGTCTGCCACTCGGGTTTGCTCATGTTTAAGCGCGAGATGTGGCACTTAAACGCCAGTGCGCGTTTTCAAAAATTTTAAATTAAAGTAAAATGAACTATTTGCCTAAGTAAATCACCTCTAAATGGTCTCATAGCACTTAAATGACTATTTTCAACTTCCTGTAATTCTCTTTTATCTCAAAATTCTCCTTAATAAATATTTCAACTCGAGGCTGAAACAACACAAATGTGCACACAAAAAAACTTATATTAATTTACAAATGAGTACAAATACATTTAAACACTTAGTTCTTATTCCAAATAGTCTTGGATGAGAAAATTTTTCTAAATACAAACACTTAACAATCTTTCACAATTAAACACCTAAGAAACACAAACACTAAAAGCAAGTCTTAAACACTAAAACACTTAAAGACAACGACTTTAAACACAGAAAAACATAACTTCAAACATAGAACTTAATTCCATTCTTCATTAAAAGGAACAAATTTAGGTCTTTCATTAGTCTCTCGTGGGGCAGCTAGAATATAAAGTTGATAAAACGAACGGTGATGATGTGCTATGATGCAATCTTCTTCAATCCACTTTTGCTTAAGAAACATCTCCTTATCTGCTTCCTCTATATAACTAGTGAAGCTAAATTACATTTTCAATTGCCATCCAATATTCTCAAGATGTACATGAATCTCTAATACCTTAGTCACCAATACAGACATGGTATTTTCAATTTTGTTGATCTTCTCTGATATCCCTTCACTACTAACGGCTAAGAAACTGTTATACATCTCTTGTGCAGTTTGACTAATGAATTTCTTCCTCATGGTCTCCTCCTTCTTTTTCAATTACATCTCCCATGAAGATATTATCTTAAAATCTATCTCTCTCTTAGACTTTAGGGATAGAAATTATATGTGGTGAATTTCCTTCACTATTTATAGGCCTAAATCCTTCCAATAACTCCTAGACATGTTTAGAAACTGCCTTGGCACATTTTTACAAACTTCTAGGCAGTTTTCCCTTCTAGAATATAAAATTTATACATGTTTTTAAATTGCCGCGCTTAAGCGCTGGATTTGGCGCTTAAGTGCCAATGCACATTTTTGCACTAGTCAAATTAACGTCCAAATTCTCATTTTAACATGTGTAGATCACCAAATAAAGTATTAAAATCAATACTAACATTTAATAGTCTAAAAAATACTACCCCAAATTTTCTTAATCACACATAAAAGAACAATCAAAATTAAAACACACTGATAACTACGAGTTGCCTCCCACAATGCGCTTCATTTTACCTCGTCAGCCCGTCGTAATCAAAGCTTACTCTAATTGACCCAACATCATTCCATCATTAAACTTATGTTGATCCCCTATAAAATAAGGTTTTAGTCTATGTCCATTAACTTTAAATATTTTCTCAAACTTAGGATTTTTAATATCCACAACTCCATAAGGATAAACTTTAATCACAATAAATAGGCCCATCCACCTGGACTTAAGTTTGCCTGTAAATAATCTTAACCTTGAATTATAAAGCAAAAATTGTTACCCCGGCTGAAAATTTTTAGTAAGAATCCTTTGATCACGCCACATCTTCATTATTTCTTTATAAATTTTGGCACTTTTATAAGATTCATTCCTTATCTCTTCAAGCTCATTTAGTTGTAATAATCTTTTCTCACCAGCATCTTTCAAATTATAATTGAACTCTTTAATCGCCCAATATGCCTTATGCTCAAGTTCAACTGGTAAGTGACAAGCTTTTCCAAATATTAGCCTATATGAGGACATTCCTGTAGGAGTTATGTATGCAGTCCTTTAAGCCCACACAACATAGTGAAGTTTAACAACCAATCCATTTTTGTTGAATTGACAGATTTTTCCATATTGTTTTGAATTTCCAGATTGGATAATTCAACAAAACTACTTGTCTGAGGATGACCTATGATTTATATGATATTTCTTTAATAATTTCTCCATCATGGCATTTCTGAAATAACTCCCCCCATCAGTAATGATAACTCTTGGCAACCCAAATCTACAAAATGTATTCATTTTTAAAAATTTTGCACCACTTTGAGCATCACATCAAGGTAAAGCAACAACTTCTATCCATTTGGATACATAGCCCACTGCTAACAGAAAATATAAATTTTTGAAAGATGGTATAAATGGTTCAATGAAATCTAATCCCCAAACATCAAATATTTAAACTTCTAGCATATAATTGAGGGGCATCTCATTTCTTCTAGAAATATTGCCTACTCTTTCACATCTCTCACAAGTTTTGATATAAGCTTTAACATCTATACAAATTTTAGGCCAATAAAATCCAAATTGTAAAATTTTGTATGTTGTTTTATCAACATCAAAATGTCCCTCAAAATCAAAATTATGATATTTTTTGATAATCTCATAAGTTTCTTCTAATGGTACACATCTTTGAATAATCAGATCATTTCCTTATTTATATAAAAATGGGTCATCACAAATTTAAGTCTTGACTTCATAAATAAATTTCTTGTTTTGTTGGTATGTCATTCCATTGGGTATAATATCACTAACAATAAAGTTCACAATGTCGCCATGGAACACACCACTCATTAATAGTGAATAATTTTTCATCCGGATAATGTTCATTAATTTTATTTTCAAAATAGAGTGGTTTTTCTAATTCAAGCCTAGACAAATGATCAGTAATTTGATTTTCAATCCCCTTCCGATCTAATTTTTCAAAAACAAATTCTTGTAAAAGAAGAATCCATCTTATAAGTCTAGATTTAGCATCCTTCTTTTTCATTAAATACTTAATAGCAAAATGATCTGTATGCACTACACAATGAGTTCCAATTAAATAAGATCTAAATTTATCAAAAACATATACTATTGCTAATAAATATTTTTCTGTTGTTGTATAATTAATTTGAGTTTCATTAAGAGTTTTACTAGCATAGTAAACAACTTTGAAAATTTTATCATATCTTTGTCCTAAAGCAGCTCCAATAACATAATCACTAGCATCACACATTGATTCAAAAGGTTTTTCCCAGTTTGGTGATACTAGTGATTATTTTTTCTTTTAATAACTTAAAAAATTTTAGGCATTTCTCATCAAAATTAAAAATTGCATCTTTCTCCTATAAATAACATTTAGGCTTAGCAATCTTTGAAAAGTCTTTAATTTATCGTCTTTAGAATTCAGCATATCCTAAAAAACTCCTAATTTCCCTTACATTTGTTGGATCAGGTAAATTAGTGATCACTTGAATTTTAGCAAAATCTACTTCCATACCATTTTTTGATATTTGATGTCCTAATACAGTTCCTCCTGCTACCATAAATTGGCATTTTTTCTAGTTAAGGACTAAATTTGTTTCTTCACAGCCCTTAAAAACTTTAGATAATTGTTCTAAACATGAGTCAAATGAAGTTCCAAACACTGAAAAAGTCATCCATGAATACCTCAATCCCTTTTTCAATTAAATTCGAAAAAAAATGCCATCATACATCTTTGAAATGTAGCAGGGGCATTACATAAACCAAAGGGCATTATTCTAAAAGCAAAAGTACCACAAGTACTGGTAAACGTTACTTTCTCTTGATCCTCAACAGATATTTGATTTTAGTGATAACCAGCATATCCATCCAAAAAATAAAAGTATTTATGCTCAGTTAGTCTATCCAACATTTAATCTAGAAAGGGTAATGAAAAGTGATCTTTTATAGTGGCAAGATTTAATTTTCTATAATCAATGAATATTCGCCACCCTGTAACTTATATAGTAGGTATTAACTCATTATGTTCATTTATAGTTACAGTTACTCCTCCTTTCTTAGGAACATAATGAATTGGACTAACTCATGCACTGTCTGAAATAGGGTAGATAATTCCGCCATCTAACCACTTTAAAATTTCTTTCTTTACAACTTTCATAACATGATTCAAAATCCTTTGCAGATCAGCCCTGGGTTTGCAGTTCTCTTTCATATGAATTCTATGCATACAAATTGAAGGACTGATTTTCTTAACATCAGCAATTGTCCATCTAAAGGTTTTCCTAAAACTTTTTCAGAATTTTCATTAACCTTTCTTCTTCTTCCATCATTAATTTTGAGGAAATTATAACTGGTAAAGTAGAGGAATCTCCTAAAAAGGCATATTTTAAATGATTATGACGTAACTTCAACTCTAGTTCTGGAGGTTTTTCAATAGATGGATAAAATAATTTATCTTTGTCTATCATGTCCAAAACTTCAAAACTTTCTCGAACATAGTTTGAATTTTCCTTAAAAAAATCTTCACTTTGATTTAATTCCTCTTCTTGCTATTGTTCCAAATCTTTTTCTTCAGATTTTTCTTCATAAGTAGTTCTAAAATGACATTCACTTAGATATCTTATAACATCCATCCTATAGCATTCAATATCTGTAGCTTTTACAGGGTATTTCTTTGATTTTAAAATGTTAAAAGTAACAGTTTGATCATTGAAGCGTAATTTTAGATCCCCTTTCTATACATCTATCATTGCTCTTCTTGTGGCTAGAAAAGGTCTCCCCAAAATGATAGGTATCTCTTAATCTTCCTCCATATCTAGCACAATGTAATCAACAGGAAAGATAAATTGATCCACTTTCACTAGGACATCTTCTATAACTCCTTTAAGGCATGTTATCAAATGATCTGCTAATTGTAGAGTTACATTAGTAGGGGTTATTTCTTCAAATTCAAATCTTTTAAATATTGATAATGGCATAAGGTTAATGCTTGCACCTAAATCACATAAAGCTTTCCCATAAAATTTGTCTCTTATTGCACACGGAATTGTAAAGCTACCATGATCTTTAAGCCATTCAGGAAGCTTCTTCTGAATTATCAGACTGCACTCCTCACTAAGTGAAACAATCTCATTATCTTCAAACTTCATTTTCTAGTTGAGAATATCCATCGTAAAATTTATATAGCTCGGCATTTGGTCTAAGGATTCAACAAATGGAATACTAATTGTAAGCTTCTTAAATATTTCCAGAAATTTTGAAAATTGTTTATCCAACTTTTGCTGACAAAGTCTATGAGGAAATGGAGGTGGTGATTTTTCTAAATCATATTTTAGTGGAGAAATAGGTTTCTCAGAATCTTTTGGAGCGTCTTCTTTTGATTCTTTAATTCTTCTCTCTCTATTTCAATTTCTTTTTTAACCCGACCTTCCAACTCTCTTCCGCTTCTAGGTTGAACGGCTTTTACTTGTTCTTTATTATGGTCTTTTGGATTTGATTCAGTATTATTAGGAAGTGTTCCTTGGGATCTATTACTTAATGAATTTGCTATTTACCTAAGTTGATTCTCAATATTTCTAATTGTAGCTCTTTGAATTTGTAGTTGATTTCCCATTTGTAACACCACTTCTTCTATAGACAACTTCTTCTCCTTAAAGTATATATTACTGTTGAAACCTGGAGGATAAGTAGATCAATAATTTTTATTCTCTTAGTTGTTCCAGTTTCCTAATGGGTTTCCTTAGTTGTTTCCCCATTGCTGATTATTACCACAGGAATTGTTTTTCCAGTTAAAGTTGGGATGGTTCTTCCAACCTCGGTCATAAAAATTATTTAAATATAGCTTATTTATTTTATTTAGGGCATTCAAAGTTTCTAATGATGCTTGATAATCTACCATTTGGCCTAATGAATTCTCTTCAGTCATGGAAATTGGTTGAGAAAAATTCTTTCTAAATTATTGTAACTTCCTTGAAATTATGTCAACTTGATTTGCTAACATGGTAAATGTATCAGTTTCATGAACATTGGCTACTTTCTTAGGATTTACCCTTTCAGAAGGCCATTGAAAATTATTGGTAGTCATTTCTTCAATTAAAGCATAAGCGTCATGAAATGGTTCCACATCAATGAACCACCAGCAGCGACATAGATAATTGATCTAAGAGATGCAACTAATCCATTATAAAAAGTTTGAAATATTAACCAATTTGGTAGAGCTTAGTGTGGACACTTTCTTAAGAGTTCTAAATCTTTCCCATGCTTCATAAATAAATCCCCCTTCAAATTGATTAAAACATGTAATATCATTTCTATGTTTTGTAGTTTTTGATGGTGGAAAATGATTAACAAAGAATTTTTGTGCTAAATCACCCCAAGTTCTGATAGATCCAAGTGCTAACAAATTTAACCACATCTTAGCTTTATCCCTCAGTGAGAAAGGAAATAACCTAAGTCTTATGACATCATTTGATACACCATCGTATTTAAATGTAGCACACAATTCTAAAAAATTAGCATGATGTAAATTTGGATATATAGTTGGTGATCTCCAACTGAGTATTTGATATCATTTGGATAATAGCAGGTTTAAGCTCAAATGAATTAGCCACTACAATAGGTTTTTGAATACTAAAATGAAGTTCATCTACAGTAGGGTTGACATAATCTCTTAAAGGTCTAAACTCTTGAAGAATTTCAGCATTTTAATTATTTTGGTCTGCCATTTCTGTAATTTTTTTGTATTTTTCAAAATTTATAATTTTTTTGGTTTTTCTAATTTTTCTAATAGTTCTTTCTAATTCATAATCGTAGGGCACTAGTCCTTCAGAACCTAAACTTTGCATACACTAACATATAGTAAAATAAAATAAAATAAACAAAACAAAATAAGATAAGATAAGATAACTTAAAATTTAAATAAGACTTTCTAAAAATAGAAATTTGCTTTTAAAATCAATTTCTCCCCGGCAACGGCGCTAAAAACTTTATCCCTGTATTCTGCTAATATGCACAGTACAACAAAAATTTAGATTATATTTCACTTATATTTCCTTACTTTGCAACAAAACCAAAAACTTTATAGTGAAGAAAAATAAACATTGCGGATGCTGCTACAATTTCACGAAAGATAAGCAAGGAAATCCTCTCGAGATTCTCAGGTACAATCAAGTAGTTACACTGCCCCCGATGATCAAATGCATGATTAAACGAATGGTTTGATGGAACGTACTGCTAGTCGACTACATTCCAAATAGCTGCATCATCAACATATATGACGAGGGAGACTGCATACCTCCTCAAATTGATCATCATGATTTTGTAAGACCCTTCTGCACAGTCTCATTTATGAGTGAAAGCAATATTCTCTTTTGGAAAGTAATCGATGTCATCAGCCATAGAAAATTCAGAGGATCTGTAGAGATTCCCCTACCGGTTGGTTCAATGTTTGTCCTAAAAGAAAATGGTACAAACGTCGCCAAGTATTGCATTCCCGGAGTACAACGCCGTAGGGTGTCTATAGCTTCCGACCGATGGACGACAACAAAATACCATTTAGATTTCAGCTGGATCCTGAACTCAAAGAATTACTGCCGTATGAACTAAGAAAAGGTTGCACCTGTAGGCACACGTGAAGGGCACTCTTGTCCTGGAACGTGGCTCAGAAGGTCAGCTTGATCATGAGCTGACTACGCAAGGGGACATATATTCAGAGAGTTTCTCTTTCTTCTCTACTACATTATAGATATGATATGTATCAGACATGATCAGTCCATGATATGTACTCAACATGACACATTCTGGATGTACCTTCATGCAGTTTGCACATTGTACTCTTTTGAGGCATTGGCCTAAATTTGATCTGTAACATTTTATTGAAGTTGATGAATGAAATTCCTTTCGGAAAATTTGTCTGACTATTCAATTGCCCTTCTCGGAGCAAGGGATAAAAGCCATTGAACCATGTGTTGGTTTGCAACTACAATGAATGAAGAACAAAACAACAAACATTTAACGATAAAAAAAGAAACCTTCAAATGAAAAAAATGACAAAAAGAATATAAATTATGATAGATTTAAATAAAAAAAGTCTCTTTAAAAAAATCAGCCAAATAAAATCAAATTTTGAAAACATTTTCTTAAAAAATAAATGTGATAAAATCAACAAGAAAATAAAATAAATCTGTTAAGTGGATTCTGTCTTTTCAGAGTTTCTTACTCTTTGCTCACGCAACACAACTATCTTTGTCTGCACTAATTCTCTTCACATCCCCGCGGAATTTCACATTCTGCGCAACAAAAAAAAAACTCTCAAATTCTCACATATCCTCTTCAATAGTAAACCTTTACATACAACACATGTCTTTAAATTAAAAACTACGAACTCTGTAGAATTCTCATTTCGAATCAGTCACTACCTTCTGATTCATCATTTTGAGGTCGGTCCTTACCTTCTGACGCTATCTTTCTGAGATTGACCCGAACCTGTCAATTCTCATTTCAAATCAGTTACTACCTTTTGATTCACCCTTTTGAGGTCGTTCCTTACCTTCCAATGCACTCTTTTTGAGATTGACATTTACCTCAATTCTCATTTTGAATCAGTCACTACCTTCGATTCACCCTTTTGAGGTAGGTCCTTACCTTCTGATGCTCTCTTTCCGAGATTGACTCTTACCTATCAATTCTCATTTTAAATCAGTCACTACCTTCTGATTCACCCCTTTCGAGGTCGGTCCTCACCTTTTGATGCTCTCTTTTTGAGATTGACCCTTACCTTTCAATTCTCATTTTGAATCAGTCACTACCTTCTAATTCACCCTTTTGAGGTCGATCCTTACATTCCGACGCTCTCTTTTGAGATTGATCCTCAACTTTCAATTCTCATTTTTCAATCAATCCCTAATTTCTGATTCACTCTTTTGAGATCGGCCCCGACCTTCCGACGCTCTCTCTTGTGATTGATTCTTAACTTTCAATCCTTATCCTGGGATCAACCCCTAACTTCTGATTCCTCTCTTTTCATGGTCGGTCCCAAACATCCGACTCTCTTCTAAAATTAATACATGAAATTCAAATCCCCCTGTGGCCAACACTTACACACTGGTTCCCATCCTTTATAAGTTACTGAAATCACATAAATCAAAATCCGCTCTCCAATCCCCAGCGAGAGTCCCTACTTCTTGACATTGATCAAATCCTCACCTGTTATATTCCCCAGCGGAAACAAATAGCACGCACAACTCTACACTCCTTCCATTTCTCTTGACTTAGGAGTTTGTATTGATTTTGTTGATTTTGTTGGTCAATGCCAATAGGTGGGGTATGCTTTGCCCAGCACACCCCACCTATTGAGGATCCATTTGTTGACCTCAATTTTGGTTGAGGTCTAGTCATTCTCTTTAGTTGCCTAAGGTGTAGTCATATGAATTTCTATTGACTATTATTAGAGAACTAGAAAAATTTTGCCTAATTTTACCCAAAAACACTCAGCCTCACCTTTTGCCCCTATCTCCCTAAATTACCTAAGTACCCTTGAAACCCTAAATTTGGTCAAAATTCTCAAATTTATCCAAAATACCCAAAATTTTTCAAAAATAATTTCAAAACTTTTGAAAACACCCAAATTACCCAAAATCACCAAAAATTGCCAAATTACCAAAATGCCCCTCATGGGTCCAAAATTTCAAAAATTCTAAAAAATCCCAAAATATCCCAAAATATTTCAAATATTCCCAATTTCATTTTTCTCAACTACCATATGACCCAATTTGGCCAATTTAACCATCTTTCATCAAAACCCCCAAATTGCCTTTAAAGGCCCAAATTTCCCCAAATTCAACTCAAATGTCCATCAATTTGATCTCAATATTCCCTAATTTCAATCCCAAACTAAAATTCATATTTAATGTAACCAAAATAAACCAAATCCAAGCTCAATTAGCCCATTCTTTGAGCCCAATTTTGTTGTAGGTCAAACCCCCAATTTTGGGCACATGGCCTAATGTCACCAAATTGAATCCAAAGCCCCCTCAATTGACCATGGTTTATGTTGAAAATATTTATAACATTCCTACAAATCAAAATTAAACATCAATTGGCCTTGGTGAAGTCTCAATTTCATTTAATTTCAACTTAAGTCCAAAATCCCCAAATTACCCCAAATTGGCTATGTCCCCAAATTTCACCAAATTGACTGCCTTAATCCCAAAATTGGCACCCAATTCATGTTGAAAACTCTTCATGGAGTTCCTATTGACCATTCTCAACAATAAATTTGGACTTAGCGCAAGCCCAATCTAGACCCAAGTCTAGCCCAAAATTCCTAAATTGACCAAATCTAAAAAATCCCTCAAATTGACCCTCCAATTGAACTCAAAATCTTTTCATCCTTCACCAGAATTGTTACTTACAATCACTTACACCAAATGCAAGATTTATTTGGACCAATTTACATGGATAACCTAGCCCAAACCCAATTTTGGTCATTTGTACCCACTTGGACCCATGCACTAAATATGGCCTAACCACCCCAAGGTCATTAATTTTATGACTCCACAACCATTAGTTGGACCCTAAGATTCAACCAAAACTCACCTAACCAAAGCTAAGTGAGCCATGGACCAATGGTCCCCTAAATGAAGGGATTTGATTTCCATATTTTCTTAGGCTTAAGATCTTTTTGCCAAAACTAAACTCCAACCCATTAAATTGCTGTGACAGATTCCCCTAGGTTACCTGAGCTCCTAGCCACCTCCCCTTGCCATGGTTGGCTGGCCTAGTCACCAAAGATGCAATAACCAAGGGCCACCCCTACTTAAACTTTACCCAATTCAAAACTAGAGGCCACCTCACCCAAATGAGATGTTAGAGCCTCTCTGCATTCCACCTAAGCACCACATTGCACCTCCCAATTGACCATGACAAGCACGCCTTAGCCACTTTTATAAAAGCTCACCTCCACGCCCATGGAGGGAGTGCTGAAATTATCTCCGAGAGAGCTTCCCAAATCACTCACAGAGCTTCTTTGAGACCTCCTCAGTGTAATCTAGCCACGTTCCCCCACTGATTCCCACTGTGGAAGCTCAATTTTGAACTCAAAGTTTTTCCTAAAACTAAGACAGAGCTCAGTACAACTCTGCAGTCCACTAAACTAAAATTAAACTTACTCATACCTTCACAACACTGAAGGAAGACAAAGACCCATCAAATCCCTCTTCCACAGAGCCCCTAACATAGCTCTAGACCAACACCTGAAATCGAGCTTGGTCGAATTCATACCTAGACCTTACACCACAGCTAGAGGCTCAATACCTAGCCTCCTTAGACTCCATGGAACGTGCCAAGAATCTCTGATTCAAGCTTCCCTTCTCAAAGCAAAGGTATTGAACTCCTCTTCTTCCCGAGCCTCTTTTGATTCTCCGTTTTCTTAAGCTTAATTTCATGGCATCTTAACCATATAGATATGTTTGTCTAGTCTAAACGAGTATTTTCAAACAAGAATTCATTCAATTTGATTAAGAAATGAGGGAGATATCAAGCCTTGAAGATGGAAGGTTCTCGAGCTAGGCCATTGGGGACGATAATGGAGCATCGTTCGATCGAGCGTGTATCGAATGAACAGTCAAGATGAAGCCCGACATCCCTTCTTTACATGAACGGTGAGACGCGTGGCTACTCGCGTGGACGACAACATCAAATGGGAGCACATCGCGTGGAGCTTCGTAGCTGCCTACGATCCAGTCAGCGCCACATGTTTAAATAGATAAATAGGGATTTAAATAACTCAAAAAATACTCCCTAACTTCAAAAATCCATATATTGGTGTAGAAAAATCACAAAAATAAAATAAAAATACCTTCTTACTCACTGAACAAAGAAGAACAATGTTGAAAGAAAATTGAAGTCCATTTGATGTATGTTTTATTTTTAATTAATTAAACACTGTCTTGAGTCTTTTTATTCTCCATGCAGATAGGCATTTCACCATGGCTTGAAATTTTGGCATGTTCTAGCCTCTATCAAGGGGAACATTCACTGATTTCTCTAAAGTCAGTGGAGGTCTCTAGACAGAGATCCATATTTTTCAAGTTTATGCTCATTATTTGCTTAAATCAATCATAATATTTAGCATTTTGCTTAGAAAAATCCAAGAAAATTTTTGAAGGTTAACTTGACTAGAGAACCCTTAGGAAAATTTCTCATGAGTCAAGTCATTTAAAATGCACCTAATCTTTATAAACCCTAAAACACTAAGGTAATTAATTTTTGAAAATAAAAACATCAAAATAGCTTGATTTTTTATCTCCACTATTGTCTAAGATCAAGAAAACTCCCCATAAAAATTTCAAAGCATTTTGAGTCCATTTGATGGCCTAAATTAATTTTTCAAGTTAAATATATTTTTTTGGCATTAAAATGATTTTTAATGACCAAAACATATCTAAAAAAATTATGAAAATTTATTTTTGGAGTTCTTTGTGATGAGGGGAATTTTATAAAACAAAATGTTATTTAAAATAAAAACTTCATTTTAAGCATATTTTTAATATTTAAATAAATAAAAATTTATAAAAATAAAAAAATAATAAAATTCATGGAAATGTTCTAAATTATTTTTTAAGCACTTTGAAATAATTAGAATATTTTTCCTGATTTTCTAAATAAAGATATTGTATTTTGAAGCATGAAATAATTTTTAAAGGTTAAAAAATGGAATTTCACTAAAATAATTCAAATAAATAAAAAAAAATTCCAAAAAAATACAAAATTTGCTTCTTTGGGTTCTCTAGCATTAGGGAGATTTTCCAAAAGTACAAAACTTATTTTTCCCATTTAAAATATTTTATATTTAATAAATATCATAGAATTTAAAATAATTCTAGTAATTCAAATAAAATTCAAAAAATCATAAAATTTTGTCCAAATGGCTCTCTAGTCAAGGTCTACCTCTAGTAATAATGTCAAGTGATTAGGTTTTACCTTGGTCAAGTTAGCAAATTCTCTTTGAAAAATCCCATTTTTGCATGAAAATAATTATATAAATTAAATTAATTTTTGAAAAATCAGATTTTCTCCTCTCATGTCTTAATTGACCCATGAATGAGGTACGATAAAATGTCAAAGTCATTTAATTTGAATTTGACAAATTATGAAGTGTTAGAGCCTTAGGGGCCAACGTGTTATTTTAGGAATTTGGCATTAATTAACATTTAAGCTTAATTCAAGGAAGGAAATGAGAATCCTCTGATCTTAATTAACTTTTTTAGACGAGTGAAACTAAAAAGGGGATTAATTGGTAGAAACCAACCTCACTTCCCTAAATAGAAGGATAAATGAATAAATTTCTAAATTATTAAAACATTGAAGTTTATTAAAATTAATTGAACCTCGGACTTAGGGGTACAACTTTTGAAGTCAATAATTAATCAATCTAATACCCCTATTTGATTTTTAAAAGAGATTCAAATAATGAATCATGATCACCTAAAACTTAACATTTTCCAAATTAATTAAGACACTCACCTAGGTCTTAAGGGCTTAGTAGTGATCTAAGTTAAATCAAGACTAATTAAACGAGGATTAGAAAAGCAAAAATAACTAAAATTTAAGCCCATTAAAACACCATAAGCCTAATTAGGACCAAAATTTCGTTATGTGTTCCAACACCACTAGCTTGCACCCTTTAAGGGTCTTCATTCACATAATCTTTAAAATTAAATTACAATTGATAATTACCTTACTTTTAGGGATAGTTAGGACATCAATGTTCATTGAGCATTAGGGTATTCATAGGGTAATTTATTAAGCAACATAATAAGTTTAAATGAGCTCGAGGCCTTTCACTAGGTAGTGAGAGGGAAGCATGGGCCTGCTTCTTTCTCCTAACTTGTTGGATTCCTCAGAGGTCTACTAAACTTAATGTGATTTTCTTAACAAAATCATCCTTAATCAAACTGCTAAGATCCCACCAAGATATGACCTAGGCTTAGTAGATTTCCAAAACTTTACTTTCCTGTTTCATATAAAATGCCCTGACATGCATTTTGAGTTTCAGGTGGTGGAACGAGAAGACTCTCCAAGTATGTGTTTTATAGTTTACAATGTTGTTTTTCTTATACTTTTTATACTTACAAAACTTGCATGCTAAACAACGATGCCACCCTGCATGAAAACTAAAACTATCAGGATAGCTACAAAACCAAAACCAAAACCAAAACTCAAATTAAAATCAGCCAAGATAAAATTCACCCCCACGACATTCAAAATATAAAACAACTCAAAATTTAATCACAAACATCACACAAAACTAGAATTGCAACTAAATTAAGATGTCTCTATTAGATGATCGAGAATCCCTCGGAGGAGGTAACTTACGATTGCTAATGAGGCTTCCTATGGTCTAAAAGAAATTATGGAACTCATTTAGTTGAGCTTAGTAAATTCATTTAGACTAAGTGAATTCAATAGAAAATAGTGGTGTCAGAACGAGAGAACTGTAGGATCCTAACCGGTGTCGCTCTAATCAACTTTAACATGCCCCAGTAAATTACTAAGGAACTTTAACCATAATGCCGTCTGATTTGACATCATAACTTGACACCCTAGAAAACTCAAACTCGTTAAGGCAAGGAGCTTGGAGCTAGCATGGTGGGAAGCATGGCCATCTTCAATAGCAAAACCTATTATCCCTAGTTAAACTAATTTTCTTCCTTAGAATTAAATAACAAGCCAAAGGATTTTGAGGTTGTCTGCTTATGTAACCTAAATCCTCACCACATATTTAGGCCTTTGTACAGCTCTGTTGTACAATCTAAGCCCTAACCTGTCTTAGGATTCCGAGGTTGTCATCTCTCATGACCTAAATTCTCACATCTTTCAGGCTATTTGTGTGATTGTTTCACACAAATGTAAGCTCTAAATTAGTAAAATTTGCAAAATGAAACACTCAAATGATTTTTCATCTAAATTGAAGCTAAACATTAGGATAGATTGGGAAGTCACCGAGGTTCTCCTTCGGATCTGTGGCATCCCCTAGCTCTTCTTCCTTTGGATTCCAAAAACAAAAATGCTCCAAATTTGAGTCAATCGCATTTCACACCTCTCTGTCCAATCTTGTTGAACAGTCCTATCCTTTTGAAATCCTTGAAGATAATATTTTCTGATTTTTATAAAGAGTTTTCTTAGATGACTTCGGTCATTTAAGATGTAATTAGCTATAGGGGCTTGCCCTTATAGGAAGCTTTTCTGAAACCCAGCTTAAATTCTTCATATTATTTAGGGGAAATTGTCGACAAACAAAATGGTTTCGCAGACCAAACGAATGTCATACATTTCTTTGTTTATTTGCTCAAGCCTTAACCTCAAGTCTTGTGTTTATCTTTCAGGATAGATACATGATTTGAGGTATAACGCTTTTTCATTTAAAGTATAAGAATATGAGGTCAGTTTGAATTCATAATTTTCTAAACTTAAATGTCCTTCTGAAGCAGAGGACGGGATTTTGATCCCGGTGACCATGAGCCTCTTACGGGCAACTCCCCAAACCAAAATAGTGCCGACAATTGTGTTGTGTCAAATATGAGAAATAATATTCTTTACCCATACTAGAGGTGCTATAAAGAATATTGACCAATTTAAAGTTTGAATAGTTCTGAAGTCCGGGTAGGCAGGGAAGATATTAGCTCTCATTCTAGAGTTCCCTCGATTCCCTCCACCTAGGGGCTAACATTCTCGTATCACAACCTAAAACAATAGACCAAGTTGGTGGCTTTAACCTGTCACTATAAAGTCCTCTAACTCTACAACCTTGAGTGAATATTTCTTTATTTCTTTGCACTCAATCATATTAACTACATTCTCATTCATACAACCTCATGTGATTCTTTCCAATTGTTGACTGAGACAATACCAGCCAGATTCTTACATATTCTCTAAAAAATTTTAGCATTTGGATTGGCCAAATCAAGAAGTAAATGAAGTGCATGGATTTAAATCATCACAACTTCTTCCAACATTAAAGATCAATACTCTCCACAATTTCCATCAACAACTTAATTAATTATCATTTTAAGAAGAAAGATAAAGAAAACTACTCGGAATCCATGGAGAAAAAAAAATCACATTTTAGTTTAAAAGTAGAAATCATTGTTAAACCAACAACAAGTCTCAATTAAAACCAAAAGTAGTCTCAAAACAAAAAGATAATAACTTATCTCAAGTTCTCCACAAAACTTTTGAAGTTCCTTTGAATCTCTTCTCTTTACAATCACTCAAAATAAAACAATAAAAAGTATAAAAAAAGTAAAAGTGATGCCAGAAAATCTCTTCGAACTAACTCCCCAAATGAGAACTTTCAAAACTTTCTAATAATTTCATGACTCTTTTCAAATTCCTCTCTTCTTTGTTTTATAGTTTTCCAAGAGTTGCTTTGGAAACTCTTCAAAATATGTCTAGATTTGATTTATTTCCCGAAGAGATGCATCCTTTTATGATAGTATTTGTCCATGGTGGTTATAACCACCTATTAAGCCAATGTTTGCCTCAAAAACCTCTTCAAAATTCATAAAAATTGACTTTACTTATCTAGTAACTGCCAGTGACGCTTAAATGCAAGACCTTTGATGCTTAGGCATGACCTTCTTTGTTTAAACGGCTCATAAGCACCAGACCTGGTGCTTAAGTGCCAAAACTCTTTTGCTCATTTTTCACCTTTTTGCTCCAAATTTGATCATTTTTCTTTTCTTTAAGCATTTTTCACCCTTTTTACCTGTATCTGAAAAAAAACACAGAAATACCTTCCATTAAAGTGCAATATCTAAAAAATAGGTATAAAAATGTGTCTAAAAACAATATATATTTTAGGTGTATCAAAATCCCCCAAACTTAAAATGTTAGTTGTCCTTAAGTGACACTTCAATCTTAAAAAACTACATATGTATGATATGTATATGAGTTTCTTTAGGAGTTACTAAAATTTAGATTTAGAAATATAGCAGTCTAATGTAGAAAAAAATATTTAGTGAATGAGACCAACTTAAAGTTTAGAAATTCTTAAAGTTAAGCAAGATGAAAATATGAGTTTCTATCTAATTCAGAAATGTATTGTATATTTTCCAAATTTAGAATTAGTTCTTTTATTATCCCTAGTTAAAAATTTTCATTAAAAATAATTTTACTTACTATATTATATCTATAAGCTTAAAAGTTTCTTAAGTCTTATACTTTAAAAAGATCAAATGTAGAACTAATTTTTAGTTAGGCACTCCTCAAGCTTCTCCTTCCAATTTTTTTTCCTCTTTTTCTTTTTCTTTTTCTCTTTTCTCTTTTTTTTTTCTTTTTCTTTTCTTTTTTTTT
>NEWO01000048.1:1421638-1435414 GCA_003013225.1 Phalaenopsis aphrodite
AATAAAAATCTAAATTATCTAAATTTTTCAAAAATACAATTTTTCTTACTAAATATAGTTACTTATATTAATCATTTTCTCATCTAAAAAACTTTTTAACTTAAATTTTTTCTTCACTATAAAAAATTTTAACTAAATCTTCTTACTCATTTGTGAAATCAAATTTTACTTTCCTAATATAACTTCATATACATAATCAATTTTGTTCTTTTCAATTCAAATTCACTTGTAGAACATTTAAGAACAAATAAAATTCAAGTTTTTAATATATTTTTCATCCCCCAAAATTAAACTTTTAACAAATTAAACAGTTTAGCATCAGACATATATAAGCGGGAATGAAAAAATTTAAAAATAACATGCTAAATGGAAGTTTAAACCTTAATAATAGAAGTATAAACTAAAAGTAGAAGTAAAATTAATTTTTGATCAAATTTTCTATATTTTCATTTTACTTTAACATATACAGATTCAATAAACTTTAAATAGCGGGTATAAACATAAAAATAAACATATACACTTCTGACACCACAAGCTTAATATAAAGACAAACTTGCAAGCATGATAAAAGAAAAATAAAGGGTAGCAGTTTCTGAATTTCAAGTTTAAGATCTAAGCTAGCAAGATTTTCTACTTTATAACATATATGAAATTAAGTTAAGTTCTAAGCTAACTAAATCATAGTACTAAACACAAAACAACAGTTACTACCCTAAAATTTAAAAATAAAATTCTAACTACCACAAATGTCATAATAATAATAAAACATAAATGCCCAAAACACAACATAGTCCAAAACAACACACAGATGCAAATTTAGCAAGCAGATACCACATAGTTCATATCATATTACAATCATAAAAAAAATCTCTCAGCTCTACTCTTCATCCTCAAATCATCGTTGTAGCATTTTTTTGTAGGCTCATAATTAGGATATCGAGGATATGGAGGAAATTACACTCCTGGTTCAACTCTAATCAGATGAGTGGAATTTATCTTCATAATCACTCTTCCTTCTATTATAACTATTGGTATGATCTACAAAATGCTCTAAATTTTGTACCTTATCAGCGGTAAAATTGATATTATCCATCATCTTCTGCAATAACTCATCCTGAGTCTTAGTAGACTCACCTCTAGATATAGAAGCACGTCAAGTAGATGGTCTAGATGAAGAAGCAGAGGTAGATGCAACATATGTTTCCATTCCATAGCTCTTGGAAAATCCTCCTCTCCAGCCAAAAATTGAATGCTCAGAATAAGTCTTCACATTCACCTTTGTGATGGGCTTTAGAGGTAACAGAACTTCTTCCCAACTATCATATTTAACCTCAGCCTACTCACACAAAAAAAAGGCAAGCAGACCTGCAGTTGTAACAGCTGTAACAGAACTGATGATAGTATGATAGATCAAAGCTCCAATATTGATAAGCTTTCCCTCTTAAATATAATATTTCAACATCACTCTTTCTCTGGTCACTTTACTGAGATGAATGGTCGAAAGCAGACGAGCAGAATCGAAATAGTGCCAGGCCTTTCAAAGTGCACATAACTTTGAAGTTGGGAAATTTACTCTCCTCTCATTGTTAATCTTCCAAAGTCCTTTCCCAATAGTCAAATATAAAATAATCTCATCTAACTCCACTTCAGTAGGACTATAATTTGTAAAAAAAACATAAAGTATTCGGTGGTAAATAGTAAAACAAGTTAATTTCCTATGACAAAAAATGTAGCAACTTTCCTCGAACCATAACTCGATTGTCTTCGGCTTCAGTGAGATTTGCATAGAACTCCCTTACAACAGAAATCACTGTGACAACAGAAAAACAAAAGAATTGTTCCTATTGTTGACGAACAATTAAATCTTCCACTTCTCCACCCGAATTTCTAAAACATCTCTCCAGAATCAATTTTTCGTGACTGTAGAGCATCACTGTATTGATCTTGAGCTTTCGAACTCACAAATTTGCTCGAATCAAACAGACTTTTTCCTCTATTCCTCCTCATTGTTGGTGTCATTCTATAAATTTTGAAAATTCCAAAAATAACTTAAAAAATCAAGTTAAAGTCACTAAACTAAACTTCAAAAAGCACAAACTAAATTTCCCAAGAAATTTCCATAGATTTTTCCTCATTTTTCACCATGAATAGTGAATTTTAAAATTTCTCCAAATGTGCTCAAAATACATGGTAAAAATCCAAAACTTTTGCATAGAAGTAAAGCTCTTACCTTAAAGAATCCAAATCTAGCAAATTTTTCTTGATTCCACCAAATAATCTCCACTTAATGGTGTGCCCTAGCCCTTAAAATCACTATTTTGAGAGGTAGAAGACGACGGGAGGAGTTAAAAATGGCCTTTTTCATACCAAAATTTCACTTTTAACCATTTGTGAGGTGGTTTTTGTAAACCGGTGCTTAAGCGCGGGTAAGTGGTGCTTAGGCGTCTGCCTCTCGGGTTAGCTCACGCTTAAGGGCGATATGCGGCGCTTAGGCGCCAGTGCACGATTTTCAAAAATTTCAAATTTAAGTAAAATGCACTGTTTGCCTAAGTAAACCACTCTTAAATGGTCTCATAACACTTAATTGACTATTTTCAACTTCCTATAACTCCTCTCTCTCTCTCTCTCAAATTTCTCCTTAATAATTATTTCAATTAAAGGGTAAAACAACACAAAATTTTCACAAAAAACAAACTTATATTAGATCATAAAGAAGTACAAATACTATTGACACTTATTTCTCTTTCCAAATAGTCTCGGATGAGAAAATTTTTCTAAGTACAAAACAGTTAACACAGATTCACAATTAAACACATAAGTAATGTAAAAACTAACACATGTTTTAAACACTAAAAACACTTAAAGACAACAACTTTATTCACACAAAAACAAACATAGAACTTAATTCCATTCTTCATTAGAAGGAATAAATTCAAGTTTTTCATTAGTCTCTCCTGGGGCAACTGGAATATAAAGTTGATAAAACGAACGGTGGTGACGTGCTCTGATGCAACCTTCTTCAATCCACTTTTGCTTAAGAAACATCTCCTTATCCGCTTCCTCTATATAACTAGTGTGGCTAAATTGCATTTTCAATTGCTATCCAACATGCTCAAGATGTGCATGAATTTCCAATACCTTAGTCTCCAGTACATACATGGTATTTTCAATTTTGTTGATCTTCTCTGATATCATTTCAATACTAACGACTAAGAAACTGTTGCACATCAATTGTGCACTTTAACTAATGAATCTCTTCTTCATGACATCATCCTTCTTCTTCAAATCCATCTCCCATGAAGACATCATCTTAAAATCTCTCTCACTTTTAGGCTTTAGGGATAGAAATGATCTCGGGTGAAATTCCTACACTAAACCCTTCTATTATAGGCCTAAATTCTTCCAATAACTCCTAGACAAATTTAAAAACTACCAAGACATGTTTTTGCAAACTTCTAGGTGGTTTTTTCTTCTAGAATATTAATTTTGCACATGTTTTTAAACAGTAGCGCTTAAGCACCGGATTTGGCGCTTAAGCGCCCGTGCACATTTTTGCACAAGTCAACTTAACGTCCAAATTCTCTTTTTAACATGTCAAAATCAAAAACTTAAGTCTTAAAATTAATACTAACGCATAAGTCTCAAAAATACTATCCCATTTTTTTTTAATAACACATAAAATATCAATAAAAATAAAAACATACTGATACTTATGGGTTGCCTCTCACAAAGCTCTTGGTTTTACGTCGCCAGCCCGACGTAACCAGTGCTTACTCTAGTTGACCCAAAATCATTCCATCATTAAACTTCTGCTGACCCCCTATGTAATAAGGTTTCATGCTATGTCCATTCACTTTAAACATTTTCTCAAATTTAAGATCTTTAATATCAACAGCTCTATAACGATAAACTCTAATCACAATAAATGAGCCCATCCACCTGGACTTAAGTTTCCCTAAAAATAATCTTAACCTTGAATTATATAGCCAAACTTGTTGCCCTGGCTGAAAATTTTTAGTAAGAATTTTTTATCATGCCACATCTTCATCTTTTCTTTATAAATTTTGGCACTTTCATAAAACTCATTCCTTTTCTCTTCAAGCTCATTTAATTGTAAAAATCTTTTCTTACCAGCATCTTTCAATCTATAGTTGAACTCTTTAATTGCCCAATATGCTATATGCTCAAGTTCAACTGGTAAGTGACAAGTTTTCCCAAATATTAGCCCATGTGGGACATTCATATAGAAATTCTATATGCAGTCCTACAAACCCACAAAGCATAGTTATGTTTGACTGACCAATCCATTTTTATTGGATTCATTAATTTTTCCATATGTCTTTTAATTTCTTGATTAGATAATAAAGCCAAACCACTTGTCTGAGGATGATAAGCAGTAGCAATCCTATGACTTATTTGATATTTCTATAATAATTTCTCCATTCTGACATTTTTGAAATGACTTCCCCCATCAGTAATGATAACGCTAGACATCCTAAATTTACAAAATATATTTGTTTTAAAAAAAATTGCACCACTTTGAGCATCACATCGAGGTAAAGCAACAACTTTTATCCATTTGGATACATACTCTACTACTTACAGAATTTATAAATTTCTGAAAGATGGTATAAATGCTCCCATAAAATCTAATCCCCAAACATCAAATATTTCAACTTCTAGCTTATAATTAAAGGGGCATCTCATATCTTTTAAAAATATTGCCTACTCTTTCACATCTATCACAAGTTTTGATATAAGCATTAACATCTTTAAAAATTGTTGGCCAATAAAATCCAGATTGTAAAATTTTGTATGTTGTTTTATCAACACCAAAATGTCCCCCAAAATTAGAATTATGACATTTTTGGATAATCTCATAAGTTTCTTCTAATTGTACACATCTTTGAATAATCTGATCCTTTTTTTATTTATATAAAACTGGGTCAGCACAAAAATAAGGCTTAGCTTCAGAAATAATTTTCCTCTTCAGTTGATACGTCATTCCGTTGGGTATAATATCACTAACAATAAAGTTCACAATGTCGGCATACCAAGGAATACGACACTCATTAATAGTGAATAATTTTTCATCTGGAAAATGTTCATTAATTTCATTTTCAAAATAGAGTGTTTTTTTTAATTCAAGCCTGGATCAACAATTTTATTTTCAATCCCCTTCCGATCTACAATTACAAAATCAAATTCTTGCAAAAGAAGAATCCATCTTGTAAGTCTAGGTTTAGCATCCTTCTTTTTCATTAAATACTAAATAGTAGAATGATTTGTATGCTATACACAATGAGTTCCAATAAAATATGATCTAAATTTATTAAAAGCATATACTATCGCTAATTAATATTTTTCAGTTGTTGTACAATTAATTTGAGTTTCATTAAGAGTTTTACAAGCATAGTAAATAACTTTGAAAATTTTATCATATTTTTGTCCAAAAATAGCTCCTATAGCATAATCACTAGCAGCAACATTAATTCAAAAGGTTTTTCCAAGTTTGGTGAAACTGTAATTAGTGCAGTGCTTAATTTTTCTTTTAATAATTTAACAACTTCTAGGCATTCCTCATCAAAATTGAAAATAACATCTTTCTTCAGTAAATGGCATAAAGGCTTAGCGATCTTTGAAAAGTTTTTAATATATCGTCTGTAGAATCCAGCATGTCTTATAAAATTCCTAATTTCCCTTAAACTTGTTGGATAAGCTAAATTAGCGATCACTTGAATTTTAGCAGGATCTACTTCCATACCATTTTGTGATATTTGATGACCCAATATGATTCCTCCTGCTATCATAAATTGGCATTTTCCCAATTAAGGACTAAATTTGTTTCTTCACAGTGTTTAAGAACTTTGGATAAATGTTCTAAACATGAGTCAAATGAAGTTCCAAACACCAAACAATCACCCATAGAAAACTTCAATTCCTTTTTCAATTAAGTCACAAAAAATTGTCATGATACATCTTTGAAATGTAGTAGAGGAATTACATAAACCAAAGGGCATTCTTATAAAAGCATAAGTACCATAATGACTGGTAAATGTTGTTTTCTCTTGATCCTCGGGAGATATTCTAGTTTGGTGATAACTAATATATCCTTACAGAAAACAAAAATATTTACCACTATTCATGGAAAATGATCTATTTTCCATTTTCTATAATCAATGCATATTCACCACCCTTTAACTTGTCTAGTAGATATTAACTCATTACGTTCATTTACAGTTATATTTACTCCTCTTTTCTTAGGAACGCCATGAATTGGACTAACCCATGCACTATCTGAAATAGGGTTGATAATTCCAGCATCTAACCACTTTAAAATTTCCTTCTTAACAAATTCTCTCATAACAGGATTCAACCTCCTTTACGTATCAGCTCTGGGTTTGTAGTTCTCTTCCATATGAATTCTATGCATACAAATTGAAGGGTTGATACCTTTAATATCAGCAATTGTCCATCCAAAGGCTTTCTAAAAATTTTTCAGAATTTTCATCAAGCTTTCTTCTTCTTCCATTGTTAATTTTGAAAAAAATAATAATAGGTAAAGTAGAGGAATCTCCTAAAAAGGTATATTTTAAATGATCTGGAAGTAACTTCAACTCTAGTTCTGGAGGTTTTTCAATAGATGGACAAAATGATTTATCTTTGTCTATAGTGTCAATAACATCAAAACTTTCTCTTACATAGTCTGAATTTTCCTTAAAAAGTTCTTCACATTGATCTAATTCCTCTTCTTGCTCGTGTTCCAAATCTTTTTCTTCAAATATTTCTTCATAAGTAGTCTTGAAATGCCATTCACTTAGATATCTTATAACATCCATTCTAAAACATTCATCATCTTTACCTTTTGCAGGGTATTTCATTGATCTTGAAATGTTAAAAGTAATAGTTTGATCATTGACGTGCATTTTTAATTCTCCTTTTTGCACATCTACCATTTCTCTTCCGGTGAGTAGGAAAGGTCTCCTCAAAATGATATGTATCTTTTTATCTTCCTCGATATCTAGCATAGTGAAATCAATAGGAAAGATAAATTGATCCACTATCATTAGGACATCTTCTATAACTCCTTTAGAGTATGTTATCGAATGATCTGCTATTTGTAGAGTTATAGTAGTAGGGTTATTTCTCCTAATCCAAATCTTTAAATATCAATAATGGCGTAAGGTTAATGCTTGCACCTAAATCACATAAATCTTTTCCATAAAAATTGTCTCCTATTGCACATGGAATTGTAAAGCTACCAGGATCTTTAAGCTTTTCACGAAGCTTCTTATGAAATATTGCACCGCACTCATCACTAAGTGCAACCGTCTCATTATCTTCAAACTTCCTTTTCATGTTAGAATATCCTTCATAAACTTTACATAGCTCGACATTTGTTCTAAGGCTTCTACAAATGGAATATTAATTGTAAGCTTCTAAAATATTTCTAGAAATTTTGAAATTTGCTTATCCAACTTCTGTTTACAAAGTTTCTTAAGAAATGGAGGGGGTGATTTTTCTAAATCAATTTTCAGCAGAGAAATAGTTCTCTCAAAATCTTTTGGAGCATCCTCTTTTGATTCTTCAATTTCTTCTCTCTCTACTTCAATTTCTTTTTGAACCCGACCTTCCAACTCTCTTGCGCTTCTATGTTGAACGACGTTTACTTGTTCTTTATTTTGGTCTTTTGGATTTGATTCAGTATTACTAGGAAGTGTTCCTTGGGATCAATTACTTAATTAATTTGCTATTTGCTCAAGTTTATTGTTGATATTTCTAATTGCAGCTCCTTGACTTTGTAATTGATTTTTCAATTGTAACACCACTTCTTCTATAGACAACTTGTTCTCCTTAAACTGTGTATTACTATTGAAACTTGGAGGATAAGTAGATCTATAATTATTATTCCCTTGGTTGTTTCATTTTCTCAATGGGTTTCTTTGGTTGATCCCCCATTACTGATTATTACCACCCGAATTATTATTCCACTTAAAGTTTGGATGGTTCTTCTAACCTTAGTTATAATAATTTGAATATGGGTTATTTTGCTTATTTTTTATGGCATTCAAAGTTTCTAATGATGCTTGAGAATCTGCCATTTGGCCTAATGAATTCTCTTTAATCATGGAAATTGGTTGAGAAAAATTCATTCTAAATTGGTCTAGCTTCCTTAAAATTGCAGCAACTTGATTTTGCTAACATGGTAAATGTATCAGTATTATGAATATTGGCACTTTCTTAGGACTTACCCTCTCCAAAGGCCTTTAAAAATTATTGGTAGTCATTTCTTCAATTAAAGCATAAGCATCATGAAATGATTTTGACATCAATGAACCAACAACAACGACATCGATAATTGATCTAAGAGATCCAACTAATCCATTATAAAAAATTCATGTTATTAACCAATCCGGTATAGCATGGTGTGGACACTTTCTTAAGAGTTGTTTAAATCTTTCCCATGCTTCATAAATAGATTCCCCTTTAAACTGATTAAAATATGTAATATCATTTCTAAGCTTCCCAGTTTTTTATGGTGGAAAATATTTAGCGAGAAATTTTTGTGCTAAATCTCCCCAAGTTCTCATAGATCCAGGTGCTAACGAATTAAACAACATCTTAGCTTTATCTCTTAGTGAAAAGGAAATAACCTAACTCTTATGGAATCAACTGATACACCATCGTATTTAAATGTTGCACAAAATTTTAGAAATTTGGCAAGATGTAAATTTGGATCTTCAGTTGGTGATCCCCCAAATTGATTATTTGATACAATTTGGATAATAGCAGGTTAAAGCTTAAATGAATTATCCATTACAGTTGGTTTTTGAATACTGCAATAAAGTTCATCTACAGTAAGGCTGTCATAATCTATTAAAGGTCTAAACACTTAATAAATTTCAGCATTTCAATTATTTTGGTCTGCCATTTCTATAATTTTTTTTGGATTTTTCAAAATTTATAATTTTTTTTGGTCTTTCTGATTTTTCTAATATTTCTTTCTAGTTCAGAATTATAGGGCACTATTCCTTCAGAACCTGAACCACGCATACACTAACATATAATAAAATAAAATAAAATTCAAAACACACAAAAAATAAGATACAATACTTAAGTTTAAATAAGACTTTCTAAAAATAGAAATTTTGCTTTCAATTCCCCGACAATGTTGCCAAAAACTTGGCTCCAACTTGATATTGCTAATATGAAAAGTACAACAGTAATTCAGATTATATTTTACTTATGTTTCTTTACTTTACAACAACACCAAAAACTTGATTCTGAAGAAAAATAAGAATTTAACTTTTAATTTATATGTATTGGGATACTATGCAAGTATACGTAACATTATCAAGTAATATAAGACTTTTTGATTAAGACCTGAATATTGAACACACAGAGAATTTATATAATATGCACTTTTAGAAAACTTTCTACTTTTAAAAAGACAATTACTTAAACTGAATATATTTTGCAGTAATAAAAATTCAAATAATTTTGGTATTTTTGATATTTTGACAAAATAGTAACAACATAAAAAGATAACTAAAGTTTTGCAGATTTCCTAGTTAGCACAACTTTATTAAGTAAATTTTCAGTAGGTGTAGGCTTTTAAGAGTAGTTTAAAATATAGTAGGACTAGTTAGCACAACTTTAAACTAGTTTTCCTAACATAAACACCTTTTTCTTAGTGGGTTTGATGACCTGGTCTCAAAATTCTTGTATTACGAAGGCAATGTGTACACTTGCATAAGGCTTTAGAGTGCAAGTGCACCTGGACTTAAGTTAACACCGCATCAAAGTCTTTTTAACACCATTACCAAGGAAATGATGGTGTAGTTAACTTAGGAGAATTTTAGTTGAACCATTTTGACCTAGAGTTGAAAATCTATATTGTTAGTCTTTCTATGTAACCTTTTATTTTTTGAAATTTAAAAGTTCTAAAAATATTTTTATTTGTTTGTTGTGTAAAAGCTACTAGTTGAGACTTTATTTTGTGAATGTGTACTTCAAGACCTATAAGACTTGTACCCTTTGACTCAGAACTTGACAGAACTATTATGAGGATTAGAAAATAAAGAAAGACTTTATGAACTTGTAGAAGAAATGACTAACAATTTACAAAATAATTTAGAAATAAATGAAGCAAATTATGATGCACATAGACTATAAAGAGGTTATGCTAATCTTATGGCAAATGAAATTCACAAAAGTATTCAAAATCCTACCATAGAAGCTAGTACATTTAGACTTAAGCCTGTTATTATCTAAATGTTACAGAATAACAAATTTTGGGGAATCAAGTTTGAAGATCCAAATTTACACTTAGCAAGCTTCTTAGAACTTTGCGCTACATTTTATTATAATGGTATGTCAATTGACGTTGTTGGGCATAGGCTTTTGCCCTTTTCCTTAAGGGATAAAGTCAGGATGTGGTCAAACTCATTAACACCCATTTCAACTAGGAGATGTAGTGACTTAGCCCAAAAAATCCTAGCTATGCATTTCCCACCTACAAAAATAACTAGAATTAAAAAATATATTACTTCATTTCACCAACATGAAGGTGAGTCAATATATAAGGCTTGCGAAAGATTTAAGGAGCTTCTTAGAAAGTGTCCACATCATTCATTGCTCGATTGGCTAACTATTCCGCCTTCTTACAAAGAGTTTGTAGGATCCCTTAAATCAAATTTTCATGATGCCACTCGTGAATCGCTGATGTCAAAGGCATTTGAGGAGGCTTATTCTTTGATTGAAGAGATGGTCTCTAAAGATTTCCAACAGCCTTTTGAGAGAGTAAATCCTAGAAAGGTAGCTAGGGTACATGACACAGATGTGCTTTTGATTCCAACTTCTAAGGTAGCAGTCATATCTAGGAATCTACAACAATATTGAATAAAATAACCTCAACTACCTCCAGTAATTGTTGAAAGTTCAATTAGAAAATTGGTTGATGCTAGTACTTTATCATTTGAGATCCTAAATGTGATTAACAACAGACATATTAACCTTTAATCTAATTCTACTATTTAGGTTTGAAGACCATCCTAACTTTACCTGAAAAAAATTATCTGGTAAAGGGAAACCAAGAACAGGGAAATAACCAAGCAAGACCTTTAAGAAATTGGAATACCCAGGGTAGTACCAACTACAAACCATCTTATCCTCTAGGATTTAACTCTAACCCATAATTCAAGGAAGAAAAGTTGACTTGCAAGGAGGCTGTATTGCAGATGAGGAATCAATCACAAAGTCGGATGTAGGAAGTTAGGGCAGAGCACAACTCACTTAGCAATCAACCCCAAGAAACTTCATTGAAACACTGAGATTAATCTTAAGGAGAAGAGTAATGAGCATGTCAAAGCTGTATATTCAAGGAGTGGAAAAGAGTTGGATGATGTAGTTAAAAAAATGTTGAAATTGAGAAGGAGACTATAGAACTTGAAAGAACTTTGGAAGATATTTAAAAAAATTTAGAAAAGCCAATCTCACCAACTAAAACTAACTTAGGAAAACCACCACCTCCATTTCCTTAAAGACTTCAAACATAAAAACTGTATTAGTAATTTTAAGGAATTTTTGAAGTATTTAAGGAACTAACTATTAAAATTCCTTTTGTTGAGGATTTAGAGAAAATGCTCAGTTATGTAAAGTTCATGAAAGACATTCATAATAAGAAGATGAAGTTTGAAGATTATGAGATAGTTGCACCCAGTAAGAAGTACGGTGCTATCTTTTAAAGGAAGCTTCCTCAAGAGCTTATGGATTCTGGGAGCTTTACGATCGCTTGTGTAACTAGAGAGAGATTTAATGACAAAGCATTATGCCATATTGGAGCTAGTATAAACACAATGCCGCTATGTATTTTTAAAATATTAGAGTTAGAGAGGTGTCTCCTAGCACTATGACCCTTAAATTAGTTGATCGATCGATCACTTATCTGTGGGGCATTATGAAAGATGTTCTCTTAAGTGTGGAAAAATTTATCTTCCTTCTAAAATTCATTATTTTAGATATGGAGGATACAAAAATTCCAGTAATATTAGGTAGACTTTTCCTAGCCACTTGAAGAGCTATGATAGATGTGTTAAAAAGGTGAATTAACTCTTAGTGTAAATGATATGAAAAGTACATTTAATGTATTAAAATCTATGAAGTATTCTTATGCAAAATGAAGATGCATGTTTTCAGATGGATTTAATTGATTATTTATTTAGTATTCATTTTTGAAGGAATTGTGAAGTTAAAAAAGGAGCCAAAATTGAATGAGGAATACTCTGTAGACCCTGTAGATGAATCTGCTATACTTGTAATAGATAATTCAAAGATAGTACGAGAGAGGTTTGAGATTCTTGATACAATAGTGATCCTCTTATTCCTTCTATTAAGGAACCCCCAGAACTTGAGATAAAGGTGCTTCCCAAAAACATAAAGTATGCTTCCTTTACCATTTCTTTTCTCTATCAGATGTTGGATAGGCTAGCTAGCCATCCATATTTTTATTTTTTAGACTTGTTTTCTGGGTATTGCCAGATACCTATTTCTTCTGAGGATGAAAATTAGATAATGTTTACAGGTAATTATGGGACTTTTGCCTTTTAAAGAATGCCCTTTGTGTTATGTAACATACATTATACATTTTGGTAGTGTATGATATCTATATTTTATGACCTAATTGACTAGGGAGTAGAAGCTTTTATGGATGACTTTTCAGTGTTTGTCCCTTCATTTGACTCTTGTTTGGTTCATTTGGCAAAGGTGCTGAAATGCTGTGAAAAAACAAATCTGGTTCTCAATTAAAAGAAGTGTCAATTCATGGTTTTGGAGCTACTATGTTGGAAAATAAAATATCTAAATTGGGCAAGAAAGTATACCTAACAAAGATTCAAATTATAAAAAAACTTTCCCCGCCTACTATTGTGAAAGGTGTTCAAAGTTTTTTGGGACATGTTGAATTCTATATGCGATATAATAAGAATTTTTGAAAATTGATAAACCTGTATACCTTCTCTTAGAAAAGGATGTCCTATTTAATTTTGACCATGAAAGCCTAGATGCCTTTAATACTCTAAAAGATAAATTAGTGACTACTCCTATTATTATTTCAGCTGATTTGGGAAAACCATTTAAGTTAATGTGGGATGCAAGTGACTATGATATCAAGAAAATATTTCAAAAATTACACAATAAAATGTTTAAAGGTATATACTATGCTAGTAAAATACTTAATGAAGCTCAACTTAATTATATCACTATTTAGAAGGAGCATTTGGCTATAGTATATGCATATGAAAATTTTTGGTCCTGTTTGATTGGAACAAAATGTACTGTTCATACCAACCATTCTACTATTAGATATCTTATGTCAAAAAAGGAAACTAAACGTAGATTGATTAGATGAGTCCTTTTGATAAAAGAATTTTTTATCAAATTAGTGGATAGAAAGGGTACTAATAATCAAGTAGGGGACATTTATCAAAACTGGATTAGGGTAATTTATGTGATTTTGAAGATGAGATCAATGAGAATTTTCCTAATGAGCAACTATTTGCTATTATGGAATAACACATTTTGTGACGCTAACAAGTAAATTTCTTAGTTGGTGATATTATGCCCTATGGCCTGACATACCATCAATGGAAGAAATTCATCCATGATGATAGATATTATTTCTAGGATAACCCACACCTATATAAAAAAAATGTAAGGATTTGGTGAGTGGGAGTTGTGTACCCATAGAAGAAGCCCTTGAAATTATTAAAGAATGTT
>NEWO01000048.1:1445689-1464851 GCA_003013225.1 Phalaenopsis aphrodite
GCTTTACCAAGGCCAATTGATGGTTGATTTTGATGTGTAAAAATGTTGTAAGTATTTTGAAATATTAATTGAGGCCAATTGACTAGGCTATGGGTTCAATTGGGTGAGATTAAGTCATATGGTCAAAATTGGGGTTTTGACCCAAATCAAATTGGACTCAAATCATGGACCAATTGAGCCTGGATTTGGTTTATTTTGGTCATATCAAAAGTGATTTTGAGTTTAGGATGGGAATTGGGGTCAACTAAGATCAAATTGATAAACACTTGGGATGGATTTGGGGAATTTTGAGTCTTTTAAAGGACAATTTGGGGATTTTGGTTAAAGATGGTCAAATTGGCTAAATTAGGTCATGTGGTAATTAAAAGAAATAAAATTGAGAATATTTTGGATTTATTGGAATTTTCTGAGAATTTTAGAATTTTTGGGATTTTGGGTTAAAGAAGGGTCCCAAGGGCAGTTAGGTAATTTATGGGTGTCTGGGGCAAAAGACCCAAGATGAGTATTTCAAGTAGAATTGGATAGATATCCATTCAAAATGAAACATGGATCAATGAAATCCCCATTTTGGGTCCTTATGTATTGGTCTTAACCATGGTATTGTGAGGGTATTGTGTACCTTAGCTTCAAATCAACACTCAGGGTCAATCCTAAGGCCAAGTAGTCCTATAGGAACTCTTCTTGAGTTCTCTCATAATGATCTTACCTACTAAGTGCTAGAGGTTAGGACCAATATGTGGAACTTCAAGTTGAGTAAAGAGAAGAGTTTTGAGTTTCTAATTGTGAGGGTACATTTTTTAGTTTTCTAAGACTAGTCAATAGGAAAGTCCTATGGCTAGACCTAGGCTACTAAAAAAGTTTCTAGACCTCAATCAAAAGTGAGGTCAACAGGTATCAGTGAAAAATTTTATGGAAGAGCTTTATGTGATTTGGGAGCCAGCATTAATCTTATGCCTCTATCAATTTTGAAAAAAATAGGATTTGGATAAGTTTTACTTACTTCTCTAACTCTTCAGTTAGTAGATCATTCAGTTACATATCCTAAGGAAGTTACAGAAGATGTGTTAGTAAAATTTGATAAATTTATCTTTCCTGTGGATTTCATTGTTTTAGATATGGAGGAAGATAAAGAAATACCTATCATTTTAGGGAGTCCATTTTTAGCTACTGGAAAAGCTATGATCGATGTTTAAAAATGAGAATTAACTATGAGAGTTAATGATCAAGAAGTGACTTTTAACATTGAAAAATCTATGAAATACCCTATAATTGAAAGAGATAATGAATGTTTTTTCTTGGTAATTAGTAAACATCTATTGAATGAGCATTTTAAAGAACATTTTGAAGAGAAAGTACAATTTGAAGATAGTGATGAAGTAAATTTGGATGAATTAGAAAATGAAGAATTAGATTATGTTCAGGAAAGATTTGAGGTGCTGGATATTACAGAAAATACTGATAAGAATCTAATTCCGTCAATTATAAAACCACCTTAACTTGAGTTGAAAATATTGCCTTGCCATTGGAAGTATGTGTTTTTGGAAGACTTATCCACATTACCTGTTATTATATCTTTAGAATTAAATGATTTGCAAGAGCAAAAACTGTTAGATATATTAAAAAGATATAAGAAAGCTTTTGGTTAGACCTTAGCTGATATTAAAGGAATTAGTCCTTCGATCTGTATGCACAGAATTATACTAGATGAACAATATAAGCGAAGAGTTGATCCACAAAGGAGATTAAATCCAATGATGAAAGAAGTAGTTAAGAAGGAAATTTTGAAATGGCTAGATACTGAAATTATATATCATATTTTAGATAGTGCGTGGGTGAGTCCAATTCATTGTGTTTCTGAGAAAGGAGGAGTGACTGTTGAAACAAAAGAAAATAATGAATTAATACCTACCATATAAGTTACTGGGTGGCATATTTGCGTTGATTATACAAATTTAAACACTGCCACTGGGAAATATCACTTCCCTTTACCCTCTTTAGACCAAATAGTTGATAGACTTATTGGGCATACATATTTTTGTTTTTTAGATGGATATATCGGTTACCATCAAATTCCTATTGCTCCTGAGGATCAATTAAAGACAACATTCACTAGTCCTTTTGGAACTTTTTCTTTTTGAAAAATTCTTTTTGGATTATGTAATGCACCTACAACATTCCAAAGATGTATGATGTCTATATTTAGTAAAGTAATTGATGATAGATTAGAAGTATTTAGGGATGATTTCTTTGTATTTGGAACATCATTTGACGCATGCTTAAATTACCTTGAAAAAGTTTTGGAGTTAAGCGAAAGAACTAATTTGGTTCTAAATTGGGTGAAATGTCAATTTATGATTGCAGAAGGAATTGTGTTAGGACATAAAATTTTGGAAGATGGTATGGAAGCAGACCCTGTAAAAATTGAAGTTATATCAAAACTAACACCTCCTACTAATGTAAGAGAGGTTAGGAGTTTTCTTGGACATGTTGGTTTTTACAGGCGTTTTATTAAAGATTTTTCAAAAATTACTAAATCTCTATGCCAACTTTTAGAAAAGGACAAGAAATTTGAAATTACCTGAAAGCTGTTTAAATGCCTTTAAGTTATTAAAGGAAAAATTAATCACAGCCTCTATTATAGTTTTACCTAACTGGGAGAAACCATTTGAACTGATGTGTGATGGTAGTGATTATGCTAGTGGAGCTCTTCTTGGACAAAGGTATGAAAAGATTTTTAAAGTTATATACTACGCTAGTAAAACTCTTAATGATGCACAAATTAACTATATTATTACTGAAAAAGAGTTACAGACCATTGTGTATGCTTTAGACAAATTTAGATCATATTTAATTGGAGCTAAATTTGTTGTGCACACTGATCACTCTACTATTAAATATTTGATGCAAAAGAAGGATGCCAAACCAAGGTTAATTAAATGGATACTTTTGATGCAAGAATTTGATCTTGTGTTATTGATAGAAAGGAAACTGATAATCAAATTGCTGATCATTTGTCAAGACTAGAAAATCATGAACTATCTGACACCGATAATGAAATTACAGATAGTTTTCTTGATGAACAACTTTATAATATTAATGAGTGGAAAATACCATGGTATGTTGATATTTTTAACTATATTGTAAGTGATATTTTGCCACCTATGCTGACACTGCAACAACGAAGAAAATTCATTCATGACGCGAAAGCATATTTTGGGATTAGCCTTATTTATATAAACAATGTAAGGATCTTATTATGAGGAGATGTGTACCTTATGAAGAAACTGAGCTAATCATTTAGAAATGTCATGATTCTGAATTTGAAGGACATTTTGGGATTGATAAAACTGGTTATAAAATTTTACAAGCTCAATTTAACTGACCTAATATCTTTAGAAATATTTATAGATACATAAAAACTTGTGATCAATGTCACTACGTAGGCAATATATCCAGAAGAAATGAAATGCCTCTGAATTTCAAGTTAGAAGATAGGATCATTTATTTATTCATTTGGGAAATTATATATATTAATTGCAGTAGACTACATTTCAAAGTGGATTGAAAAACATGCTTTACCTCATTGTGATGCTAAAAGTGTTTCAAGATTTTTATTGAAAAATATTTTCACTAGATACTGAATGCCTAGAATGATTATCACTGATGGAGGATTCCATTTTAGTAATAAATACATTTAGAGATTGGAAAAAAAATTTAATATTATTCATAGAATATCTACTGCCTATCATCCATAAACCAGTGGGTTAGCTGAAGTTTCTAATTGAGAGATTAAACAAATACTTGAGAAGACTGTAAACCCTAGTAGAGTAGATTGGTCCACTAGACTAGATACATCATTATGAGCTTAGAGGATTGCTTATAAAACTTCTATTGGAATGACTCCTTACAAACTAATTTTTGGAAATACATGTCACTTACCATTAGAATTGGAGCATAAAGTATATTGGGCGATTAAAGAATTCAATTATAATTTGAAAGATGCCGGTAAGAAGAGATTGTTAAAATTAAATGAATTGAAAGAATTAAGAAATGAATATTATGATAATGAAAGAATTTATAAGAAGAAACTAAAGTTATGGTATGATCAGAAGATTAAACAGAAGAACTATGAACCAGGACAAGAAGTTTTGCTTTACAATACTCGGTTGAAGTTATTTCCAAGGAAATTGAAATCTCGTTGGTTAGGACCCTTTACTGTGACTCAAATTTATACTTACGGAGCTGTTGAGATTGAAGATCAAAAGACTGGAAATAGATTTAAAGTAAACAGACTTAAATTAAAATTGTATTTTGAGGGTAAAAGACTAAATTTTAAATAGGTCTTTAATGATCAGTCAACCTGAATAACATCTTAATAAGTCGGGCTGACGACGTTAAACCAAGCGCTTTATGTGAGGCAACCCATAGTTATCTTTACTTTTATTGTGATTATAGTAGTTTTTATTTGAAATTATCATTATTTATGGTAGTATTGAGCTCTAATACTCTTATTTACTCTTGAATCATCATAAAAATTGGATCCATAGAAAAAAAATTAGAACGCATTCGGATTAGAGCAAAGCTGTGCAATTTTTGCCTTGGGCACCGATGCCGCCCTCGATGCCGCCAACGATGGGTTTTTCCTAAGAGTCCAGGCAAATAAATACTAATGTCTCGCCGACGGCGCCCTCGACCCCGCCGATGGTGAGACTGCTGAGGTGGCGGTTTCGGGAGTTTGAATGGCGGTTTTTGGGCCGGAGTTACCCCTTTTAAACTCCCAAATTTGATTCCTAAGTTCATATTTCACCCAAAAATGAAGTGAAACTCCACCAAATTTTTTTATATGGCGTCCAATTCCCTTGATAATCCTAGAAAGCGAGTATTCAATCGGACAAAATTTATTAGTACGGAGGCACAGCGAATCTTCAACAAGGTACTAACAAAGAAAAGATTAATCAAGGAATGAGGATTCATAAATCACTGATTGAATAATCCCTCTACGACAATTCAAGAGATGATACTACGGTGAAGATGGGAAGTGTTGTGCTATACTACCGCCGCTGTGGTTGTTTCTGTGGTGAAGGATTTTTATGCAAATTTGCACAAAATCAACCAGGGAGTCGTTTATGTGCAAGGTAGATGGATAACTTTCACTTCTGCATGAATCAATGAACTCCAGATGATCGAGAACATTCCTGTCTACCATTATTCCAACTTTGTTCCGACAAAAAACCAGATGAATGAGATTTACCAATATTTAACAGATGAAACTCAAGAATGGGAAATGAGAGAAAACAGGTATGTTAGTTTTTCTGCTACACTCCTAAATCACGTTTCGAAACACTGGAACTTTTTCATTTCTGTGAAACTATTACCGACAATGAAGATCGATATATTTTCTAAAAAAAGTGCTATTCTGAATTACTGCATCAAAATGGGACTATCGATTGATATTGGATCAATAATTGTGATGTCAGTTTTGGGTTTGATCGTTCATGCATCAACTTATGAGCTTGGACACCCTTCCACAATTTTCTCACTTTGGAGTCAGTTCCAAGTATCCTATAAAAATTGAGAAAAGGTACTTCTACCTTGGAAGCCTTTGGACCCAACTGAGAGATTCCCAGCTTTTGAAGATGTAAGTGACATAACTATTATGGTAGATCAGGCGCTCAGAATTCACTACTGATTCAACCATTAGTTCCTGACAAGACACTGGTGATCCTTCGAAGAATCAATAAATTGGAGAAGGAGGTACAAAATGTCATGAATGCAATTAATAATATCTCTGATTTCTTCGATCATCTAGACTAGAGAATGAAAGAACATTTTTCTCACTCTAGACATTTAGAAGATAGTTTGATACAGCTGATGATGAAGATGAAATTGATAGAAGAGGATTCTACTGAAGAATTTGAATACCGCCCCTTTTATAACCTCTTCGTTCATGTGCAATCAATGGGTGATCTCAGAGGAGAATCTAGTACTGAATCTAAAGAACAGTAGATTTATATTACTACCTGTCTGTCTATGTAAGTAATTTGAATTGAACTTTGCATTTGCTTTGTTTTAGAATTATGCTTTTAGATCTCTATATAGTGAGACTAAGCATATGATGTCTTTTTTCAGCGTTTTGAGTGTTGTGGCTTGGATTGCGAAGCTAAATTAATGTATTGAGGTTCAGAAAATACCAAACTCAGGTGTGTTATGTAACGTAAATTGTAACTCTTGGAATTTGTATATAAATGTGATGTTTTGTGTTGTGAAAGTTTAGTTGTGATAAGTACATCATTTAATCACTTAAAGTTATGTCTATAATGATTGAACGAATGTCATTGAGGCTTGAAATTGATCGAAATTGCAAAAATCTAGAAACTGAACCAAATCAATAGAGCCAGCTGATGATGCCCTTGACGCCACCGATGATAGACTTTTATCAAGACTAGGGATATAATTTCAATAGAGCGTGCTGACAGCGCCAAATACCCCATCGACGGCGAGATCTTGAAAAAATAGCTTTAACTGTAATTTTGACCAGTCAACCGCCACTATTCATCATCCCCTTCCTCTGAAAAATTCAATTTTTGACATATGACTAAAGAGATCTTACATTGAGAGACAATTTCAAGTCATTTATACACTGGATTTGATCATCTCTTGGTAAGAGCTTCACACCAAAAAAAAAATATTTGATTTTCATCATGGATTTCTTCCACAATGAGGAGATCCAAAAAATTTGAGAATGTGAAGAAAATATTGGGAAGAAATTAATGGAACTTAGTGTTGAACTCTTAGAATTACTTTTAGAAGCCATTATTTGCATATTTGAAGTAAATTTTGGAATTATTTGTAATGGTGATTAGATTGAAATATCTCCACGACAAAAGAGATGACTTGAGTTTGACGAGTCTCTCTTTGTCAATGTGAAGGCTCAATCAAGATTTACTTCAGTATTTGAAGGAAAGAAATGCATAAAAGATCGAGTTTTTGAGAGTCCAGAAGGAGAAATTGAACGAGTTATTACCGAGCAGAGGTGGGAAAACTTCTGTGACACTACCAGTAAATCTGCTACAAATATTATGAAAGAATTCTATGCCAACGTATTCTATTCTGACGACAGAATCAAGTACGGGGATTTCCTATTGAATTTAATGTCGCCCGCATTAACAACTTTTATGAAGTCCCAGACTCTTATAGCTACCATTATGAATCCTTAAGTACTATGGAAGGCCCACTGAATGATGTGATCAACTTTCTCACTAATGGGAAAGGAACGTGGAAGATTAAGCAAAAAGAATGGGTAAATTTTTCTGCTTCCATGCTGAATGCCATCTCTAAAGCGTGGCACTATTTTATTTTCTCTAGTCTGTTACCGGCCTATCATCATAGTGAGGCAACTAGAGATAGAGCTATTCTGAATTTCTGTATTCAGAATAACATAAATATAAATGTGGGGAGAATTATTTTTAAGAATATATTGACTACGGCAAGGAGTGAAACAAGTGGAGGTCTAGGACATCCTGACCTTGTTTATGCACTTTGCCAACTTTCTAGAGTAGAAGCTGGAGGAAAAGAGGAATGCGTTTACCTTATGAAACCCATTAGTAAAGCTAATTTGAAAACTTATGAATCCCATGAAAAATGGAGAACTAGAAGTAGGAGTCAAGAACCTTCTACTAGTAGAGATGTCCCCTCTACAAGTTATGACCTTCCACCTTCTAGTTCCCGTACTCTGACTGATTTGATGAATGAGTTAACCTTGCAGCGGAAGAGCATAGAATTAATAAATTAAAGGATTGGAGGTTTAGAACGTCGACATAATTATGCTAGTGAGTACCTTCAGATGCATTCAAATTTCGAGGTAGCCTATTACGAAGCTCAGGCCCAACACTACAGAGCTGATCCTGATGTTACTTTCTCTGAGTGCCCCCGATATACTCAGTATCAGCCCAATCCACCTGCTGATCAAGCAGACGAAGACATAGTTTGGGATTTTGATATCTGATTGTAATTGATGTACTTGTACTTGTACTTTTATTTTTGTGATCTTTTGTAATAGAAATGGATGTTTGTGTGTATTTGGATTTTCACTTTTATTGTTATGTTGTACTTGGACGATTTTTAATTTTTGTTATAAAGTTAGTGTGGTAGTTAAATTTGTATGTGTAGTACAATAGATGTTAAGTAGTATTTTAGGGATTGTAATGTAATGTGATTTTTATTTCACATTTTAATTGTAATTGTTTTGTTTAGTAATGTTGTTGTGTTAGAGAATATCGTATTTGTTTAATGTTTTATTTTTGTACTTATTTTAAAATTTCATTACCCAGCAATTTCTCTAATGATTTATATGTGTAGAAAACTCCTAATCTTACAGACAAGGTGAAGTAGAAATTTTGAGAAGGATTTCAAAATTTTCAGAATGATGAAAATTTCTAAAATACTGAGGTATGATTTATATTTAGAGTTTTTCTTTCCACGTGTATCATTTTATATTGAAAAATTTAAGTTTGGGACAGAGAAGAAAAAGATTAACTATTAGATGTCCTCTATTTAATTATTTTCAAAAATTATTTATATGATTTTATGTAGTGAATTTAATTTAGGTAACTATGTTTTATAGCTATTTAAATATTATGGTAGATTTAAAGAAATATTTTTGTAATGAAAACTAATTTTGTAACTTAATATATTTAGTATAAGAGAATAAGACTATAGTTAACTATTTAAAGTAAAGGAAATTATATTTTGAAGTATTAAGAATCTGGAAATTCATTTGAGAAGAAAAGATTGAGGCTCAATGATGTAAGAACTATGAAATATTTATACGGTAAAGGAATAATTTATGTTACAAATTTAGGAAAAGAAAGGTGATGTTCAAAATCATTAAAGGCTATCCAGATATAGTAATCCTCACTTGAAAAAGGAAAAAAAAATAAGATTGACAACAATCCCTGAAAAGAAAAGAAAAATATATAGGATTGAAAGCAATTCAAATGAAAAAGAGAAAAGAAAGGAAAATATATGGAAGTGAGGAGAAGCTTGAGGGCATGCCTAATAAATAATTGGCTTCACTGGACCTACTTAAAGAGAAAACCTAAATACATTCCTAAACTTATAATTATGGATTAGATCTTTTACTAATAGTGTTCTCATGAATTTCCTATCCTTTGGATATTCTAAGTGACTTAATATTGCAACATATAGTCATTCTTGAAATGAATAGAAGACTAGAACACTTAAACTTGATGACTAGATAATTCTTGTAGCTATAGAGTTAGTTTAGTTACTTGAATTTTTTCTGAAAGTCATACTATGGTATTTATCTAAATTAAACTTATAGTATTTCTGAATTAAAACTTTACTACAATAGATCATAAGTTTTATGTAGTACTAAAATTACTTGAGGACAAGTAATAGTTAAGTTTGGGGGATTTTGACCAAAGGAAAATATGTTAAGATTTTCATACCTATTTTACAATGTTTTTGATAAAATTGCCCTTTAAAGAAAGATATTTTTAATGTTTTGTTGTAGGAATGATGAATTAGGGTCATTGGAGCAAAAAAATGAAAAAATGAGTGAATTTGGAGCGAAAAGGACCAAAATGTGAAGATTTGAACTAGGGCGTCGACGGCGTATTTTTCCCGAGACTCCAGAATTAATTCACTTAGAAGGCCTGCCGACGGCGCTCTCGAGGCCGCTGACGGTGAGATTGGCAGTTATGTTCAATAAAGCATTGGATGAGGATGAATTTTGGAGGGGTGCTTAGGAAACTCTTGGAAAAATTCATCCACAACTATAAAATAAGATTTTGGTTGAAAATGGAAGAGGTTCGAGGTGTTGGAAGGATAGAACAACATCCAAAAGTTCCAGTAGTGTGTAAAGGGTCTAAATTGTGAGGAATTCGTTGAGAGATTGTAAGTGTGGAAGGAAAGTGAGAGATTTCTTCCTCATTGCCACTTCAAAGATGAATTCTGTGTGTTGTAAAGAAAGGAAGAGATGAAGAGGAACTTTGAGGAGTTTTCTTTGGAAGAAACTAGAGATAAGTTTATTTATTGTTGTAGTTTGTATGGCTTTGATTTTATATATGAATTTCAAGTTTTGTTGTGTTTTTTCCATGAGATTTGAGTAGTTTTCCCTGTCTTTCTCCTTGTCTTGAGATTTGTGAAATGGTAATTTGAATTGGAGAAGCCATGAAAGTGTTAATAAAATTATGATGATCTTTTCACTTCAATCTTAATTTAATTTCAATCTGGCCAATTGATTTGTTAAAATATGTTGAGTTTTATAACTAAAGTGAAGATTACATCCAAGATTCAGAGAGGTCAAAGCCCTTGGAAGTTTGGTGCAAATAAATAGGGAAATAAAATTATCGGATGTAGAATTGGTGCTTTTAGAGTGACAGACTAAAATCCCAATTCAGTCCTATCATTTGGGTGTTGAAGTGTAGATGTTAACCCTCAGGTGAGGGGAACGTGGGAGCTACGAAGTGAGAGCCGGTATCCTCTCAGCCTAGCTGTATATTAAGTAAACAAGCGTAGGATTAGTCAATGTTCTTTACGCTAGCACCAAAGGGTAAAGAATATGTATGCTCATATTTGGCACAATAAAAATTGACTAATTCACTTTATCAATTCACTATAATTTCTTGACAAGGAGAAGGATGTTTTCTTATATATTAATTATCACATTAAAAACCTCATTAGTATAATTAGTTATTTAAGAGTTATTAAAATTACATATTTATTTCAATTGCCTATTAGTGATAGATAAGCAAATTGAATTTCATTGTTGCGATTGAGTATTGCTTTTTTAAAATCTTAGTTCATAATTTTAACATTACTTCCTGTGAGATCGATATCTAGGACTCCATTAGAGCCCTTTATTACTTGAGCAATACGTATACTTGAGTTGATAAGTGTGACTTTACGATTATTGAATTTTTTATACATTCATCTTTATCGAATATATAATTGTTATTAAGTTTTGGTGTAGTTGCTGAGGAATTAAAACTTTTAGCAGCAGTATTAAATACTTATATTTTTAAGCATATATAAAGTCGCTGTTATATATGCATTTTTAGATCCATATTTTATACTCATTTTTGATGATATTACACTTTAATGGAAGGTATTTTGATGTTTTCTTGCAGAATATTGATTTTTAGGGCTTAAAACAAAAAGAAAGCAAAAAGGATGAAACTTGGAGTCAAAATTACGTTTTTGAAGAAATGCTTAATGCCGACCACGCTGAGGTGAGCGTCGACGGCGTAGAACAACTTAAGGCTGGAGATTTTTACTCAACTCCGACGTGCTAGACCAGCGCCGACGGATCCAAAGGCGGTGCAAACCCCGTTTCTAGAAGGTTCAATGTATTTGGATGATTTTTTGAAGAGTTTTTGGAGGCACCTCTTGGAGAACCGAACTTGGGCTCTATTTGGAGCCTAATTTCATAAGAAAAAGTGCTCCTCTACTTTTTTTACTCCTCTACGTTCATTTTTTCACACCACATCATTCCATTCCTCTACCATATTGGAGTCAATTTTTTATTTTTGCTTTAATAATTTAGAGTTTTTGTGGTGAGATTTAGTGTGAAACTTTCTGTAAGAGTGTCGGAGAAGGAGAAAAGTGAGAGATATCTTCTTCTTGCATTTTTAAGAAAAGACTACAAAGGATTTGCTTTGAGAAAGAGTTTTCAGATAAGTATTATTTATTTATTAGTTTTGTATGAACTTTCTTTTATATATGAAATTTTTGTTTTGTTATTTCTTTCTCATGAAATCTGAGTAGTTCCCTCTATCTTTCTCCTTACTCTGAGATATAGTGAAATGAAGAGATAATATGGACGTGTCAATATTAAAATGTAAAATAAATTGTGATGATTTTTCAACTCCGAACTTAATTTACTTTTCAATCTGGTCAGTTCAATTATTAAAATCTGTTGTGAAACATATGATCCGGGAAATGGAGTATGAGTTCTACAACAGAGTGAGGATCGTATTTGATTCCATGGAGGAGAACATCATTCGTGGAATTAAGTGCAAATAAATAAGGAAATATTCTTTGTTGGGTGTAGAATTGGAGAACCTTTAGGATGACATACTAAAATCTTCCATTCAGTCTTATTGTTTAAAAACTGAAGTGAGAGCTAGCCTTCAGGTGAAGGGAAGTGAGAGCTGGTATCCTCCTAGCCTAGCCACAGATTTAGGGACTAAACACTGAGATTAGCAAATGATTTTCTATGCACTGTATCAAGGTAGAGAATTAAAATCACTTTTATTTGGCACAATACGTATTATGAATATTTATCTATCTCATTTTACCATAGCCTCATTATAGTGGGAAGGATGTTTTTCACATAAGAATCTTTGTTACATAAACATAGTTAATAGATTAGTATTTATTGTTTTAAACTTTGCATTTTTTATTTGATAATAGTTTAGAAATTTAATTTTGATTACATCTCAACAATTGAAATTAGAGACAGTGATTTCAATTGACTTTCTATGAATTTCCTAGCAAATTTATCATTTCCATATTAAATATTCCCTGTGGGATTGATATTTGGGGCTTAAATAAAAAGTCTATTATGACTTGATTACGATACATATAATTACGTAGAATCTGAATATTAAATGATTATACTTATTTAAATTTTACACAATCTATTGTAACAATAAATCAGATCACTTCATAGACAGATTTCCATTTCATTGGAAAAAAGATGTAATGTCATCCTCAGCTTGAAAGTTTTTGAAGGTGAAAAATAGTTGGCTAAGAATTTTCATGATGGGTTATTTCATGTTGTAAGGATCCTAGGCCTAAAGAGTTTAGCCACATATTGGTTATATCTCATAAATGGAAGAGGAAGATTCATAGTCTAATGGAATTTCAGTGAACACCGTTATAACAGAATGTGGCTGAGGATTCATAGCCTAATATTTGCCAAATATTTGGAATATTAGGAAGATTCATAGCCTAATATTTGCCAAATTAATATTAGGGTCCTCAAATGGTGTTCCCCAAAACTAGATGTTTTAGACCATTTAAATGATGACAAGTCATAGTTCAAAGGTGTTGAATTTAGCGGTAGGGTAATTGATACTAAGGAGAATGTCTCGACATAATTCAGAACTGATTTTGTGATGGGATCTTGAGGGTTAGCCTGCTCTATGAGTGTGTTGATGGATAGTTGTGCTCTCCTATGGCTTTTATAAGCGCAACCAATCTCAGCGTTAAAAGGAGCAATTTCAAACATGGCTCCCCTACGTATAAAAAAAATAGAATAGATTTAAGAAATTCAAAAAAGGAAAATAGTCACACCGACCCATATAGGTTAGTCAACATACACACATAGAACAAGAAAAAAACAAAATTAACAACACATTTTTTCTTTGGATTTTTTGCATTTCCATTTTGTTTAGTTTTTTAATTTTTCAGCACCTTTAGGAAAGCACAACTAACAATACAATTGCAGTAGAGAAATAATAAAGAAAATAACAAAAATAAGAAAAAATGTGCTAAACCTAGATTATCAAAAGTTAAACTACAGTTCTTCTAAATTTAGACGTTTATTTAATGCATTTCCCTAGCAATTGTACAAAAATATTGTTGGCAAAAAGTAACGGTTAAGCAAGTTGGTTAATCACACAATTATATGTATCAAGTAATAATGCAATTAAAGATTACCACATATCGATCCCACTAAGAAATTGCTAAGAATTATTTTGGATGGTGAATCTCAGTTTACTAGATTCTAAACATAGTTTATCATGATTAAAATGAGGTATAAACCTCTAAAATTGTACTAAAAACCTAAAATATAAGTAATAAGGTTGGAAAACATACAAATATGAGAACACATAAATCTCAGGAATCTTTGAGATATGTGAGACTCACACATCTGTAATTTAGGTAATGTAGTTGTTCTTGGTCTTCCTAGACTTTTATCAATGTGATGGTTGTCAACAGTGATCATTTTCCTCCTTATGCTTATGCCTAGTCAAAATAAGGTTAGAATCAATGATGTTGAGGCTCTAGCAATCCTCATAGCATCCCTTAATAATTTTCCAATTTGCTTTCTAGGTTGCAAAATCTTAATAAAAAATTCTTATTGTTACTGGAATTTATTGGTTAATCATTTTGTTCCTTTCTTCAACAGGTAGGAGTCAAAGATCATAAAATATATTAACATTCAAATTGTTTAGATCAAGAGTAAATGAAAATCTATGGTTAACACAATAATGTTAAACCTTGTTCCCTCAGAAAAATGAAATAGAGAGAATAATCAACTAAGAAAATCACGAAAACCACAATCCATGCATCAAAGAAGGGAAAAAAGAAAAATTTTCAAGCATAATTGAATGAACTACATAAAACAAATTGATAGGAGTCATTACTGCATGCAAAACAGAAAAGTAAAAAACATAAACGGTGAATTTTTTTCTCTTACATAGTAGAATATCCCTCTCTCATACAATTCTCTCCAAAAATCTTAAGAAAAATACAATGGGAAAAAGAAGAGAAATAGCCCTTGGGACCTATATCTTAATCAAGGAAGAAGAACTTCAAAGGAGATCTCCCAACCCTCATAATATTATCTCTGGCTACCTCTCAATGTCTAATTTTTTTTCCAAAAGGCCCTAACATCTTCCTTCATAGTCCAAATCTTGGATTTAACAATAAACTTCCTTCCAAAAACATTTAGCGCTCCTACGACGTGGTCATGTTGAATTTTGGTGTAGTCACGCCAGACACAAGGGTTGAGCGACATGGTCACACTTCATTTCAACATGATCACATCTAACCTATAAAGAGGCATCGTGGTCACATACAGTTTTGGTGTGGTCACGCAGCTAGGTTTGATAGGGTGTCATTGTCATGCCACTTTTGGCACCTTTTATTAGTTTTTTCTCGCTCAGAAATGTATGCATGATCTCCAATATTTTGTATAATATATAAAAAAAAATTCATGTGTAAATGCATGATAAATAAAGCAAAATAGTAGGTAAAATGTAGCAATAAAAGTGGGTAAAAGAACATAAAGTTTATTTATGTTAGGTGCCAAAATACTTTGAGGAAGCTCATTACTAAGCGGCCAACCACCGAATACATGAGATCATCAATCCAAGAAAAAAGTTAGCAACATTTTAGATAGGTGGTATTTAAATTTGTGAACACCACACATATCTTTTACCTGTCCTTTGGCTTACGTACCATTATCACGTTCGACACCTAAGTTAGATATTAAACTTCTCGAATGTAGCCAGCCTCATATAACTTTTGAACTTCTTCCCGAATTGGCTTGGCCAGAGTAATATTTAATGACCTCATCTTTTGCTTCATTGTTTGAGCCAGAGAGATGAGATTCAAACAATATCATCTGACATCGATTGGAATATATGACATTTTAGCTGCATAATAAACAAACACATATTGGTTGTCTCAGAAGGTTATGATCAGCATTTTTCTCCACCGTACATGAAAATTTTCACAAATTAAGAAAAAAATATTTGGCTCACTTTCAATCGCTAGAACTTGATGTATGACTTTGTTAGTCCGAGACCTCACTCATATAAATTCTTGATCTTGAATGGCTTTTGCTCGATACTTCCAACATCTCAGATCTAGGTGTGAGATTGATCTAGCTTACCTCAAATGGTGATCACCTTTTCATTGCAGAGAAATTTAACATTACATGGTACATCAAAGTAAAAACCTTAAAATTATTGAGCAAAGGGGGGCAAATGATGACATTATGAGTCAATTGTGAGTCAACATCAAAAAATCCTCCATGTTCTTGAACTGCTTATCATTTTATCACTAGATAACCGTCAAGAAATATTTTATAAGGCTTCATTCATTTTGTCAGAGAATTCATAGAGTGCGCCCATGATTACAGTTAGCTGGTAATTTTTGATACACATCATATCGAACACTGCTTTAAGTAAAATTTTTACTGAGATGCCAATGTAGAATAAGATACTACCAATCTACTAGCTGTTCACATGTGTCATTAAAATAATGGCATCATTGTAAGGATTTCATTCGGGGGTAGATCTACATTAGTGAAAGGAATGAGGGTATAGTTGTTGCTTCTAAGCGCAATGGGGGTTGCACATAGTTTTCTTGACTAAATCCTCCTTAGTTTAGCTCGGTGAGATGAATCACCTCCTCCACCAAAGATGACATGAATTGTATTAACAATATGGAGAACACAAACTCAAATAGGTTCATCCAAAAATTCATTCATTGAAACTTTTCCCTGCCTTTGGATCGGTTCTCATGGAGCTACAAACTATTTGACATTTTCAGCTCTAGTCAACTTCTAGACTAGGCTCTAAATGTGTTGAAATTTCTCTATATCGTGAACATTGTCCTTATGGTATGCACAATAGCTCTTTGGATCCCATTGGTAAGCTCCAATATTTATTCGTGTAAATTTTTTGAAGTAATATGTATTTTGGATGACTTTCACTATGCCGACCATCGAGAATCTAAACAGACATTTATGGTAGTTTATGGTTGGGCAATAGACACTAGCTATTGCAGGCTAACTACTAGTTAGGATATCTAACCTGACCTCCTTGGTTATGAGATATGTTGGTCACTATATGGTTCCATGATGATCAATGGTCTTCCTATCACAAATGAGCAAAAGAACCTGAGTTATTTCTTGATCTCCACCTGTTGTCATTGGGAACCTTTTTTCTTTGTAGGTGATAGGTGGAATATTATCCTCTAGAAGAAGTGGAGGTGGAATTGTATTCCTCAACCAAGATATGGTTGTTTTCGACTCTAGCAACAAAGCCAATTTCTTTGGTCATTACAGTCCCAAAGCATGAAAAAAATGTGCTTCTTTTAACCCACTTTAAGCTAGGCGGCATGTAATACAACATGTTTCAAATGCCACACTTTAAACTCCAGCTAGGCGGCATGTAATACAACATGTCTCAAATGCCACACTTTAAGAAGCTCTTTTTTGAAGGGGTGATAAATGAGTGGATGCTCTCAGTCTTCCCTTGCCAGATGTGCATGAGGGTTTACAAATACTTCATCTGCTTTTGGGCTTTTTCAAACTGTTCCAAAAAAATATGCTTCAAGTTAGCTAATTAGGCAATCATTATTTGTGGTAAGCTGTTGAACTCCGTGACGATTTGATTACTAGAAGAAAAAAATGACACTTCAGTGCTTTGCTAATCCTTAACAAGCATATGGTGTACTCAAGTGAGGCTATATGGTTGGTTATATCAACTCCACTCTTCTTGGATTCTTGTGCAGAAATTTTGAACCTATATGAGGGCTTAGCCATAGAGATTTGTTGAGAGAATGCATTTTATTACTGAGGAGCTATTTAGTGTGCCCAAATCGATAATTATTGATCCCTACTGACCCAACACTATCAAAGTACTGGGAATCCCCTTCTCCATTGAAACCTAAAGGGGCTCTTTAGCCATTAGGTGCAAGCACTTCATCTTGAGGAAATAAATCCATTCTTTAAGCTAATGCCTCTCGGATACCATCCAACATATTTTCCTTCAACTCTTGGATTATTGTTTCACGAACTCTTTAGTGCACTCCATGTTATCAGTGACTTTATTATGTGTTTTTCTCTGTGCGCTACTCCTTTTATTGTCTATGAACGATCCACACTCACCACATCTTTTAAGATGTTGAATCCTAGATAGTATTTGATTCACACTCTAAAGGTTAGATCATAATAAAAAAGAGAGAGGGCAAAAAGATCAATATATACATACATACATATATATATATATATATATATATATATATATATATATATATATATATATAGAGAGAGAGAGAGAGAGAGAGAGAGAGAGAGAGAGAGAGAGAGATACACAACAATAAATGACAAAACGTATTTTCGATTAGTTCTTTCTGATAAAATGATCTCCCAATTTAAAGAAGAGAGGGCACAATATGTTATATTACATTTTTGTCCCTGCTTTAATGTGGGTCAATATAGAATTTCATGGTATTTTATTTTTACAAGTTTATTGCTCAGCTGCCTTATGACTTGGTCAGCGAAGCTAGCACGGCTTTGATTCGATAAGGTCGATTTGGTGAGGTCAGCTAGTTGGTTAATCTTGATTAACTTTGGGTCCGCGGGACTACTTTAGTTGGATGCTCTTGTGTGATCATCAACCCTTGATCCCTATAAAAGTTGTTATTATTGACAGAATAAGACTAGGTTATCGACTAAAGGGTGAATCATCACAACTCGATAGATGACTCATTCATTGATGAGGGGGCCCTTTAGGATGACGGTGAAACTCTAACGCATTGTCAATTCTTGGTTCTTAAAGAAGAACCTCAGGGACGTCCATGAGATTTCTTGTGGTGGGGAGGAACTAGATTTATTTCATTGGTCAGATTTACCTAGAATTAGGTTGTTGTCTTCGGCGAGCAATTTAGCTCATGTGCTTATCTTTCATACTCTAGTCTGATTGGCTTAAACTTGGATCATTTTTTTTATCCTTCTCTTGGTTCAATTAGTCTTCACCTTTGGCTTGGAAGACTACTTCTAATTGGATAAGTGGGGCCTCTTATTCTCCTCTCGGTGGGCCCTCTGTTATACTTACTCCATTTTGGACAATTGAATCCTCTCAGGATTCGTGTTAACACATTCATGACTTATAATATAACATAAAATATATAACTATTTTAACTTTTTAAAAGTGAAATACACCTTTCCATGTATAGTTACTATGTCATAGATGGCATATATTTAAAAATTGGAATATAAATGTTAAATATGTAAATACATAGAAATTATGTTGTATGCATGAAAATCTTGTTTATATGTATATAGCACATAGTTGAACAAATATCATACATATAGACGTGCAAAATGAATCGTAATACAAATATATGTGTATATAATTCTAACAAATACTTTGAATTAAAATTTCATCCATTCATTGGATCTATGGGACCACCACACTAAAGGCGAAGCTCAACCAGATTTTCAGGCTGTAAATGTTCCATCATTATGAATTATTGAGGCGAAAGCTGCAGTTGTCACCACCAATCCAGAAAAATCTAAACCCATCGATGCCACCAGGAAATTATCAAGCATTATTAGACTGCAAATATTTTAAATATTTATATTACATTTTATTCTATTTTACTTTATATT
>NEWO01000048.1:1470856-1487450 GCA_003013225.1 Phalaenopsis aphrodite
TTCCCATCCTTTAATAACATAATGTCGTTAATCAGGAAAAGTTTCATTAGTTTCTTTTTCCAAATCAAGTGTTTTTTTCTATTCCAGCCTAGATAGATGATCTGCAATTTGATTAACATTTCCTTTCCTATCGACTACCACAAAATCAAATTCTTGCATCAGAAGTACCCATCTAATTAATCTTGGCTTCACATCCTTCTTTTGCATCAGATATTTAATAGCTGAGTGGTCAGCATGTGCAACACATTTAGCTCCAATTAGATATGACCTAGAATTATCAAAAGCATAAACAATGGCTAATAACACTCTTTCAGAAGTGGTCTAATTAACTTGAGCATCATTAAGAGTCTTACTAGCATGGTATATTACTTCAAAATTTTTATCATATATTTGCCCTATAACAACTCCAATTTCATAATAAATTGCATCACACATTAGTTCAAAAGGTTTCTCCCAATAAAGTTAAATAATTATAAGAGCAGTGATCAATTTTTTCTTCAATGTTTCAAAGGCATTAAGACACTCTTGGTCATAATCAAATTTTATATCTTTTTCTAGAAGTTAACATAAAGGCTTCGTAATTTTTGAAAATTTTTTAATTTATTACCCGTAAAATCTAACATGTCCTAAAAAATCCTAATTCCTTCTACAGTAGTAGGTGGTGGTAGGTTAGATATAGCATGTTTTATGCAAGATCTACTTCCATATCATTTTCTGAAATTTTATGCCCAAGTACAATTCCTCCTGCAACCATGAATTGAGATTTTCTCATATTAATACTAGATTCATTTTTTGACATCATTCTAGAGCTTTTATAAAGGATTTAGACTTGTTTTAAATGAAGTTTTAAATATAAAAAAATTGTCCATAAAGACTTTGATCCATTTTTCAATTAAATCACTGAAAATAGACATTTAGCATTTTTTGTTCAGGTGCATTACGTAATCCAAAGGGCATTTGCCGAAAAAGAAAAGTTCCATAAAGACTAGTAAATGTTGTTTTCTCTTGATCATTTAGAGAAATATGTATTTGATGATACCAGTATATCCATCTAGAAAGCAAAAATATATGTGCCCAGACAGTCTATGCAACATCTGGTCTAAAAAGGGTAAGGGAAAGTGATCCTTCCCGGTGGACAAATTTAATTTTCTATAATCTACGCAGATTCACCATCGAGTGACTTGTCTTATTGGTATTAATTCATTATTCTCCTTTTTCAGAATAGTCACACCTCCTTTCTTTGGAACACAGTGAATTGGAGTCACCCAAGTAGTGTCTGAAATAAGATATATTATTCCAGCATCTAACCATTTTAAAATCTCTTTCTTGACAACTTCTTTCATCACATGGTCCAATTTCCTTTGAGGATCAGCTCTTGGTTCATGATGATCTTCCAATAAAATTCTATGTATAAAAGTTTAAGGACTGGTTACTTTAATATCAGCTAATTTTCATCCAAAAGCTTTCTTATATCTTCTTAAAGTTTCCGGCAACTTTTTTTCGTACATATCACTTAATTATGAGGATACAATAACAAATAATGTGGATAAATCTCCTAAAAATGCACACTTTAAGCATGTAGGAAGTGTTTTCTATTCTAGCTCAAAAGGTTTTTCCATAGATGAGATAAAATTTTTATTATTATCTTTAGGATCTAACATTTCAAATTATTCATGAACATAATCCACTTCTTCATTACTTACGTAGATTCCACTTGAATTTTATCCTCATCCTTATATTCCAAATATTCTTTTTAAGATTTCTTCTCAAATGTGTTGATGAAATATTCATGTCTTAAATAGTCATTTACATCCACTCTGAAGCATTCAACATCTCACTCTTTTGCAGTGTATCTCAATGATTTTGCAATATTAAACATAATCTCTTGATCATTAACTCTCATAGTTAGTTATCCTTGTTGTACATCTATCAAAGCTCTTTCAGTGGTAAGAAATGGTCTTCTTAAAATGATTGGAATTTATTTATCCTCCTCCATAACTAACACAATAAAATTCACAAGAAAGATAAATTTATCAACCTTTACCAAAACATATTCTATAACTTCTTTAAAATTTGTAATCGAACGATAAGTGATCCCGACTTAATGTTTATGCACAGTATAACAATAGTTCTGATGGTATTTTTCACTTATATTTTCTTATTTTACAACAAAACCAAAAACTTGATTTTGAGGAAAAATAAGAATTTAAAATTTTAATTTATTTATATTTTTATTGGGATACTACGCAAGTATACATATCGTTATCAAGTAATATATGACTTTTTCATTAAAACCTGAATATCAAACCCACAAAGAAGATTACGCAATATGCACATTTGAGATAGTTTTTTTTTATTTTTAAAAGATAATTACTTAAACTAAAAATGATTTTTGTAGGAATTTAAAATTTAAATATTTTTGATATTTTTGATATTTTAACGAAACAGAAAAAACTTAAACAGATAACTAAAATTTTTGTAGAAGAAAAGTACTTAATATGAAAATATCTTTCTTCCTATCATGAATCTGTAATAAGTATAAGAATTCTATTGTGAAAGTGTGCAAATTGAGTTGTGCCAAATAGGAGCAATAATATTTGTATCTCTTACTAGAGATGCTATAAAGAACATAGACTAATTTAATGTTTGAATAGTTCTGAAGACCGGCTAGGCAGAGAAGATATTAGCTCTCACCACAGAGTTCCCTCGATTCCCTCCACTCGGGGGCTAACTTTCTCGTATCAGAATCTAAAACAATAAACCAACTTGGGGGCTTTAACTTGTCACTTTAAAGTCCTCTAACTCTACACCCATCGATGAATAATTCCCTATTTTTTTGCACTCAATCATATGAACTATATTATTATTCATACAACCTCATGTGATTCTTTTCAATTGTTGATTGAGACAATACCAACTCGGTTCTTACATGTTCTCACAACAAATTTTAACATCTGTATTGGCCAAATCAAGAAGTAAATGAAGTGCATGAATTTAAATCATCACAACTTTTTCCATCATTAAAGATCAATACTCTCCACAACTTCCATACAAAACTTAATTACTTATCATTTTAAAAATAAAGATAAAGAAAACTACTTAGAATTCATGGAGAAAATAAAATCACACTTTAGTTTAGAAGAAGAAATCATTGTCAAACCAACAACAAGTCTCGATTAAAACCAAAAGTAGTCTAAAATAAAAAGATACAAATTTATCTCAAGTCCTCCACCAAACTCTTGAAGTTCCTTTGAATCTCTTCTCTTTTACAGTTGCTTAAAATAAAATAACAAAACGGATAAAGTAAATAAAAAGTGGTTCCTAAAAATCTCTCTGAACTAACTCCTTAGAGAAGAACTTTCAAAACTTGTCAATATTTTCAAGACTCACACTTTTTCGAACCTTTTTAGGACTCTATTCTAAGTCTTATCTTCTTTCCTTTATAGTTTCCCAAGAGGTTCCTTGGGATCTCCTCAAAATGTATCTTGATTTGATGTATTTGCCCAAATGACGCATCCTTTCATGATAATTTTTGTCAATGGTGGTTACAACCACTTATTAAGCCAATGGGTGCCTTAAAAACCTCTTCAAAATTTGTGAAAACTAATTTTATTCATGTAGTAATTGCCACTGGTGCTTAAGCGCAGGGTCTCGGTGCTTAGGCATGACTTCTCTGTTAATCCGGAGCGTAAGCGCTGGATCTGGCGCTTAGGCGCCAAGGCTCTTTTGCACAATTTTTCACATTTTTTCTCCAAAATTGATCATTTTTCACTCCTTTAAGCATTTTTTTTATTTTTATTTGTATCTGCAAGAAAACCACAAAAATACCTTCCATTAAAGAATTATATCTCAAAAATAGGAATAAAAATATTTCTAAAAACACTATATATTTTTGGGGTATCAAAATCCCAAACTTAAAATATTACTTGTCCTCAAGTGACACTTCAATCATTAAAAACCAAATATGTAAGATATGTATATGAGTTTCTCTAGGAGTTACTAAAATTTAGATTTAGAAATATAGTAGTCCAATTTAGAAAAATAATTAGTAAATGAGACCAACTTAAAGTTTGAAAATTTTTAATATTAGGAACTATGAAAATATGAGTTCTTCTCTAATTCAGAAATATTGCAAGTTCTCTAAAGTTAGATTTTGGTTCTTTTATTTTCTCTACTTAAAAATTTTTATTCAAAATAATTTTACTTACTATATTATATTTATAAGCTTAAGATTTTATCAAGTCTTATACTTTAAAAAGATCAATTGTAGAACCAATGTTTTATTAGGCACTAATCCTCAAGCTTCTCCTCCCTTACATTTCTTTTCTTTTTATTTTTTTTTTCCTGCTTCTTTTTTTTTCTTTTTTAGGCAACAATTACTATATCTGGATAGGCCTTTAATGATTTTGAATTCCACTTCTCCTTTCCTAAAGTAAAGTCTTGATAAAAAACTTTTACTTATAAATATAATATTAGTTTGAAAATCATTTTAATAAAAGAAATTGAAGTATTAAAAATGAAAGTCTAAATTATCTAAATTTTTCAAAAATACAATTTTTCTTACTAAAGATAGTCACTTAATCATTTTCTATACTAAAAATTTTTATCTTAAAGTTTTTCTTCCTTAAAATTTTAACAAAATTTTCTTACTCATTTCTAAAATCAAATTTTACTTCCCTAATATAACTTCATATACATAATTAATTTTTCTTTTAAAATTCAAATTCATTTGTAGTTCATTTGAGAACAAATAAAATTCAAGTTTTGAAAATGTTTGTCTTCCCTTCCCCAAACATAATTTTTTTTTAACATATTAAATAGTTTAGCTTGAGATAGTTTTATAGGAAGGAATGAAATTGAAATACATCCTAACAAGAATTTTTACATCCTAATTATACAATTATAAAAATAAAGATAGGAGTAAAATTAATTTTGATCAAATTTTCTAACATTTTATTTTAGTTTAACATGTAGAGATTCAATAGACTTCTAAAGAGTTGGTATAAAAGCAAACAACACACTAACATGATAAAAGAAAAATACAAGGTAGTAGTTTCTTAATTTAAAAATTAATATCTAAGCTAGCAAGATTTTTAACTTAAAAAAAAGACATGGAATTAAGTTAAGTTCTAAACTAACCAATCCACAGTACTAAAAACAAAAACAGTTACTACCCTAACATTTTAAAAATAAAATACTATCTAACACAACAATCACAACAACAATAGAACATAAAAATTCAAAACAAAGCATAAAACATAGTCCACAACATCACATAACTGCATCTGTAGCAGAATTACATCACGGAGTCCATAAAAAAACATAAACATAACAATACATCAAACCAAAATAAGTCCAACACATCATCTCTCATCTCTACTCCTCTTCACTCCTAGAATCGCCACTATACCATTTTTCTTTAGGCTCATAGTGAGGATATTGAGAATATTGAGGAAATACTACTCCCGAGTCACCTCTAATCAGGCCTGCCAGAGCTGGGTATAATTTCTCCTCAAAGTCACTCTTTCTCATATTATACCTATTTGTATGCTCAACTTTGACGTTAGAAAATTTACTCTCCTCCCATTGGTAATCTTTCAAAGTTCTCTTGCAACAGTAAAATAAGATATGATATCGGCCAATTTCGCTTCCGTAGGACTATAATTCACATTAAAAAACAAGGACTTCGGTGGTAATTAGTAAAACAAGTTGATTGCCTCTGGAGTAAAAGAGATCAACTTCCCCCGAACCATAACTTGATCGTCCTCAGGCTCTGGAATATTTGAATAAAACTCCCTTAAAACATAAGTTACAACGATAGTAGAGAAACAACAGAACTGTTCCCACTATCGGCGGACTATCAGGTCTTCCACTTCTCCTCCTCGACTCTTAAAACATCTCTCCTGAATAAATTTTTGTGACTGTAGAGCGTCACTATATCGATCATGAGCTTTTGAACTGATAAATTTGCTTGAATCAAATGGAATCTTTCCTTTATTCCTTTTCATTCTTGGTGTCATTCTACAAATTTGATAAATTCCAAAAATAACTTTAAAAATTAAGTTTAAATCACTAAACTAAATTTCCAAAAGCACTAACTAAACTTCTCAAGCAATTTCCATAGATTTTTCTTCACTTTTCACCATGAATAGTAAATTTTTGAAATCTTCCAAATGTGCTTAAAATATTTGGTGAAAATCCAAAATTTTTTCATAGAAGTAAAGCTCTTACCTCTAGGAACTTGGATCTAGCAAATCTCACTTGATTCCACCAAGAAATCTCAAAATTGCAAACTCAAGTTGGGGAAGACGATAAGAGGCGGTTAAAATGACATTTTTGGACCAAAAATTTACTTTTAGTCGTTCGCAAACCTGTTATCATGAATCAGCACTTAAGCATGGGTAAGTGGCGCTTAGGCGCCTGGCTCTCGGGTTGGCTATCGCTTAAGCACGAGATGTGGTGCTTAGGTGCCAGTGCATAATTTTTGAAATTTTTAATTTTAAGTAAAATGCTTTAATAGCCCAAGTAAACCACCCCTAAATGGTCTCATAGCACTTAAATGACTATTTTTATTTCTTATAACTCCCTTCTCTTTAACAATTCTCCATAATAATTATTTGAATTCAAGGCTAAAACTAACACAAATTTTCATAAAAAAAACTTATATTAATTACCAAACAAGTACAAACACATTTAACACTTAGTTCTCTCTCAAAATAGTCTTAGATGAAAAAATTTTCCTTAGTACAAAACACTTAACACACATTTACAATTTAACACATAAGTGACACAAACACTAAACACAAGACAAACAATAACACTCTTAAAAACATGATTCCAAACACACAATTCCTAATACTTAACTTAATGCCACTCTTCATTAGAAGGAATTAATTCTGGTCTCTCTGTAGTCTCACTAGGAATATAGATTTGATAAAACAAAAAGCGGTGATGAGCTCTAATACTATCATCTTCGTTCCACCTTTGCTTAAGGAACATTGCCTTACCTGCTTACTCTATATGACTGGTATGGTTGATTTGCATCTTAAGTTGACACCCAATATATTCTAGATGAGCATGCAATTTAAACACCTTAGTCTCTAATAGAGATATAGTATTCTTCATATGGTTGATCTTCTCTGATACCCCTTCAATACTAACAGCTAAGAAACTATTATACATCTCCTGTGCACTTTGACTAGTGAACTTCTTCCTCATGGCTTCTTCCTTCTTCTTCAAATCCATCTCTTATGAAGACATTTTCACTAAATCTCTCTCTTTCTTAGACTTTTAGGGCTAAAAATAATTCGGGGTGAAATTCCTTCACAAACCACTTCGACTTGTAGGCCTAATTACCCCTCATAAATTCTAGGCACGACTAGAAACTGCCATGATAAGTTTTTTCCAACTAAATTTCAGTTACAACTTCTAGAAATCAAATTTTGCACATGTGATTAAATTTTCGTGCTTAAGCGCTAGCGCACATTTTTGCGCAGTCAACTTAACGTCCAAATTCTCATTCTAACATGTCTATGCCGCTAAATAAAGTATAAAAATCACTACTAGCATGTAATAGACTTAAAAATACTATCCCAAATTTCTTAATCAGACAAAAAAAAAACAATCAAAGCAAAAACACACTGATAACTATGGGTTGCCTCCCACAAAATGCTTGGTTTCACATCGTCAGCCCGACGTAACCAGTGTTCATTCTGGTTGACCCAATATCATTCCATAATTTTATTTTTGTTGATCCCCTATATAATAAGGTTTCATTCTATGTTCATTAACTTTAAAAATTTTCTTAGAATTAGGATCTTTATTATCCACAGCTCCATAAAGATAAATTTTTATCACAGTAAATGTGCCCATCTACATAGACTTAAGTTTGCCTATAAGTAATCTTAACCTTGCATTATATAGCAAAAAATTTTTCCCTGGCTAAATATTTTTAGTAAGAATCTTTTGATCATGCCACATTTTCATCTTTTCCTTATAAATCTTAACACTATCATAAGATTCATTTCTTATCTCTTTAAGCTCCTTTAATTGTAACATTCTTTTCTCACCAGCATCTTTTAAATTATAATCGAACTCTTTAGTAGCCCAATATGCTTTATGCTCAAGTTAAACTGGTAAGTGACAAGCTTTCCCAAATATTAGCATATATGGAGAATTTCGTATAGGAGTTCTATATGCAGTCCTATAAGCCCACAAAGCATAGTCAAGTTTGACTGACCACTCCATTTTTGTAAGATTCACAGATTTTTCCATAATTCTTTTAATTTCTTGATTGGATAATTCATTCAAACCACTTGTATGAGAATGATAAGCAGTAGCAATCCTATGATTGATATGATACTTCTTTAATAAATTCTCCATAATGGCATTTCTGAAATGATTTCCCCCATCAGTAATGATAACTCTCGTCATCCCAAATCTATAAAATATGTTCATTTTAAAAAAAAATTACAACACTTTGAGTATCAAATTGAGGTAAAGCAACAACTTCTATCCATTTAGACACATAGTCCACTGCTAACAAAATATATAAATTTCCAAAAAATGGTATAAATTGTCCCATGAAATCTAATACCCAAACATTAAATATTTCAACTTCTAGCATATAATTGAGGTGCATCTCATTTCCTCTAGAAATATTGCCTACCCTTTGACATCTATCACAACTTTTGATATAAGCATTAACATATCTAAAAATTGTAGGACAATAAATACTAGATTGTAGAATTTTGTATGCTGTTTTATCAACACCAAAATGTCCTGAAAAATCAGAATTATGACATTTTTGGAGAATTTCATAAGTTACTTCTAATGGTACACATCTTCAAATGATCAAATCCTTTCCTTATTTATCTAAATATGGGTCATCCCATAAATAAGTCTTAGCTTCATAAATAAATTTCTTCATTTGTTGGTATGTCATTCCATATGGTTTAAGATCACTAACAATATAGTTCACAATGTCGAGATACAACGGAACATGCCACTCATTTACAGTGAACAATTTTTCATCGAAAAAGTGTTCATTAATTTCTTTTTCAAAATAGAGTGGATTTTCTAATTCAAACCTGAAAAAATGATTAGCAATTTGATTTTCAGTTCCCTTCTGATCTATTATTTCAAAATCAAATTCTTGGAAAATAAGAATCCATCTAATAAGTCTCGGTTTAGTATCCTTCTTTTTCATTAAGTACTTAGTAGCAGAATGATCTGTATGCACTATGCATTGAGTTTCAATCAAATATGAACTAGATTTATGAAAGGCATATAGTATTGCTAATTACCCATTTTTCGGTTTTGTATAATTAATTTGAGTTTCATTAAGAGGTTTACTAGCATAATAAATAACTTTAAAAAATTTATCATATCTTTGTTCTAAAATAGCTCCAATAGCATAATCACTTGCATCACATATAAGTTCAAAATTTTTTTTCCCAATTTGGTGAAACTATAATTGGAGCAGTGATTAAATTTTCTTTTAATAATTTTAAAGCTTTTAGGCACTCTTCATCAAAATTGAAAATTGCATCTTTCTCCAGTAAATGGCATAAAGGCTTAGTAATCTTAGAAAAGTCCTTAATATATCGCCTGTAGAATCTAGTATGTCCTAAAAATCTCCTAATTTCCCTTATATTTGTTGGACAAGGTAAATTAGCGATCACTTGAATTTTTAGCAGGATCTACTTCCATATTATTTTCTGGTATTTGATGACCTAATACAATTCCTCCTCCTACCATAAATTGGCATTTTGCTCAATTAAGGATTAAATTTGTTTCTTCACAGTGCTTAAGAACTTTAGATAAATTTTATAAACTCAAGTCAAATGAAGTTCCAAACACTGAAAAGTCATCCATAAATACTTCAATTCCTTTTTCAATTAAATCACAAAAAATTGCCATCAATCAATTTTTCAATAATCAATGCATATTTGCCACCCTGTAACTTGTGTAGTAGGTACTAACTCATTATGCTCATTCACAGTTACATTTACTCCTCATTTCTTAGTAACACAGTGAATTGGACTAACCCATGCACTATCTGAAATAGGGTAGATACTTCCAGCATCTAACCACTTTAAAATTTCTTTCTTAACAACATCTTTCTAATAGGATTTAATTTGTGGATCAGCCTTGGGTTTGAGTTTTCTTCCAGATTAATTTTATGCATACAAATTAAAGGACTAATTCCTTTAATATCAGTAATTGTCCATCTGAAGGCTTTCTTAAAATTTCTCAAAATTTTCATCAGCTTTTCTTCTTCTTCTTTTGTTAACTTTGAGGAAATTATAACAGATAAAGTAGAGGAATCTCCTAAAAAGGCATATTTTAAATGTTCAGAAAGTAATTTCAACTCAAGTTCTGGAGGTTTTTTAATAGATGGGCAAAATGATTTATCTTTGTCTATTGTCTCCAAAATTTTAAAACTTCCTTTAACATAACTTGAATCTTCCTTAAAAAGGTTTACACATTGATCTAATTCCTCTTCTTGCTCGTGTTCCAAATGTTTTTCTTCGAATTTTTCATCATAAGTAGTCTTGAAATGACATTCGTTCAGATATCTTATAACATCCATTCTATAACATTCACCATCTTTACCTTTTGCAGGGTATTTCATTGATTTTTAAAATGCTAAAAGTAACATTTTGATCATTGACGCACATTATTAATTCCCCTTTCTGCACATCTATCATTTCTCTTCCTGTGGCTAGGAAAGGTCTCCCCAAAATGATAGGTATCTTTTTATCTTCATCCATATCTAACACAATGAAATCAACAGGAAAGATAAATTGACCCACTTTCATTAGGACATCTTCTATAACTCCTTTAGAATAGGTTATTTGATGATCTGCTAATTGCAGAGTTACAGTAGTAGGTGTTATTTCTCCTAATCCCAATCTTTTAAATATTGATAATGGTATAAGGTTAATTCTTGCACCTAAATCACATAAAGCTTTCTCCTAAAACCTGTCTCCTATTGCACATGGAATTGTAAAGCTAACCTAAGTTATCATAATTGGAATATGGGTTAATTTGCTTATTATTTATGGCATTCAAAGTTTCTAATGATGCTTAAGAATCTATCATTTGGCGTAATGAATTCTCTCTAATCATGGAAATTGGTTGAGAAAACTTCATTTCAAATTGGTCTAACTTCCTTGAAATTGCAGCAACTTGATGTGCTAACATAATATATGCATCATATTCATGAATATTGGCTACTTTCATTGGATTCACCCTCTCAGAAGGCCGTTAAAAATTATTGGTAGCCATCTCTTCAATTAAAGCATAAGCGTCAAGAAATGGTTTTGACATCAATGAACCACCAGCAGCGCATCGCTAATAGATCTAAGAGAACCAATTAATCCATTATAAAAGGTTTGATCTATTAACCAATCTGGTATAACATGGTGTGGACACTTTCTTAACAGTTCTTTAAATCGTTCTCATGCTTCATAAATAGATTCCCCTACAAACTGATTAAAAGATGTAATATCATTTCTAAGCTTCACAATTATTTATGGTGGAAAATATTTAGCATGGAATTTTTTGAGCTAAAACACCCCATGTTCTGATAGATCCATGTGCTAATGACTTCAACCACATGTTAGCTTTATCCCTCAGTGTAAAAGGAAATAACCTAAGTCTTACAGCATCGTCTGAAACACCATCGTATTTAATTGTAGCACACAATTCTAGAAAATTGGTAAGATGTAAATTTAGATCTTCAGTTAGTGATCCCCCAAACTGATTATTTGATGTCATTTGGAAAATAGCAGGTTTAAGCTCAAATGAATTAGCCACTATAGTAGGTTTTTGAATACTACAATGAAGTTAATCTATAGTAGGGTTGGCATAATCTCTTAAAGGTCTAAACTCTTGATGAATTTCAGCATTTTGATTATTTTGGTTTTGTATTTTTGTAATTTTTTTTTGGATTTTTCAAGATTTTTAATTTCTTTTGGTTTTTCTCATTTTTCTGATAGTTCTTTATAATTCAGAATCGTAGGGCACTAGTCCTTCAGAGCCTGAACTACGCATACACTAACATAAAATAAAATAAAATAAAATAAAATAAAATATATAAAATAAGATACAATATTTAAAGTTTAAATAAGACTGTCTAAAAATAGAAATTTACTTAGTTTTCTTCCATAGCAACGGCGCCAAAAACTTGATCCCGACTTAATGTTTATGCATAGTATAACAATAGTTCTGATGGTATTTTTCACTTATATTTCCTTACTTTGCAACAAAACCAAAACTTGATCTTGAAAAAAAATAAGAATTAAAATTTTTAATTTATAAATATTTATATTGGGATACTACGCAAGTATACGTATCATTATCAAGTAATATAGGAATTCTTGAATAAGTCCTGAATATTGAACCCACCAGGAAAATTATGCAATATGCACTTTTTAGAAAGTTTTTTTTTCTAAAATGATAATTACTAAATCTAAAAATGATTTTTGTAGGAATTTAAATTTTAAATATTTTTGGTATTTTAGACATTTTAACGAAACAGTAACAACTTAAAAAGAAAACTAAAGTTTTTGTAGAAGAAAAGCACTTAACATGAAAATAGCTTTCTTCTTATCATGAATCAGTAATAAGTATAGGAATTATATTGTGAAAGTATGCAAATTGTGTCGTGTCAAATAGGAGCAATAATATTCTATACCCTCAATCATATTGTTGACTGTTCTGAAGACTGGCTAGGCAGGGAAGATACTAGCTCTCACTCTAGAGTTTCTTCGATTCCCTCCACCTAGGGGCTAACATTATCATTTCAGAACCTAAAACAATAAACTAAGCTGGGGGCTTGAACCTATCACTTTAAAGTCCTCCAACTCTACACCCATCAATGAATATTTCCTTATTTATCTTCACTCAATCATATGAACTACATTCTCATTCATACAACCTTATGTGATTTTTTCCAATTATTGACTGAGATAATTTCAGCCTGGTTCTTACATGTTCTCACAATAAATTTTAACATCTGTATTAACCAACACAAGAAGTAAATGAAGTGCATGAATTTAAATCATCACAACTTCTTCCATCATTAAAGATCAATACTCTCCATAACTTCCATCCAAAATTTAATTACTTATCATTTTAAGAAGAAAGATAAAGAAAACTACTCAAAATCCATGGAGAAAACAAAACCACACTTTATTTTAAAAGAAGAAATCGTTGTCAAACCAACAACAAGTTTCGATTAAAACCAAAAGTAGTCTAAAACAAAAAGATAAAAACTTATATCAAGTCCTCCACCAAACTCTTGAAGTTCCTTTTAATCTCTTATCTTTTACAATCACTCAAAACAAAATAAAAAAAGGATAAAGTAAATAAAAAGGGGTTCCTGAAAATCTCTTCGAACTAACTCCCCAGAGAAGAGCTTTCAAAAATTGCCAATATTTTCAGGACTAACACTTTTTAAGACCTTTTTAGGACTCTTATCTAAGTCCTCTCTTCTTTCTTTATAGTTTTCCAAGAGGTGCCTTGGGATCTCTTCAAAATGTGTCTTGATTCGATGTATTTGCCCAAGAGATGCATGCTTTCATGATAATTTCGAACCATGGTGGTTACAACCACCTATTAAGCCAACAAGTGCCTCAAAAACCTCTTCAAATTTTGTGAAAATTGATTTTACCCATTTAGTAACTGCCATTGGTGCTTAAGAGCAAGGTCTCGACGCTTAGGCGTGACCTTCTTTGTTTAACCGGTGCTTATGCGCCTAAAATCTTTTGCACAATTTTTAACCTTTTTGCTCCAAATTTGATCCTTTTTCACTCCTTTAACCATTTTTTCCCCATTTTTACTTGTATCTGCAAGAAAAGCACAAAAATACCTTCCATTAAAGCGCAATATCTCAAAAATAGGTATAAAATTGTGTCTAAAAACACTATATATTTTAGGTGTAACAATAAGCTAACTAAAGAGTTAAATTTGTAGGTGAAATGTCTCCTAAATCAAACCTTCTAAAAATTGATAGAGGCGTAAGATTAATACTGACTCCTAAATCACATAAATCATTTATAAAATAGCTTTCGCCAGCAACGCAAGGAATAATAAAACTGCCAGTATCTTTAAGTTTTTCAAGAAGCTTTTTCTGAATTATAGCTTTACACTCTTCACTGAGTGCAACAGTTTTATTATCCATAAAATTTCTTTTTTATTAAGTATATCCTTCATAAATATCACATAGCTTGACATTTGTTCCAAGGCTTCAACAAATGGAATGATTACAGTTAATTTCCTCAATATTTTGAAAAATTTTGAAAATTGGTTATCTTTAGTTTTCTGCTATGATCTTTAAGGAGATGGAGGTGGTGGTCTTTCTACCATATTTTTCATTGGTTTGATAGGACATTCTAACTCAAAATGAAAATCTTCATTAGATTTTTCAATTTCCACTTCATCTTTTCAACTTGAACTTCTACTTCTTTTTGAACTTTGGTTTCCAATTCATTTCCACTTCTCAGTTGAATAGCCTTATATTCCTCTTTGTTCTAGTCATTATGATTTACTTCAACATTACTAAACAATGTTGCTGGAGGTCTATTACTAAGTGTAGTAGCAATACATTCCAACTAATTTTCCATGTTTCTAATTATAGCTCCTTGACTTTGTAATTGACTTCTCGTTTGCAATATTAATTCTTCCATTGACTGATTCTTCTCCTTAATCCATAAATTACTAATAAAACCTAGAAGGTAATAAGGTTTATAAGTTGGATTTCCTAGATTGTTGGAGTTTCCCAATGGGTTCGCAACATTGTTTCCCCGTTATGGATTTGCAGAATTAGTGTTATTGTTTATCCAACCAAAATTTGGATGATTTTTCCAACCAAGATTAAAATAATTGGAATAAGGATTAATAAAATGATTATTTATTGCATTTAAAGTCTCATAAGAAGAATGAGTTTCTATCATTTATCACAATGAATTTTCCTCAAGCACAAGTGGTGTCTGAGAATAATTCATTCTCATTTGATCCATCTTCTTCGATATAGCAACTATTTGGGCAGCCAATATAGATATTGCATCATAATCATGAATACTAGCTACTCTTTCTACATTTACCGTTTCAAAGGGCCATTAATAATTATTAGTAGTCATCTCTTTAATTAACTAATATGCTTCATTGAATGGTTTTGACATTAATTATCCAGCAAAAAGACCTCAATTATGTATCCAAGAGATCCAACCAATCCATTATAGAAAGTTTGAATTATTAACCAATATGGCAACACATGTTGTCGACACTTCCTAAGAAGAACTTTAAATCTTTTCCAAGCTTCATAAATTTATTCCCCTTCAAAATGACAAAAAGATGTAATATCATTTCTAAGCTTAGCTATTTTTTTATGGTGGGAAATATTTAGATCAATTTTTTTTTATAAGCCTCGCCAAGTTCTGATAGATCCAGGTGCTAACGAGTTTAACCACATCTTTGTTTTATATCTTAATAAAAAAGAAAAAAGTCTAATTCTGACGACATCATTCGACACTCCCTCATATTTTAATGTAGCACACAATTCTAGAAAAGTAGCAAGGTTTAAGTTAGGATCTTCACTTGGTGTTCCCCAAACATATTATTTTGTGCTATTTCAATAATAGCAGGTTTAAGCTAAAACGAATTGGCAGCTACAGTAAGGTTTTGTATACTCAATTGAATTTCATCTACTATAGGTTTAACATAATCTCTTAACGGTCTCTGATGACGTTCATTTTCATTTCCAAAATTATTTAAATTGCAAGTCATTTTGCTAAAATTAATTATTTCCTTTTGTTATTTTTGAATATTTTTATTTGTTCGTTCTAACTCGGAATCGTAATTGACTAAAATTTCAAATCTTAAACAACACATAAACAAACACAATAAACGATTAAAATAAGCAAACACACTAAAATATGAAAATATTCAAATTAAACTATAATAAGTTTTTCAGTTCAAATAAAATGTTTTAAATTATAAAATAATTTACAGTTTCATTTCGTTACTTTCTCGGTAACGACACCAAAAACTTATTGCGGGAGTTTGTTGTGTGTAGGCTTTGTAAATATTTTTCAATATTGCAAAACACACACGACAACACTAATAATAAATATGTAATTCAATCCCAATAAAAATAAATTTATTAAAAAAAATTTTATCTTTTAAAATCTTTAAACTGCCAAACATGTAATAGTAATGCAACTATACATATCACTCAAGTAATAAATTGCTCTAATGGAGTCCTAAGTATCGATCTTACAGAGAAGTTGACAATCTTCATAACTTTAATGTAAAACAAAAAATTCAAATAACAAAACTTAAGTGCTAAATTTAAATCTAAAGTAATTGAGTGTATGATAAATAAAATACAGTTAAAAGAACTTAGTTAACTAAACTAATTGCTAAACATCAAAAGTAAACTTAAAAAAATTAAATAGAGTTTCTCTAATGAAGAGCTCAACATTAAGAAAGCATCCTTCCCATTTACAATGAGTATATGGATTGTGAAGAAATTAAAATTATATATACATACATATATACATACATATATATATATATATATATA
>NEWO01000048.1:1512310-1528410 GCA_003013225.1 Phalaenopsis aphrodite
ATGTAGGTCAATTCTCAAAAGAAAGTGTAGGAAGGTAAGGACCGACCTTGAATGTAATGAATCAGAAATGTAGGAATGATTCGGAAGTGAGAATTGAAATTTAGGTTAATTCTCAAAAGAAAGTGTCAGAATGTAAGGACCGACCTCAAATGTAATGAATCATAAATGTAGGACTGATTCAGAAATAAGAATTGAAATGTAGGTCAATTCTAAAAAAAGAGCGTCAGAATGTAAGGACCGACTTTGAATGTAGTAAATAAAAAATGTAGGACTAATTCAGAAGTGAGAATTGAAATGTAAGTATCAATTCAAACATGAGAGAATCGAAATGTAAGTATCAATTTAAAGATGTGAGAATGGAAATGTAAGTACTAATTCAAAGATGTGAGAATTGAAATGTAGGTATCAATCCTAAGGAGAGAGTCAAAATTTAGGTGTCGACCTCGAAATGTGAGAATCAGGATTTAGGTACTGATTTGAAGATGTTATTTGAAATTTACAAAGAGCTTGTGATGCTGAATTTGTTGTAGTGTGTTATGTGAGAAGGTTGCTTTTGAAGAAGATTTGTAGAGCTTTGTGGAGTTATGTGCAGAATGTGAAATTCTGCGAGGATGTGCAGAGAGTTAGTGTATATAACGATGGTTGTGTTGCGCACACAAAGAGTAGGAAATTCCAAAAGTGGAAGTATCCACTGAACAAGTTTGTTTTATTTTCTTGTTGTTTTTATCACAATTTATTTTTCAAAAATGCGTTTTTAAAGTTTTAATTTTAAGTGGTTGATTTTTAAAAGAAATTTATTTTGTTATTTATTCATTTATGATAATCTTTTATTTGTGTTTTATTTATTGTTGAAGATTTATCGTTTCTCTCTTTGTTCATTGGAATTCTAAACAATCGCATGGTTCGCGGCTTTTATCCATCGTACAAAAAGGAAATTGACAAAAAGACACAACTTGAGAGAAATTTCCATTAATCTGCTTCAATAAAGATGTGACAGATCAAACATAGGCTAATGCCTCAAAAGGGTACATCATGTAATACATGTTGAAATACATTTTCAGTCTCTCAAGATATGAGTACATCATAGACTGATTACATCAAATACATGTCATACTGTTAAAAGAAAGCAAGTGAACCCTTTGTGCTTGGTATATTGAGCTCCTGATCAAGCGGACCTTCTAAGTCATGCTTCAGGACAAGAGTTCCTTTCGCATGTACTTAAAGGTAAAACCTTCTCATAGCTCGTAAGGAAACAACTCTTCCAAATTCGGGTCCTGCTGGAATCCATATGGTAGTTTACTATCATCCATTCTGCGGAAGGTTACAGACACCCTACGGTGTCGTACACTTGAAATGCAGTGCTTGGGAACGTCTGCACCGTTCTTGAGAACAAGTACTGAACCAACTGGAAGAGAAATGTCCACAGCCCCTCTGAATTTTCTAGGACCGACTATATCAATTTCTTTTCCAAATAAAATATTGCTCTTACTCATGAACGAGACCATGCAGAAAGGCCTCACAAAGTCATGATGGTCAATGTGTAGGGGAATGTAGTCACCTTCTTCATAAATGTTGATGATATAACTGTTGGGAATGCAAGTAGCAGGTAGAATATTCCACATAACCATTCTCTTGATCATCCATTTTATCATTGGTGGTAACGGATCCACTTGGTCGTACTTGAAAATCCCAGGTGGATTTCCCTGTCTGTCGTTTGTAAAATTGTAGCAACAACTGCACTGGATGGTGATTCTTCCCTTTCCCCGCATCTATTTCTTCGGCTTGGAATACGTTCTCTCCATGAGAAGGCCCGATCGAACTCTATCTCTTAAATCGAAGATGCAGTCTAGAATGCTTGTTTCATCAGTTTCAGAGAAATCCCTGGTATATAGCTCTAAGCCCTCCAATATGTTGATAAACTTTCCCTGAACCTCTTCATAGAACTCGAATTATCTTTTGTTTACTTTGCTTAATTTGTAGTATTCTACCATATCAGGAGTTTGTAGCTGCCAGGGGCGTTCCTTCCTCCGGGCCTCGGCGGGAACCCAAACTTGTGTTGGCCGATCCAGAATATGAGATTCAGCCTCAAGTGGGATGTATGATCCCAGACTCCATGGTGTGCGCTGATCCGTCCCCAGTGGGACATACGGTTCATTTGCCATGAAATCTAGAGTCTGAGACTCGTTAGTGCTTGAAGTGTATTCTTCTAAGGTACTGATATGCTGTAGATGTAGAACGTTGTAGTCCGGACATTCTACAAATGCGCCCGTGACTGATGTCCCGGCTTGTACCTCAACGTTGCATGTTGGGCAACCTCTGCACAAGATATCTGGGACCGGGGGCACATCTGATCTTGTCACAAAACCTGACTCTTCATCTGTAGTGGGCAGGCTGGCAGAAGTTTCTCTTAGATCTGGATCGTAAATATGTCCCTCGGGAATGGGGGCAAGAAAACTGCACACGTCTCTTTGGCCCTTGCGCTCCTGTCGTAGAAAGGCTCTCTGTTTCTTTTGGATTGCATTTCTGCTTTGCATCCTGCGGAATGGAGTATTTGGTAGTTGTTCACTATGGGCAGCTATTAAGCCCCTTGCTGAAGTAGCTATCTTGGAGGGCAGTCGGTTGGGCCCCTCTATCGGATCTTGTTCCGCCATCACGTTTTTATCTTTACGTGAGCATCGTCTTGAGTGGTCACCCTCAACAGTGAAGGCAGTCCCTCCTTTTCTTCATTGCTAACTACGTCCATTAGAGAACTGTCGTAGCCCATATCAATCTGGTTGAAATCCATGTTGAAATCTATGACACCTCCTTGTGGCGTCATCTCTTTATTCAGTGCGAGGTTCCAGCCGTCCTGGAAGGCAAAGATCAGCCTCTGTCCTGACATTTTTTTGCAGACGACAGAAAGAAACGTCAGTGGTCCGAAGCTTGGCATGAACAAGAACAAAACAAAGTATTCATTAAAGTAAATTTTAGTTTGTTTTGGTGAAAAGAATTACTCATTTTATGTGTGAGTTTTGTTTAATTTAATGGAATATTTAAATTCAAAAGTAGAAAAGAGAACGTGTGAAGTTCAAAAATCTTCTCAAAATTTTCATTATATTAAAGTTAATTACAAAATTTAAACCCGGTCACAGACATATGACCATATAGATAACCCTAAAACAATCACAGTTTCAAAGTTTCAAAGCAAGCAGAGGCAAGCAGAGGCAGGCGACATCATGCTGCGTAACAGATTTTTAAGTATCGTCTATTTATCGGTAACATGGGTCTTTTGCCCCGGAAGCCCACTAACTGGTAGGCTCCTCCTGTATAGACCTTCTCAACGACAAATGGTCCCTCCCAAGTTGGCTCAAATTTTCCACCTATTTTCCGGCGAGCAAGAATAGGTCTTTTGAGCACAAGCACGAGGTCACCAATTTTGAATGTCCTTGGGCGAACTAATTTGTTATAGGCTTGTTCCATCTTTGCCTGGTAGATCTCCAAATGTTGTTGTGCTTCCAATTGTTTTCCCTCAAAACTTTCTAGTTCTTCAAGTCTGTGTCTTGCAATTTTTTCATGTTGTGAGTTGGTTGGCAACGGTGACTCTGAGAGATGGTGTCTTGATTTCTAGCGGTAGCACAGCCTCAGTCCCGTACACGAGCATGTAAGGTGTACACTGAGTGGGAGTCCTGAAAGTTGTCCGGTAGGCCCACAAGGCTTCTAGTAGTTTGTTATGCTAATCCGTTTTATTTTCTTCCAGTGTTTTCTTCAAAATCTGTACCAGTGTCTTGTTGAAAGCTTAAGCCAGACCATTTGCTCTAGGATAGTAAATTGTAGAGTATCTCCAATCTATCCCATGTCTTCTAACAAAATTGTTGATCTTCTTACTTTTAAAAGTTGTCCCATTGTCAGAGAATATTCTTTGCGGTACTCCAAAACGATAGATGATTTGGCCTTTGAAAAATTGAAGGACGTGTTGTGCCGTAATCTCACGTAACGATACTGCCTTTGCCCATTTGGAGAAGTAATCTGTAGCTACAAGTATGAACCAGTGTCTTTTAGAAGATGGAGGGTCTATCAGACCTATTATGTCTGTGCCCCAACACTCGAATGACAACAAGGCAACAGTTGGATGTAGCACATTCGGAAGCTGGTGTAAGACCACCTCATGCACTTGGCATTGGTGACATCTTCTAGCCGTATCCATGCAATCAGACATCATTGCTGACCAATAATTTCTGAGTCTTTTGATCTTCATTTTCATTCTTGGTCCCGACTGTTGAGCGCCACACAATCCAACATGTACTTCTCTGATAATATTTTGTGCCTCGGATCTGCTCAAACACCGTAGCCATATTTGGTCGAACGATCTTCTGTAGAGAACATTTCCCACCATGGCGTAAGACATGGTCATTCTTGTGATGTGGTGCGCCTCAACCTTTTCTTTTGGCAGCTTTCCAGTATGCAAATATTTTATTAATGGCTTGTGTCAATCTTCATTGATGTCCGCAACTGTATTTATTATTTCTTCTATTCCAAGTTTCTGTAGAGTTTCACAGTCATTTCAAGACAAGACTCATCTTCCTTGCACCGTGACTTCGATGTAATCCTCCAGGGGACACTCCATTTCCTTAGCGAGTTTTGCTAGACCATTGGCATGGGCATTATCTCCCCGAGGAATCCGGTAATAAGTCACCTCAGGAATCTGCTCTAAGAGCTTCATTGTGCACTGATGGTATTCTACTAGTCTTAGTTTCAGAATTCTGTATTGTCCGGCGGCTTGCTGGATGACAAGTTGAGAGTCACCATAAATGACAATGTTTGTTATATACATTGAAATTGCCAATTCCAATTTGGTGATTAAGGTTTCATATTCTGCTTCATTGTTGGTGCACGGCTCTGTTAGGTGGTACGAGAACCTCAACATACCCTTATCTAGCGTAATAAAGATCAAACTGATCCCTGCCTTTCCTGGTATAACAGTGCCTAATCCTTTGTCTTTCCTGGATGATGAAGCACCATCAAAGTACATTTCCCAGCATTGTGCACTAGAAAATTCCATTTCTAGCATTTGCTCGTCTGGTAACTCATCATTGAGAGAGGACCCAGCTGGCAGTGGGTGTGCAGCGAGAAAGTCTGCCAAAATCTATCCCTTGATAGCACGGAGGGGCACAAAAGTTACATCAAATTGCAATAAGATCATTGACCATCTCATTAAACGTCCAGAGAGTGTTGGTCGAGTCATTAAATATTGCAATGGATTAACTTTCAAAATTAGGGTGACCTTATTAGAAAGCATGTAATGTCTAAGCTTTTAAACGGCAAAGATTAATGTCAGACAATGCTTCTCAATAGTGGATACGTTATCTTCGTTGGTATTAGATGACGACTCAAGTAGTAGAGCACATTTTCTTTTCCCTCCTCATTGACTTGGGCTAAGAGGGCTCCAAGAGAGTCATCTAAAGCCGCGGTATAAAGTATCAATGGTTTCCTTGGGATAGGGGCTGCTATGACAGGAGGTGTCAATAAATATTGTTTAACGTCCTCAAAGGCCCACCGACATTTTTCTTCCCAAATAATTTTGGCGTCCTTTTTAATCAATGCCGAGAAAGGCTGACACCTACCTGAGAGATTAGAAATAAAGCGTCTCAGATATGCCAACTTCCCCTGGAAGGAACGTAGCTGTTTCAAGGCTTTATGGGGAGGCATTTCCAGGATAGCTTTAATCTTATACGGGTCGATCTCGATTCCTCGATGACAGACAACAAATCCTAGAAATTTCCTGGAGGTAACGCTAAAGGCGCACTTTAAGGGATTCATTTTAAGGTCATATCGTCGTAACCATTCGAACACGATCCTAAAATCATACAAATGGTCAATTTTCTGTTTACTTTTGATCACTAGATCATCCACGTAGCATTCTACTTGATTGTGAATGAGGTCGTAAAAAATCTTCATCATTGCACACTGATATGTTGCTTCGGCATTCTTTAGGCCGAACGACATCACTGTGTAGCAGAAGATTCCAATCGGTGTTCAGAAAGATGTAAGTGCTGCACCCTCGGGAGCCATCTTGATTTGGTTGTACCCCGACGATCCGTCCATGAAGGAGAAAATTTCATGTCTCAAAGCGATATCCACCATCATTTCTGGTATAGGTAATGGAAACTCGTCTTTTGGACATGCTTTGTTCAAATCTCTGAAGTTGACACAAATGTGGATCTGTCCATTTTTCTTTTTAACCAGTAAAATATTGGCTAACCACGTGGGGTACTGCTCCGCTTTAATAAAGTTCGCGTCTATCAAATTCTTCACCTCGGCGATGACTTGTTGTTCTATTTCAAGGCACATTCTCCTGGGAGCTTGTTTTACTGGGGTTACATTCTTGTCCACCCCAATTTTATGGACTGCAACTTCTGTTGATAGTCCTGGCATTTCGTCGTAGCTCCATGCGAAGCAGTCTTTGAATTTTGCTAATAGTTTGACCAGTTCTGCTGATTCTTCGTCGTCAAGTAGAGAACTTCTAAATGTAGGTCGGGGTCGTTCTTGAGTCCTGAGGTTAATCTCTTTCAATTAATCGATAGTAGATTTGATTTCTTCCTCAAATTTTGGCTGAGAATTTTCTATTGGTTGATCAGCAGAGTCATCCTCTATATCTAGACAATCCTCTTCTGACTCACTAGTAACAACCATGCAAAATTTAGAATCATCGACTGGTCCAACTGTACCAAATCCAGACCTTCTTTTGAATTGAGAGTTCGACTTTTAGTATTCCATAATTTTTCATAAAGTTGAAATTTATCTTTTGGCATTTGTTTTGGTAAATGTCCCTGTTGAATTAACTTTTGAACACAAGGAGAGAAGTAACCAAAAGGTAATTCCATTAATTCATAGAATCAACATCCAAATTTACATGTTTTTCAAGCTCAGTAGAGGTAGAAACACTGTAAAATTTGATCGGTTTTAAACCAACACTACTGACTTCCTTGACCTCTAAAGTCTTGACCTTTTGAGGGAGAATCAGAGTGAGGGTCATAGTATGCACATAATGGTTTATCCGATCATACATTGTTTCATATTCATTCTTTTCTGTATCTTCTAGGGATATCTCGTACTAAGGTTTCTTGTGCTTTGTCATCATTATTTCATCTTCAGAACTATCTTCATCACCGATGTTGATAGTTGGCCTAGTCCGTTCAACAAATAAATTGATCTTTCCTCGTCTGCGACCCCGGCCTCGACCTTGGGTGCGTGAACTAGAAGAACCTCCACCAACTCATTGTAAGGGAGTCGTAGAAGGTTGTTGAAGCGGAGTTATATGGCCTCTTTTTCGTGATCCTTCTGAATCTTTATCTTTGTTTGTTAATATTTTGTACGAGAAGACGGTCTTCTTTGGAGGCGCGTAGTAGACAGCATCTTCATGGATACCAACTTCATTCACTGAAAACGGTTGTAGGTCTCCCTTGATGCAATTTTTTGACCATCTTTGCGGTATTTAATGCACTGGTGAAGAGATGATGAAACCATATTGTGCTCATGAATCCATGGTCGACCTAATAGAGCGTTAAAAGAGGTCTCGGTGTCGATGATATGAAATTTAACGGTTGTTACGAGTTCTCCGACCTTCATAAGTAATGAAATTGATCCAAGGGCTCTTTCTCCCTTTTGGTTGAATCCTTCTAACATCATCTTATCGGGGATGAGCTCCTGAACGTCAAAGTCCAAATATGCTAACGTCCGTAGACTCATCAAGTTAAGAGATGCTGCATGATCAACTAAAACTCTGAATAACACAAATCTGTCAATGTTGACGGAGATGTAGAGCAGACGATTGTGGTCGGCAGTACCGAACAGCAAGTCTTCATCTATGAAGGTTACCCCTGACTGTTCTCCCAACGAGCAAAATTCATCTGAGGATGTGCTAGCCAATTGAGCTAAGGAAATTTCTGGATTCAGCAAAGCTGTAACCAGAGATTTTTTCATCTCCTTTGATAGGATTAGAGCGTCGTAGATGCTTAGTCGGGCAGGAAACTTCCTAAGATGAGCTAGCACGTTGTAGTCTACTTTGTATGATCCTCCGATTTTATCTTGATGATGTGGTTCTTTCATTAGCGGAGCTGGGAGTACCTCTTCTCGAGTCATTATCTGTTTTCCATTGTCTGTTGGAGCTGTTCTTGGTGGTAACACTTTTCCGCTCCTTAAGTTGACTTCTGTGATCACTTTTTCTTGAGATATCATTGTTCAATCTTCTGGTGTCTTTTCCTCTTTGTTAGAGAGGTCTAAGTTGATGGAAAATGGTGCACCATGACGCTCGAGAGTTGGTTCTTCATTATCGGTGTTGTCATAAGCGGTATTATTGATGTCTTCTTTGGACTTGACAACGAGTTCATCAGACTCAAGTACGATTTGAGGATCATTTTGGGGATCGAGATTGAAGCTAGATTGGTCACAATCAGTTACGTTATGACCAAAAACAGTTAAAACGTAGCCGAAATCACAATCATTATATTCATAAGACCCGGGAGGGACAAAAAGATAATCATACAAAGTCAATGGTTCGAGGATTTTCTTCCCCGAATCCGAGACAACCAGTCTAGTAGAGGCAGCCCCTATCCTACCCCCCGTGCTATCAATCTTGGCAGTGACGCTTTTCTTTTTCTTGTTCTTTGTCCTTGACGATGACGGATCTCCTGGCAAAATCTTCATCTCGAGCACGGTATGCTGCAGACTCTGAATAGAGGCTTGTTTTGATGCAGACTGTAGCTTGTTCAGTATCTTCTTGGATGATCTGCTCCATACCTCATCCCATCCTTCTTCGGTGTTTGTAGAAGCTTTTTTCGATGAATCCTGTATTCGATTGAGGACCCTCTTGAGTTCATCCCAAATTGTACTCCATCCATCTGTTCCGACATATAGATTAATTGGGGAGAATGACTCAGCTGAAATCATGTTTATGGAACCTTTTTCAGGCGCTCTCAAATACTCCTTCAGGATTGTTATATTCTCCTCCTTGAGGTTCTTCTCGAGCCAGTCTTTAAAGACCAAACACTTGTCTATAGTGTGTCCAAGTAACCGGTGGTACGAGTGGTAATTCAGTTCATTCTTCTTATCCACCTCTTCGGGTTTCTTTGGATCAGGCAGTTTGAATTCTGTTTTCTTCATCAAGCTTTTGAATATTTTAGATACAGCTTCATATTTGAAGGAATACACAACTATCTGTCGCTCTAACAGGGATATTCCTTTACCCGTTGTTCGAGGTGATCCTTCCTGAGACGGCCACTGGTTGGATTGACTGGTCTGTTTCTAAGAGTACTGTGACAAAGACTGACGATGATCTTCTGCATATATCTTTATCGGCTGCTTTCCATTTTCGACAGTTGCGACTACCCCTAATTTCTTTTCGAACACTCTAGTCACCTTAGCCTTTTCAAGCGGCTCCATGTGCTTCATTTCTTCTTGAAGACTGCTAGCTTCACTAAGTAGCTGCTCGAAGCATTTGATGGTGAGTCCCATAAGTATGGAAGCTACTCGCCCATGAATGCTTTTGAGTAGAATCTCAATCGCTTGATGTTCCTGTAGCTGAGGTTCACATTTCATGCTAAGGTTTCTCCACCTCAAAATATAGTATGCCAAGGTTTCACTAGGCTTCTTCTTCTCCATCATGAGCTCTCCAATAGACACATGATGTTGGGCCCCAGCAAATCTTTTCACATATAACTGTTCCAACTCAGAAAATGTTTTGACTGACACATTAAGCAAGTCAGCGTACCAGTCGAAAGCAATCCCTGACAAGCTGTTGATGAACTATTGGCAGAGTAGAGCTTCGCTATTCCTCGTGTTGCCACAATTGGCTCGTAAATGTGCTATATGTTGTATGGGATTTCCAGTCCCATCGAATATCTTGAAGTTTGGGCTCACAAAACCCTTGGGGAAAGGGACGACATCGAACTCCTCTGGGTAAGGTCTACCCTTTAAAATTGATGCACCGCCCTTGGACTGGGCTAAGGCCTCCCGCACTTGTTCAACCATTATCTTGAACTTTTTTTCTGGCATGGCACCCGATGGAGAATCCTTCTTTGGTTGTTCTTCTTTGTTTCTCGAAGTAGTCACCCTCCTTTCATCTGCGATGTGTATGATTTCTGGCTAATTAATCTCTGGAGAAGCCAATCTTGGTGCTTGTGATTGCCCCTGAATGGTGGCCATGGCGGTCATAGCTGCAGTCATCTCTTCTATTTTTTTCTCCAGTAGAACAACTTGCTCATCTGTTAAGAGGATAACCCTACACAGCTCATGTATGGCTTTCTCTACAGTGTGAGGTTGAGCCTCACATGCAGATGTGGTGGCTCTGGTTTCGATCACATGGACATCCATGAAATCTTCCTTCAAGTAATCACTGTAATCAAAATCTTCATTGTCACCATTGACGGAAATTCCGTGTTCTAGAGCTAACTCAGAAATCTTGATCCTGAGTTTCTCAACTTTTTCCTCAATTATCAATTCTTTGACTGCTTTAAGATCTGGAGGAGCTTGATGGAAATCCTCAACTTGTTCCTCCATCTCGCTGGCTATTGTTACGACGATGTCAGATATCTCAGGCACTAGTTTTACTTCCTGTCTTGCAGGCTCACCGAACTGTAACGATGCAGTGACCTTGGGTACCCATTCCCTCTTCTTCTTTGACGATGATGTCTCAGGACGGAACGTCTTAGTAGAAACATCAGTATGTCGAGGGAAGGTATGCTCCCCGTGGTGTAGACCTACTACAATGTCAGGTAATTGTCTTGCTTTCTTTTTGTGATCGCAAGAATGACTGCTAAACTTCTCGGACCTAGTCTTGACTTAATCGGTCGGCGACCTGCGGTCCTGGTGGTGGTATGGTTGGTGGTGACTATAGCAGTATCGACTCGGTTTCCCAAACGGAGCCAGACGGGAACACGGGTAGATGACTTTATAGTCGACCTATGAGATTTTCTAGCGGACTTAATATCCTTCAAAATTTCATTTTTCATATGAGGGGAAATTGCATGTCCCACTCGTTTAAGTAATTCACTAACCAAACATCCTTATTTAGTAGCAAGCCTTCTGAAGACTGTACTAACTCGGGTGATGGGGATGAATTTCTTTCCCTCCTCACCATGTCCATGAAGTGATGGTAATGCGACAGCAATCTTCCAGATACTCTCATATCCATTAGTATCTGTCAGAGGATGGAATCTAGTCCCTCGTAGGAGTGGATAAATTTATGGTATTACCTCTTAACCTTAATGAGGCTCCCCCTCAACGGGTGTGTTTTCAGGAGTCTGGGCTTTGATGGCCCTCCGAACTTTTCTATTGTGGTTCCTCCTTTGAGTTCGGGTCATTGAAACAGTCCTTGAGCTTGACCCGATCTCAAACACGGGTGGCGGAATAGTTAATCCTTCAATCGAATCTTCAATGACCATCACTTCTTTTCCCTTAGCAGTAGCAGGGATAGCAGGCTTGATGACAGCAGCTTTAGCCTTCTTGCTAGCAAGGAAGTTCTACAGGCAATTCAAACTGAATTCTGCAGACAGCTCTTGTACTTCCGGAGTAGCGATCTTCATTACCATGAATGGGGCTTTCCCGAGGATAACCTTGAGGTCTTCAAATCCAGCTTCTAACTTGATGGTAGGAGCAACTTTACGGGCATTGCGGTCCGTTGGCAGGTTGTAGGAGAAGGTCAGTGTTGGGTAGGCCATCGCAGCGGGCTTTAAAACAGAAAGTTTTAGCCAAAATCCAAGCTGTTTATTGGGCTGTTCACTTGGCCAAAAAGTGTAGCTAGAGTCAATTAATGATGGAAACTGGTTTAAGGAATTTAATTAACATCCTTGAAGGGAGAATATTTACCCCTTGGTATTTGATTCATTGGGCCACTGCTATACACACCTTGAGCTTAAAGATTAAGGTGTCCTTTTCCCATACCTATAGCGAGGGTAACATACCTGCTAATTGGCTTGCTAAGGCTGACCTCCATACTCAAAACCCTTCCATTGATACGTGTACCACTCCCCATTTAGAATTGTTGTTGAAAGGAGATCATGTTGATCTACCTTTCCTTAGACTTTTGCATCTTTAACTTTTGGGAAGTGCCTGTTTTTTGCCTTCCTTTTTGTATCTCCCTAGTTTCTAATGAATTAGGAGCCTGGTCTCCTCTTTTATATATATATATATATATATAATTTTTTTGTGTCAAATAGAAGTAATCATATTCTTTACCCTCTTCCAAGTCCATAAAGAACATTGACTAATCCAAAGTTAGTTCCTAATTTTGTGGTTAGGATGGGAGAATACCAGCTACCACTCCAAAGCTCCTACTACTCTCTCAAATGAGGTTTAGCAATCTCGCATTAGTTTCTAATCAACTAGAACAAATTGGGGATTTTAATCTATCACCTTAAAATTTCCAATTCTGNAAAGGAGATGTATAAATCTCCCTACATGTTGATTAAAGAGGGTTACAAGATGGGAAAGATAGATGGAGACTTAATGATTCAATACAGGAATCATAAGTTCTCCCCAAAAAACAAAACAATCTATGCTAACAACAAAATTTTGTCAGGGAAAGACATAGATCCCAGCTAGCATGTAATACAGAAAACCTTAGGATAGATTGGGGGAGAGGAAGATCATAGGAGGCAGTAAACAATCATTTTAGCTCTTGGTTAGCAATTCTGAAATATGGGACCTTTATCCTATCACCCTGCAGTAGAAACTGAAGGGTATGTGGAGAGGAGACAGTAACAGATAGCTCTTGTAAATTATACCCTTGTATGGCAAGCCAATTGGCTGGCTGGTTGCCCTCTTTAAAGATAAAAGTGTACTGTACTTTTATCAGTGATGAAATTTCTCTAATCTTTTTGGTCCAATAGATAAGGTGCCAGGGTATAAAATCCTCTTCCCTCAATATCTTGATAACATCAGTAGAATCTACTTCAACCCATAAGTTTGTCCAGCTAGCCATTTTGGCAATTTTCAAAGCCCAATAGACAACCATTAGATCAGTTTCAACAACATCAGTAGCCTCAATGGGGATGTTGAAGTATAATAGACATTGCCCAAGGTGATTTCTGTAGACACCCCCAACACCTGCACCTGCCTTATTGAAGCTGCCATCAGTATTTACCTTTACTGTTTGGTGATCAGGAGGGTTCCAAAAAAACCTATGAACATATTTCTTGTCAGGTTGTCCCAAAGAGTAAGACTTGGAAATGTTGGAAAATCTTCTGTATTCAATCATCTTATTAAGATAAGAAATGTTGTTTCTAACTATCCTCTCAGTTTTTGGTCTACCTTCTTCAAACTTAACCTTGTTTCTTTCCATCCAAGTGAACCATGCAACAATAAGAGGTATTGGAGCATAGTTCCATTTGTTCCAAGACTGCCAGCAAGTGGTGATGTTATCCCAGGTAAAGAAATTTTTGTCAATGTTCAATTGGGCTAGCAGTTGATGCAATACAACCTGCACAAAATTGCATTCAAAGAAAAGATGTATCAATGATTTCGTCTCCTGATTATAGAACCTGCATACAGAAGGTCCTCTCAGCCCCTTTAGTTTAAGGATATCATCAGTAGGGATGAGATTTTTAAAGACCCTCCAACAGAAAAACAACATGGAGGGGGATAGATAGTTACTCCAAATGATTTTGTTCCAGGATAGATGTTCCCATTGGAAGATTTTGGAATAAATGGCTTTAGTAAGGCTTTGATTTGAGAAGGATTTCCAGAAAATTTTATCTGGTTTACTTCTATTGATGTTGATGCTGACAATTTTTTTTTATGGAGTTGACATGTAGAATTTCTGAAAGTTTAAGTAGTGACCAATCTTCATCCACCCAACAGTCAGCCACCTTGAGATCAGGGTTTGTGTTGTTACTAATAGGGGACATCCAATCTTTAGGGCACCAGTTATCCAGCCAGAAATTTAACTCTCCTTTCCCCAGATCCCAAATGAATAAGTTTTCAGTAGTGTGTCTTATATGAAGCATTTTGCCCCAAATTTTAGAATCCCCTAACTTCCTTTCAACAAGGGTGGGGTGCTGATTTTTACAGTACTTTCCCTTCATGAATAGAGCCCACAAGGAAGTCTGAGCTCTAAATTTAATCCAAAGCTTGCATAGGTTTATTTGGAATAGCTGATTGATTCCATTAAACCTAATTCCCCCAGCCAGTTGAGGTTTAGCTACTTTTTGCCATGAAGCCCAATGCATCTGTTGCCTCTGTCCAGACCATAGGAATCTGTTAAAAGCTCTTTTAATCAGTATCTGAGCACTTTTCTTGATGTTAGTCACCTGTAGGATATAAGAGGGGAAAGTAGTTAGTATGTTTTTTAGTATAGTGATTCTGCCCCCATTTGAGAGGAAGGAGTGAGTCCACCCATTGAGGTAGGTAGTGATCTTATCTATGACATCTTCAAATTGAATTTGCCTGGTCCTACCAGTATGCAGCATGGTTCCCAAATATTTTATAGGAAGCTGAGAGTTAGAGAAGCCAGTATAGCTAGAAACCCACTGTTTGCAGTTATGCTTAGCATGTTTATTAAAGATCAACAGGCACTTTTCAGAGCTAAAACACATACCAGAGTGTGTTTGAAATCCTTGAAGAGTCTGATACACTTTCCTAACAACATTTTTGTGAGCTCTAGAGAAAACCATGATATCATCAGTATAGATCAAGTGAGTGATGGAAATGTTGGATCTATGATGATAAATAGTATAGTTTTGGCTTATGAGGGAGTCATCAAGCATTATAGACAAATAATCCATTGCAATAATGAACATAGTGGGGGATAGGGGGTCCCCTTGCTTCAGACCTCTGAATGCAGTAAAAGAACCCCAGCCTTTGCCATTTATGAGAATAGAATTATCATTGTTGTGAAGCCATCTATGTATCAGCTGGCAGAAGTCAGAGTGAAATCCTCTAGCAACAAGAACATTCAAGATGAATCCCCAGCTGATGGTATCATAAGCCTTTTTCAAATCCAATTTGTATATCAGATTGCCACCTCTTTAGGTCTTATTCAAGTCATTCAGAAGTTCCTGTGCCAAGAGAGTGTTGTCAATTATGGATCTCTCCTTCACAAATGCAGTCTGGTTGGGTTTTATAATATGTTCAAGATGAGTTTGGAGTCTATTTACAATGATTTTGCTGATCACTTTGCTGAGTACAGTGGTTAAAAATGGGTCTGAAGTGATTCCAAGTGGTTTGCATCTCTAATTTGGGGCTCAGCACAAAGGTAGAAGCACTGAAATACTTTGGGAGATTATTTCCTTGAAAGAAACTGGCTACAACATCAATCACTTCATGCTTAATAATGTCCCATGATTTCTTGTAAAACTCAGCTGTAAAACCATCAGGACCAGCTGCTTGGCTACTATCAATGGAGTTAATAGCCTTCCAAAGCTCCCCTTCATCAGGAATATCAGCTAGTTTTAGATTGGCAGTGTAATCCTTCTCATCACTGAAAAATTCTGGATCAATGGGGCATCTATGATTATTCTCTTGAGTCAACAGTTTTTTGAAGTAGTTTACAGCATCATTAGCAATTGCCTTATTTTCATGCAGCCACTTCCCCTCTACAGTCTCAATAGCATGTATAGTATTACATTTCCTTTTATACTTTATGTAAGCATGGTAGAATTTGGTATTCCTGTCCCCCTCTTTGAAGATGTTCATGGCAGCTTTTTGCTTTAGATATTGATCTTGGTACTCAATAGCAGTAAGAAGCTTATTTTTGGCAGTTAGTAGATCTTTTTCCTTAGCTAATCCCTTCTGTACAAGTTGCTCTAATCTTTGTACTTCTCCATTTCCTGCACATTTGTGAGGACATTCCCAAAAGTCCCCCAACTCCAACTCCTCAGTGCTTTAGCAGTTTTGATTTGTAATAGGCTGAGTTTGATAATAGGATCAGCATGTGTAATCCCATTTTAAAGATTGGCAATTAAAGGATTGCAAGAGGGATGAGAAGACCACATATTCAGATATCTAAATGGGGAGGGGGAAGATGTATTTTCTGAGGAGGTGATGCTGATAAGGATGGGTCTGTGGTCAGAACCACCAAGGCTAAGATTAGTAACAAAAATGAGAAGAAAATGATTGTACCATTTATC